>JAMPIV010000534.1:102500-702500 GCA_024509875.1 Oreohelix idahoensis
AATGGAGCCACACGTGAAGGTCAGGAGCTGGAATTGGTTGCCAGAAGCTACTTGAAACGCGTGCTGTAGAAGTATCTATCTTCAAGTGGGAGCTTATCCCAACTACGACCCCCAACTATGGCAAACTTTGTAACGAATGAGCAACTAATAGATCTGCATTAATCGTAATTAGCTGTAACGCTTCACATTTTGGGATACTTGTCTCAATCGCCAGAGAGGGCCTTGCAATAAAGTTCAAGTGGGACTCTTGTCATGAGCAACAGCTTGAAGTATTTATTTAAAATTTTTTTTTTTTTTACTGCGGAATGTGATTCAGAGAAGGCAGTAGAGACGACGAAAATATAGAACGTTGCACAGTACAAGAATAAGATCTTTACCCTCCCTCACGTGACAACAGTGGCGTCGTCATTAGGTTTATGATCGTACAAAGCAACAGTTCACCCACCTTTAACGTATTCCGCCCTTTGAAATATTTATTTGCGCGACTGTATATATATATATATATATATATACAGATAGATAATTAGATAGATTGATATATATATCTATATATATAATTATCTATCTATCTATCTATCTATCTATCTATCTATCTATCTATCTATCTATCTATCTATCTATCTATCTATCTATCTATCTATCTATCTATCTATCTATCTATTTATATGTGAGCTGTCTGTTTGTCTTTCTATTTCTATGTACGAGATGTCAGTATGTCTAAATGTGTATCTATCTACGTACGAATCTACCTGTGTAGATCCGTCTGTCTATTCTTCAGTCTTTAAGCCAACCTATTAAATACTTCTACGAGGCTTTTTACATACATGTTTTTTATTTACTTACATATTACTTTATCTGTTTATCTATCTACTGGTATATCGTATGACTACGAATGAATTTTCCTGTTCCGACATTCATGTATTTTAGCATACCAAAGCGGAAAAAAAACTCGACCGTGAATCAGTACTGAACTACTTAAAACGAAAACAAGAATATTTAGCAATGTTCAAATACGAGAGTATTAGAGCATTGTAATGTATTTATTATGGACTAATGACTATGTAAATCAGGGTTACTTAACCTTATTTGGGTCATGGATCCCTTTGATTGTGCGATGAAGGCTATGAGTCCCTTCCTGGACAAAAATGCACATACAAGCTTAATTAAACATTTTACATATTAAGTTATGAACATGGACTCCCTAGGACTCATTCATGGACCTCCAAAGTGCCTGTGGATCTCAGATTAAGAAATCTTGATGTAAAAGCAAGACACAAGTTTTACTAACTATATACAAATAATACATCCAAAGTCTTTAATTATACTCTTGACAATCATCGTCATCATCAGCAGCAGCAGCATCACTTCCCTTTCGTTCCCCGCGAAGCTTGGAATCACCATATAGGAAACCTGCACAATACATTCATTTGCTTTCGCAAACGGTGGTTTTTGTAGATATTCGTTTCACACACTGAGGTTGTCAGCCTCAGGCGAAGCCTCATATTAGTAGCCTCTTATGAGATGCAGTAGCTATATTCTTCCTTTGTCTACTCAGAGACCAGAAGAAATTGTGCAGGGCTACATGTATTAAACCTCGTTAACTCTACAAGTGTGAGACTGGCAGAGCGGTTAGAGCTTTTGCCTCTCGTGCGAAGTTAACAGGTTCTGTAAACAAAACCTGGTAGCATCTCGCTCCAGTCTACCCAGCTTGTAAATTGGAACCTGACTCTGATCTTGAGTTAGGGAAGGCACAGGCAGCGGAGAAGAAAACTGGTCACCCCAGCTCACAATGCTGGACCTAGTATAGTGAAGTATCTAGTACGCCATTTCACTATGACAGCATATGCTATGAGACTAACTTTACCAGACTTCTCAGCTGTAAATTGGAACCTGACTCTGCTCTTGAGTTAGGGAAGGCACGGGCAATGAGAACGAGAACACGTCACTCTATCTCACAAAGCTCGACATAATAAAGGAAGACGAATACTTCATTACTTTTACCTTTAATTGCACAAGTAATTATGCAATAAAGCACTGAATAATTTTAGTACGGGCATTTTCCAATGTAAAAATACCAATGAAATAAACAATTTTTATTCAAAGTGATCGTAAGAACTGTAGCGGTATTGTAAAACACGCTTTGTAATGAATGAAAAGACAGGAACAGTACGCCTAGTGTGTAGACGATGCGTGGAATTTTTCTTGAAAGGACGAAGATATCAGCCAATCAAAAGCCAGCAGCTCTCTCGTTCGCAGGGGAAGGGTCTGTAATGGCGAGTTAATTTGGCGATATCAAAGTTTTAACTTCTGGACGGAATTTTATTTGCTATTAGCACATGCGTTATTAAAAAGTGTTAGAAGTTAGTTGGTTTTTCAGAGGATATATCCAGGAATATTGGAGGGAATAAGTAGTTATGGAGGAAACTGCAGTTTGACCTAATCAGCACATCGAAAATTATCAAGTCGATAGACTTTAATATTCTGTAAATAATACAAACCCTAACCAATTTCAATTTAAATTATATGGAAAGGAAGCTCCCAATCGGGGAAACAAAAGGAGTTATATGAGAAAGTGATGGATAGAAGAGTTTAGTTGTGCAGAGGAGAGGTTTGTAGGGAAAATACACAGTTTCCCTCGGAAGGATGAAATCTTTGAGGACCAAAACGAACCAATCGACGGTGTTCCCTTATGCATCCGCGCTCTACCTATAAAAAGAGGCAGCGCTCCATTCAAAGCTGCACACTAACACAAGACAGGCCAGAATGATAGGCAGAAGAAGAGAGCTGCCAAGCTAATACTTTACTATTTGTATGCCGGGCAGAATTACTTCACCAAATCAAGTCTAAATCTGAGCTTACATTGATTCTAGAGGGTATGTAGAATTACTGTAAATATTTGTGAAATTAATATCACTCTATTTCAGGATGTTAGTTAAGATTTGAATGTATCAGGCATAATATTTGTATTTACGGGTATGATTGCTGAAGATGGAAACCGATATTATAACCTCCACAGCCCTTGTCAGGACTAATAAACCAGTCCTTGTCAGGGCTAACATAACAATCTTTGTCAGGACTAATATAACCTTACCAGTCCTTGTCAGGATTATTATAACCTACCAGCAAGTACAGCACTTTTCAGAGCTGACGTGGCATTTTAAATGTGGAAGGCAACGGATGCATCATACCCATGTAAACATATTAATTTGAGTTATTCGTGTATTATATTATTTGACAAAATGTTCTGCTGTAGACACTTGTCTTGTCTCGCTATTGCTGAATCATACTGAGCCATGTATCATTCATCACACATGCAGACACGCTCATATCATATACTTTAGGGATGTGTGAGCTCCATGACACGGTCTAGCCACATATCACTCTTTGTTACAGGTTTTATTTGAGTCATCAAAACCTGAAGCCTAGCGGTCAGTTCAGTCCAGCTGCCTGGAGCCAAGTGGTTGTACCTGTACCAGAGCCTTAGTACCCCCTCAGTGTTGAGTGGGCTAAAGTGAAGATTTTCAGAACTCCGTATTATGTGTCAATGTTACCAAGGACAGAGCTTACTCAAAGTTGAGTATACCATAGGACCATTTCATGCGGCATATGTGAGCTATCAAACGTCTATGATGAAAATAATTGATTCTAGAATAGCCAAAGACTAGTGTAACAGCACAGTGGATACACTTTTTTAAATTCTATAGGAAGATCCAAGACGGACTTTTTCTTAAGTTAAATACTTAAATATGAAATCATCGTTTGTAAATATACTTATCCATTGATTACCATCTTCCAACATTCACCATTCAGCACAAAATTAGATAGATGTACATATTAAACTGCGAAATTGTACTCATCTGACTTGTCAAGTTTATAACGGGGGAAGTTGAGTTTTTTTCTAGTTTAATTACTTATCACAGGTGGTTATAAAGCGAAGGTGGCGTTTTATGTTCTGATGTACTATACCACTTTCTAGCTCAGATCATTCACAGCCGTAACTAATTTGTGATACCAATGGTTTTCTCCTACACTGCGACCACCATTTTCATACAGCATTTCTATTTCTGTTCATTCAGTAATACTGCTGATACTACATACTTAAAAACCTTTCGCTACAAGAACCATCGTTACTTCACAGCTTAACTCTTACTATCCCATGACCAGAACGGTGCGCCATAGTCATGATACACTTTTTTTCCAAGATCCGCCATGTACGTACAACCGTTTAGTTATAGTCATATTTTTATTACACTTGAATTTTATAACGATATACAGCAAACTTTTGTTGCATATAAAACTTTCAATATTTCAAAATATTTTTCAACTTATTTACAACAATTTTATCTAAATAACTCAATGACATATATTTTCTTACAATATATATATAGGTTCTCTGAAAGCTTAAAATCAATGTTTCTCAAAGTGTGATCCGGGTATCACCGAGAATACAGGAAAGAGGTTCAAGGCAAACGCGACAGATTTTTATTTATTTTACTTTATAATATTTTCATTACTGCAGGAAACAATTAAAGTGTACTATATGAGGGTGATACGCCGGTAAGATGAAACTCTATCAAGGGGTGCGCGATTATTGAAGTTTGAGAAACACTGCCTTAAAAACATCACACGTGGAAGAAACTAGCATTCATTGTGGTGCCTGCGTAAAACTACAATATTCTCTGGAATAGAAAGAGTTAAAGATGGCACTTACTGAAAGCTGTGATTATGTTTCTGATTAAGTTCAGCAGGCACAAACCAGGAATCAAAATGTCACATTCTATGTCCCGTATTGTCAAGCAGCGTAGAGAATTTAATGTGCTGAAAATGAATGACAATGAAACTTTCGAAAATCACGAGTTCAGAAAAAGGACAAAAATGGTTGCATGATGTAATGCCTCACCAGAGAAACGCGCGATTGCTGTCCGTCAATGTTATCGCGTGCGATCGAAATAAAAACACGAACGCGAGATACGAGCGAACACTTGTTATTACACCTGTTTCTTCCAAGCTGTTTTCTCTCCATTTGCTCCACCGAGCGAGACCGCGGGAAACGTCTCAACGCGTTAATTCTGTTTTTCTCAGTTTCTTTGCACTCTCCCCCATACTTTTATGTTTCACTTGTATAAGCTTTTAGAATTGATATGTTGCATTTATAATCCAAAAATAATGAAACATTGCCATGTTTGAACAATACCCAGTGCAGTGCCTTGGTGCATCTAGGTAGACAGAAATAATATACTGCTCAAAAAAAGTTAAAGGCCACTTTCAATTTTTAGGTTATTTCAACTATGCTGTTTTTTTAAAAACCTGAACACTCAGTCAAAAAAGTTTTGCTGCATTTTGTTGCATGCTTAAACAATGTTTGTTAATCTGACAATAAATCAAATCTGTGTTACGTGTGTGTACCTCCAAGGTCAATCAAATGTACGTGGTGGAAAGAGAAATAATGCATGTTTGAAAATGCTTCCTATGGCAAAGCCTGTTGATAACATTGCTGAAATTTGCTTTTCACGTGCAAGTCGTGACTATAGTGAACACATTTCACCCACTTTTCGGAAGGAACGGGCAATGGGTGAAATGTGTTCACTATAGTCACGACTTGCACGTGAAAAGCAAATTTCAGCAATGTTATCAACAGGCTTTGCCATAGGAAGCATTTTCAAACATGCATTATTTCCCTTTCCACCACGTACATTTGATTGACATTGGAGGTACACACACGTAACACAGATTTAATTTATTGTCAGATTAACAAACATTGTTCAAGCATGCAACAAAATGCAGCAAAACGTTTTTGACTGAGTGTTCAGGTTTAAAAAAAACAGCTTAGTTGAAATGATCTAAAAATTGAAAGTGGCCTTTAACTTTTTTTTAGCAGTATAGATACTACTACTTATATATATATATCATCATTATGTAGCATGTCCTTTGCAGAACGTCGCTCTCATCACAGCCCGCGTGAAAGACTCTCGATCTCTAGCCAGCCCTCCTGCCTCCTCCAATGTCATGTTCAATGTGTCTTCAATGTCCTGTGTCCACCGTCGTTTTGGTCGGCCCCTGCCTCGCCTTCCAGGTACCATACCCTCCATCACTGCTCTCTCCAAGCCACTATGACGTTTAATGTGGCCAAAATATTTCAGTTTCCGGGACATGATATTGTTTATGAGCCAGTTTTCCTCGATGTTCAGGTCCTGTAGGATGTCTATATTTTTCTTCTTCTTGGTCCAAGATATTCTGAGAAATTATCTGTGACACTTTGCTTCGAAAGATTCGATTTTTTTCTTCAATGTTTGTGTAATGGTCCATGACCATATATATATATATATATATATATATATATATATATATATATATATATATATATATATATATATATATATATATATATATATATATATATATATATATATATATATATATATATATATATATATATATATATATATATATATATATATATATATATATATAGTGGTTTTTGATGGTACTGTATGGTTGTTGTGTTACCTAGTGTGATGTATGAGGTCAGCTGTGAAGGCTCCTGAGATAAATGTAGATGAGAATTACAGAAGGCCCTTCTTACTACCACTTACGACCTCAAACATATCTTTTTTACTAATATGAATGTAGCTACGTTAAAAATCTAGGTACTGTAATGTGTTGTAGTAAAATATACAAACACACACAGATAACACGACAAACAACATTTTTCTTTCTTATATAAAATAAGTGTTCTTAGGGTTTCTTGCGCTGATTTCAAATGAAATCCGTTTATCTCTATCACGTGTTGTATTTGTAAAATATATATATTTTTGGGAAACCACACACATATAACTTATTAAAAATTAATAAAAAGCAACATAATTCTACTTTTTATACTGCTAAAAGATGCATGACAAACAACATTTTTCTTTCTTATATAAGAATAAGTGTTCTTAGGTCAGTTTCTTGCGCTGATTTCAAATCTGAAATCCGTTTATCTCTATCACGTCGGGTTCTTAAGATATTTGTGAATAAATATATTTTTGGGAAACCGTTATTTGCTCCGTTTCATTTTTACTATATAACTTATTAAAAATTAATAAAAAGCAACATAATTCTACTTTTTATACTGCTAAAAGATGCATGACATATGTTACGCGATTTTTCAAATAGTTACTGTATTTTGAAATAATTCTGAGCAAAATATGGCTTCTAGAAGTTGTAGAAATTCGGCTGATCTGTTCTGTTACGTGTGCGGATATTTTACCGATCGTGTTGACCAGAAAAACTTTACACCATTACTAAAGAAAGCATATGAACTTTATTTCGATTCGAAAGTTGATGATGCAAATAACTCTTGGAAGCCAAATGCAGTTTGTTCGATACAATGGCAGGTTGGTTACGAAAATCGCCGAAGCATAAGTCGATGCCTTTTGGAGTGCCCAATACTCCGATATCTAAATTTCGTCATAGACACAGAGAACTTGTTGAATACTTTGAGATGGATGATGACATTTGCTATTGCAAAGATGTAAACGGTCATGAGCACATAGTCAACGAATGGCGATTTTTCATCGATTCTTCCAAGACTAGTCCAAAAGCCGTGTTATTGCATAACAGAAATTTATTTTCATCAATTCCAGTCACCTACTCTGTTCATATGAAAGAAACTTATGACAATATGGCTATACGTTTGGAAAAAATAAAGTACAATGACTACCAATGGCGGATTTGTGGAGACCTAAGGTCATTGCAATTCTCACGGGCATGCAGACTGGGTATACTAAATTGTGTTGCTTCCGATGTGAATGGGACAGCCGCAACAGACAGGAACATTATGCAAGAAAGGTGTGGCCTATCTGGGATCGTATGCAGCTCGGGCATAAAAATGTAATACACGAGCCATTAGTTAACAAAGACAGCTTCATTTTACCACTGTTACATATAAAGTTGGGGCTCATGAAGAATTTTGTAAAAGCGTTAGATAAAACGAGCAAAGCTTTCACTTATCTTCGAGAAAAGTTTCCGCAAGTTAGCGATGCAAAGATAAAGGAAGGTATCTTTGTAGGACCTCAGATTAGGAAAGTTATTGCAGACAAACAATTCGAGAACTTGTTACATGATAGTGAACTTCGCGCTTGGATGGCATTCAAATCGATCGTCGATAACTTTCTGGGAAATCACAAATCTGTTGACTATGTTGCATATTGTTAAGCAGTGCATAGATGCATACAGAATTAATAAACTTTTTCTATAACATGGAGAACACTGATATCGCCGTAATGGAGTCATCTCATACGGAACGGTGGACGGCCTTGGTGTGTGCTTCAACCGCTATCTATTTTAGTTTTAAAATTAACGATATGTAATTTTTTAAAATTTATTTCGACTGCAAAGTTGTTATGAACTGTATGCGTTGTTAAAAAACTTCAATTGCGTATTTCTAGAGATCCCGACCTGATAGAGAAAAAACGGTTTGCAGATTTAAAAACAGCGCATTAAAATTGACCAGAAAAACATAGAAATGTTAGAGAAAAAAAAAAGTTTTTTTTTGTTTCATAAATGTCTAATAATATTAATAAACTTCTAATTTTTTTAAATTTATTTGTTCTGAACCAATGTTTTAGTTGGTCAGAACATATGAAATGTTATGGAGTTATAAATGGAATGCATAAATATATGACATATAAAATGGAATGTGTGTATATAAGTATATCAGACTAGTTAATATTAATTATATTTGAGTGTCTCTGGGAAACTATTACTGGATGTGCTGTTGGGGTGGTGTCATCACACCCACTCTGTGACTAGAACAAGCTTTGTCCATTGTTTTTATGAACTTTAATAACTGTATCTTTCCCCAAAGTCAGTATATTTATGAGGGAAATGTTTATAAATTCTTTATGAGTATGGTGAATCCTCAGCAGGCCACTAGACTACTCATCTTGTCTGCGAAGATATACTGATGGATTCAGGTGGCCCACTCCTCTCGGTAGCTAGAATACAATGGTAGCCTGCACCGACACACTGTTTGGCTGCACACACATCTGCTTGTGCAATCTGGATTACTTATGTGGCACTACCCTAGTGCCACAACAGAAACTCACAATTCTGAAACAAAATTTGTGCGCTGTGTCAGTAATCTACTTACTGTACCACTCTTACACACAGCACAACACATCAACATTACACAGAATGGGTCAGATCTCTCTGACCACACAGCACCTCTTACCCAGTTGTTTTCATATAGTACTAGTTCCCTAAGACTGCATTGCATCTGAGATATGTTCAATAGTTTCCTTTCATTCAATAAGATAGGTGATATGTTCCCACTGATCTCAACAATAGATCCGCCTTCCATAGTTTTAGTCAGGCGTCCATATATTTTGTTTATCTCTAGACCCTGAACTTGGGCTGGGGACCTAGAGCGAACACTTATTTGTCGTAATCCTTTTATATGATATGGCAGTATCAATCACTCGAGATATTAAAATGTACAAAATAAATATTTTCATTCTTACCAGAATTCAGAATTGAGAACACAGTTAATTTCTAGCAAAACTCAGCTGAGCTGCTGGCTATATGATGGCGTCCCTCTAAATGTATGTAATAGCTTCTAGGAACAACACCACAGGCAATAACCACTGTGTCTCTGGACAGTATCAAATCAAATGGCAAAAATGCGCATCTCTGTCCCGCTAATATAAGTACATTTATGTTGCGTGCATATTTTGTCGCACATATTACAAAAATCGATATGGCTATTTAATATGGGAAAAATATAGACATTCATTCATTTGTGTATGAAAATGCTGTCTATGGGGAAAGCGAGATAATCCATGTTTGATTCACACTTTTGATTATAGGAGTAATCGTTCTGGATATTGATCCGGCGCAAGGATATTGCTCTTATATTTGTACTTATTTTTAGGGCCAGAAAATAGATTAATTTACTTATTATGTTTATGGCCTGAATTCATATGTATTACATATTATTAGTACAAGTAGAATCAGTCCTATATTGTATATTTTGGATGGGTAGGCGGGACTAGATTCTTGTTATTCCGGTCTAGCGGAAGTATGAGTTGTCTTGACAAGTCGTGATGAGTTCCGATGTACCGTGATAATGGCGGGTACGCACTTTTCAAAGGGCTGGTAGATTCTTAAGGAAATATGATTCATGAAGTGGTTTTCTTCTAAAGGAGATGGTATCTCTACTATAGTTTATGTTAGAGACTCTCCTAAGGTACGGTACAATGTATAATTCGGACTCCATGTATTGCCAGACCCTATTTTGATGATCTCATGTCGATTCGACCTAGATGGAACATTGTGCTTCGTATCGCTAGGGTCGTGTTTTTGTATCGACAAAGATGACAGACTTTCCTACAGCGGTTATGGCTACGTGAATTAACCTGATCACCGTAGAGCTGTATGGGAACATTTATGAAATCATTTATATACCCATTATAAATTAACTCTGGCTTATATTCTCCTTCCTATGAATGAGTGAACGACAACTCAGGGAGGCGGCCATGTTAGATTTCGGTCATCATATGTTTTGATCACTGCCAAGAGAACAGATTATTTATCCTATTATCGGACAGTGACAGGGAGATCTCAATCTTGCTAGAAACCCCCTCTTTTGTGGTTTCATAATATATGCTACAAACTATGGACGTCAAGTAACTTTAGTTATTTACCGATCTGCCTTCACTGACGCGTTTAGTCAGATAGGGGGATGCGGCCATAATGTATCATGACAATTGAACTTTTGATGTACTGCCCATTATTTCTGAATGTGTCATGACTTCAGATCTGCTATGTATACCTACAAATTGATATGTCAACATACCATGATGTACTCGTATGTCCCAGTGTGTACGTCTGAATAAATTGAGTAAACAAAGATTCCAGCAGTCTGCATTGGTGCCTTGTAGACACAAGTGTATGAGTGGTTATATTGGTCAGCACACGAACAGTACACCATTCGCGGTAATCACACTCTACACTTCTACTTCATACATACACCATCCTGCGTCGGTTGGAGTGACCAAGTTTAGGGCCTGCTTCCCCTGGAGCCTTTGCCTTCCCTAACTCAGGACTAGGGTGAGTTACCCATTTACAGCTGGGTAGACTGGGGGCATGCCTGATCTCAACAACACACCACTCTTCCTTACAGAGCATACAGACTGACACTTTACAGAGTGGAAAGAAGAAAAGAAACTTTACAATTTACCCAATCACAGACTTCCCCCCTAACTTTTCAAATCTACAACCAAAAGTCAAATTCAGTCAGATGTCAGTCAAGTGTGCATTATTGTCTGTTGGTCCGTCTGTCTCTGCTTGGTTTTTCATAAAAACACACTTGGTTCTACAAGCAACACCCTACACAAATCTGCCTCCTAAGTTATTTTTAGCCACAATTCTCCACCTTTCCCCTTTTTTACATTACAGCTTGATTTTTGCATTTGCGTGTCTCAAGGCCAAGATTTGAAGCTTTTTGTGAAAGTTTGCACAACAGTACTGTCGCTGGTCTGATGTGAACAATACAGTCTTTTGTCAATATCTTCCATGTTATCTGTCCGTCTGTATAAATGAAAGTATATTATTTCCCTGCTTAAGATGGGCTATCAAACTAGCTAGGTTTTATATTCATAACTCTATTATTAAGAAAAAACATATTTTTTCTCATGTTTAGTTTTTTGAAATTTGTTCGAGAACCTTCTCTAAGGCGTTTGCCGCTGAATTCAAATAAAGGGACCAAGTATCGAAAAACGTCCAAGAAATGACTGTTTCGAATAAGAGCCAAGGTCTTTTCTGTCCATTTCCTTACATTGTGGCAACTAGTGACGTGAATTTTTTTTCCTTTTACCACCAATTGCGTCTTTTTAGCCTTGCTAGAATCAAACACGTGTTCAGTCATATTTTTCCTGTTTTGATCTCCGTTTCCCTCCCGTCTACAAAGGGTACCGTTTCGTCTGCACGTCTAACAAGTTAGTTTGACTGGCGGTGGGAAATGCGGGCATGGGCGAGCATGTCTCCTAGTATCCTACGCATTATTTTTATCCCTACATTTTATCCTTATATTTGGAGATATTTTAACGTTGTATCACGGTAAATTTATCACAATATATATATATATATATATATATATATATATATATATATATATATATATATATATATATATAGATAGATAGATAGATAGATAGATATATAACATTCACATAAATATGCTAGTACAATTATATGTATAGATGCTTATTTACAATTGTGCAACTGAAATTACGACACTTTTTTAAATGCTAAATTTTTTGGTCACTCAATTTTTCCGCCTCCCAAATTTTGCCGTCCTAGGCGACTGCCTAGTTAGTCTAATGGTTAAATCTGTTCTAATGCCTAGTATCAGAACATCTGTGGAACAATACAAAACAAAAAACGCACTGTATTCAACAGGAAGAACATATGTAGAAAGCACCATGCGAAGCAATAATACAGCAACGTATACACAGTCAGCCAGCACTTAAATGACAATGTCATTTATACGATCATATGTAAACGTTGCTGCAAAACCTATATTGGCCAAACAGGCAAACGACTTGGGGACAGATTCAGCCAGCACTTAAATGACATCGCTCAGCAAAAGTCCACACCAGTTGCCATACACTTCAATGGTCCTGACCACCATGGTCCCATCGACATCCAGGTCACAGCGATCCGATCCTGCTCCTCTGACACTGCCAGCCGAGAACAGCTTGAGAACCGTCTTATCCACCGCATGGGGTGTCTAAAACCAGCCGGTCTCAACACTTTTCACACCTTTGTCTGAGGTCACCCTTTCCTCTCTTGCTCTATTTTACTCTTTCCACTCTTATCCTATTCTTCTATTTGTATGCCATATGCATTTTTTTATTTCATATTTATTTATCTCCCACTCATTCTGTCCTCTTCTATTTCCAGTCCCCACTTTTATCACGTTGGGTAGTTTATTGTCCGGTTTCGTTTTTTAGTTTCTTAGTATGTATTGTGTACATCCGGCGGCGGAAGTCACTTTCTGTTCAGCCACGCGCTCATCAACAGACAGCGATTTTGATAGAATTTCGGTTCTTGCCTTCAGGAAAGTACCCAGTTTTTATTTTATTTAGTTTTTATGTGTCCTATCTAGCCTCCACTTTCTTTCCTTTCCTGACGAAGGCCTTGTGGCCGTAACGTAGACTATTTTCTTTGTCTTTTGTCCTCGTAAGACGAATCACCTTTTTTTCGATTTTTTTCAAACCCATCCAACGTATACACAGTATACACTATCTTAGTCCTTCAGACACGTTATAAAAGGCCAATAATATGAAATTGTGCATGAGCCTGGCAACATCATCATGTTAACAGATTGCTACAGAAACCACAGGTGCAAGAGTGTGTGCACTGACATCTGCTTCATTGGTGTGGGGGGGGGGGGGAGAGACATTTCCAGTGGTGGCTCCGTGCTCAATATGAGCGAAAAGGGAGATGGTGATGAAATGTTATCAGGAAATATTTAACACTAGGTGTCTTGATATAACCGAAATATTCAAGTATATGGTTGATGATTGAAAGGGACGTGCTGCTGGAAAAAAGTAGCGAACATAAAATGAAACCCCCAAAAATTTCTTTTGCATTAAAGATGAAGATTAGAGTGTGTGTTTATATGTTTTGTACAAGTAAATTAGAACAAATACTTAACAGAACCTTTCAGTTTTCGCTCGTATGATTATATTTGGACAGCAGCTGGAAAAAGGTGTCTCCGTTTAAATACCTAGGGGCAGTCATAAATGATGATGAAGGATCCAGACCAGAAATACCAGCAAAAAAGCTTCTCAAACAACGGTAGCCCAAGCAAAAATCAATACGGAAATTTAAAATAAAATAAAAATCTCTCTCGGGACCAATCTTAGACTTCCCCGTTGTCTTGGAATTTCCATGTTCTCCTATGCATGTGAAATTTGGACTTTCATAGCAGATTTAGAGAGAGGAATACACATCAGAAATGAGATGTATCAGATAATAATTGCAATATTATACATTCGTATAAAAATGAACAGATATCACACACAGCTGAAAGTCGTTATATGGCCATATGAAGACTTAACAACGAAAGTTGACACGGTAAGACCACTAAGCAAGATCACAAGACCTACCATGGAATTTTCTTCAAAGACAGTACTAGGCAAAAGAAGTAGTACAAACAGAAAATACGTCGGCTGACAACATGTCAGAATGCATAACTTTTCCTTTCACCGAACTAAAGATACTAACAATGAATATACAAAGGTTTTGACTACAATCTAAGAAGTCACCGTATGTGCAGCCCCAGTGACCAAGTGTTATGTTGCAAGTCGATTAAATATTGTGTAAACGTGTAATTCATTTTGCAATGTGCCTGCCACGGCCTAAGTCATTTCATCACGTTTTTGTGGTTATTGTTATTATTATTAGCATCAGGGAGCCGCGCTGGTGTAATGGCTTCGGCGTTGTACTGGCGACCAGGTGTTCATGGTTCAAACCCGGGCGTCGGCGTTTGAAGAAATGTTTACGGCCGGAAATTTGACTGAATAGCCTGAACGGCTCCTGTGATAAACCCTCTGTGGATGGGAAGGAGCGAAGCTCCTGACCGGGTTGGAAGGAAAGTCCTCAGGTTCCCCAGCCTCGCAATGACATGTCATTGGGCCGAAGGGCTGAAAGCCCAAGTGCCGCTGGTTAAGAAAAAAAAAAAAAAAAAAAAATTATTAGCATCACAATGAACATTTTTAAAAAAAAATAAAGTTTTGCCCGTTCAACCTAGTCGGTTATATTAGGGTGCATGTCCAAACATAAAAGAATGAACATAACCTTATCTATAATAATAGTAATAATAATAACAATAATATTATATGCATACCCTGTTTAATGATCTTTCGTTATATCACTCTTGTAAACTGGTATTCACCCGTGTGTTACCGGGGCTCGAAAGGGGAGCAAAGAATAGCAACAGTGTACCCTACCATGCATGTCGTAAAAATCGATTAAAGAGGGTTCGGTGTGATAAACGAGCGCCAAGTCCTTATAGCTCTATCTTTTCCTACATCTCTCGTATTTTATTTTCTCCCACACTTGTGCTCTTTCATCCCACATTTGCTATTTCATCGTTTTGATTACTCGCGACCGGTATCTAGTGTACCGCATTTGTTCTTTCATCGGTGGTAAAATAAAGTCTTTTGATTGAGTCCCCATACCTGACATCATCGTTTGAAGTCCACATTGCATCGTGATAAATCTGGTGAAAACACATCTGGTCATCCAAATCAGACATCTGGGCATTAGACAATTTCTGTGGACTGTTGTTATCTTTGTTGCTCGGCCGCTGTCAATACAAGCGACGGGTCACCACATTGGACGCCCAGCTTGGCCATGTGAAAACGTCTCATGCTGTTTAAACCAACCGGCATGTAAATTAATAGGCGGCGTCACAGATGGGACATGTTAGCATGCTGGCGACAATGGACGGAGGTAACAAAGAGTGCCGTCAACACACGGAGCGATAGACAATCAGAGAGTAATGTGACAGCACTTTTGCATTGGCCAGCCAATTATCTCAATACCTGTTTGTCAGGCAAGCCAGGCAACTAAAGTTGGTCGCGAATTACCCCACCCACTTTTGGACTGACAGGGGACCAGAGCGATCCTGGGAATGAGTAACTAGAGGGTCTCTTCGGTATTGGTTGTATGGGCGGAGTTGCACGTCACCGGTCCAAGGAACCCACATTGGACTTCTAGGGATATAATATACCGCGTAGCTCGCTAGAGAGAAGTCCAGTTGTTACTTTGTGAAGTAGAGATTAAATCCCTAAAACGCCTAGCCTAAATACACGTGTTTATTCAGAGTGGATAATAATTCATTTTGTGGTGAATTGTGTTCTTAAAGGATTTTGCGAAGGGAAAAGGTTAGTAGATCTTATACAGATTATTAATACATTTTCTTATTCTTTGTTTAGTTTAACCTCACAGCTAAATGTGCGAAAGATAGAGTTTCAATTAATTCTTTTCATAACTGATTAATACAATCAGAAGATTTTCCTAGAAGATGATAGGATGATAGGAGGTAATTAATAGTTCATACTTCACCTTCATCATCATCACAGTCTCCCATGCGCACACACTCTCATCCAAAAGATATTTAACATCATTAGAATCGAACTCAGAGAGAGATCAATAATGAGCAGTAGTATAAATGAAAGTCAACCAGTGATGTTAAGTGTGAAAACTTACGAAGACTTTTGTGTGTCTTCAGTTCATCAGAAGTCTGAGTCTACACGCAACGTGTCTGACGTCTAATCAGAAATAAGTTATCAAAAAACGGACATTTGGCTAGCAGAATTCGCCATAGGACATCTTTCATTCCTCAATTAAAAAGGAATATTTTCTCACCCACAATTCAGAAGGTGGACGTAGCATTTTTCGTCACCATATACTGCTGGCTCATAAGTTCAATACATAGTTATCACAAGTTCAAATCACTCGAAAGCTTATTATCTGAAGTCAAGCAAAAGAGCTCAAAAGTGGAATCTCATATTTATACCAAGTGCAACACACTCTTAAGCGCATTCAATGAAGCAGACTCTAAAGTATATTTTATGAATCACGACTACATACGCAAGATAATGAGTCTACGTATCATTAACGTTTCGTGAAGATATCCAGTCTGGCCAGTACCCTCGGGAGATTAGACAACAGACTTTTTGTTTCATATGACGGCTATTAACTGTTGATCAACACTACAGAGATATACTCAAACAGTAAAGGAAGATATATATATATATATATATATATATATATATATATATATATATATATATATATATATATATATATATATATATATATATATATACATATATATATATATATATATATATATATATATATATATATATATATATATATATATATATATATATATATATATATATATATATATATATATATATATATATATATATATATATATATATATATATATATATATCGTCAACGTTCTCAGTACGACAACAGTTTTCATCAGAACGTCCTCGGCTTAGAGATACCCCACTCGACATAACGTATTACAACTTGGGACATTTTATGCATACATGTGAATCATCGTATTCATGAGAAGCATTTAGAGACACATGGGTTGTGTAGATTACTCACCATTTTGGTAACACGTATCATATTCCATCATCATCATTTCGCTTTACACCAGTTCATTCTTAATTAACTACTACTACTTAATTACTTCTTCTTCTTCTTCTTCTTCCGTCCTTAGCCACCGACCGTCAAAGCAGTCAGTGGCCATTACGCCTAGTGGCGTCTTAGGGCAACAGCAGATAGGTTTTCTTTGCCATTGTTTCCCATCACGCCTATTGGCGTCTTTAGGGCAACGGCAAATCAATCCATTTGCTGTTGTTTCCGTAATCGAAGTGACTGGCAAACGGGTGATCAGCCCGTTGGTACTACTTAATTAACTGCAATTTTAATATCCCATCTGTGTGTTTTGTGTGAATCGTCTTTTACCACCATCACGTTCTAACCATTACTAACCCTATATGTGTGGATATTTAATTAATAAACTCAACAATCGTTTGATTTTTATCTAGTTTGTTAATGTATCACTCGTGCTGTCGGTGTCACATATTCACACATAGGAACATTTCTCTACTCAGATGAGGTTGGGGGCTTTTTCTGTTACGGGATCTAAGGGCAGAAGCTAAGGTCGTGGGGAAACAGAACTCTTTCCATAATTAATTAGAAAACACTGTCCAGTGGAAAGCATTCGCATTCCCGTCTTCTTGTCCCTATCTCGAATAGGTCTTTATTCTTTCTTAACGAGCCAATTTCTAGAGACCTTCTACCTAATATCTCATAGGCTATTCCTGGCAAAAACTACTGCCGTAGTTGCCCCAATACGCATCACACGACATTGGGCATGGAGCTGGTTACCCCATCCCGTAAAAAAACTTTTTATCAAAACACTTCAACAAACATGGACAAGTCAAATACAGAAATTGATATTAGATTTTTATTTTAAACATGCAAAAATTTTACTTTTGCAAACGCAAGTCACAACACTCAGAACGTCCCGACAACGGCCATCAATGGAAACCTTTCTTTAGTTAATCAAAGCGCTTCTAACACTCGTGGTTAGCCGCCCACAACCAAATAAGCTCTGTTCTCAGAACCAATTATCTCATTTCAGGGCTGTTCGGACGTCGCCGACACACATTCTTGTTCTCACTTGCAAAATTGTACATTTGTTTTCCCATAGCCCGTAAAACAGCCTGCAATATCAAATGCTGGTACTGTATCTAATGGTGCAGAGAAACCAGATTTGCTCGGATGTCGAACTGCAATTGTTAAGTCGGTTGGAAACTGATGACTGCTTCATTGAACTTGGTTACGTCCGAGAATTATTTTGAATTTTGTGATTTTAAAAAATGGTCATAAGTTAAAGCTTCTGCAACGACCACATAGAATTATTCAGCAATAAAGGTGACACTTTCAAAGAACCATCAAGAAATCTTACCAAACTTGAGAAATTACAGTCAAGTCTCGGCGCCTACTTCAAGAAAAAGCCGATGTTCGAGGAAGACTCACAACCTGGTTCCTCATTTTTGTCCATGCTGTTGTGATACGTTGTGGTTTTAGTGCCGTAATGATGTAAACATAATACATCATTAAATAAAGGTTTTTAGCTATACCATTAGTGTATGTATTGCACCCATAAATTACTACATACGTACAACATTATATATCTTGGTTTAAAAGCCCAGTGACCTCTGAGGATGTAACCTGCGAGGATGGCAGCACTATTTATGTTATGTTATAATGACCCCTTAGACCGCTGTTTCGTTGAGAGGTCCGTTATTTAGGAACGCATCATGAGCCTCCAGCGAGGGCTTTCTTATATAGTTTCAGCATTACCACCAGATGGTGCGCATTTGAAATTGCCCCACAATGAAATTATAAATAGCTAATGGCTTTTTAAAGCATTGCAAATGATTTCCGGTTCAAGGAATATCTGTGCATGACTTTAGATATCATGCATATTATCCGAGGCAAAGCAAACGGGTATTATTGTCTTGTGCTGTAACTGGTACAGACAACCTTTACTCTTCTCAGTGGTAGACGAACAGCCACATTCTATATTTTTTTTGTTCTGTAACTTTCAGTCTCAGTTAATGAGTCTCCAACGTAAAAATTGAAAGCATTTTCTAAAGCAACTTACCACAAAATAAAAACGTATTTTACGGGATGAAGCTAGAGCGGGTACAGATATACTACATCAAAGCACTAAATCATTTTCTTGAAGACTAAATGAATAACAATGTTATATTCAGAGTATGCCCTTCATCCCAAGAGCTTTAAGTCTAATGCAGGAAGTTGCATTAACAAAAAGTCTACGGCCAATTTTTTTTACCTTTTTTTATATGGTAAAGCTAAAAGAAGACAGGGGACCAGGTCCGGGTGTAAATATTTTATCATACTGGATTCTGAAAGCAGGGACAAGAAAATTGGGAGATTTGATTGAAATTCTGGAGAATTCTTCGAAAAGGCTCATTTCTTATTTGCTGAAAGCTTTGAATAACAAGCTACAACTTACTATTCGAAATACATTCTTTGTGGTAAAAATGAAGACTCACTAGGTTTTAATTAAGACGTTTGTTAGCCTAGTTTTTTGTTTTTTTGTTTTTTGTTTTTTTTAAAGCACCATTATTGGCACTGCAGACAAAAAAGATCATGAGAGCCTCCGCCCATAGAAAGTCTGAATAGTTTAACTACACTAGGCATGTCATCGCACGAATATAGACTCAAGAAAGCAGCAATTATTATATTGCTACGAAACTTGAGACCAAAACATGGACTTTATTGTGGAAAAATGTTCGGCAGTTACGAAAATATTTTATTTATTGAAGGGGGCTGAAATATAAGAGGCACAGTCAAGGCCGAATTATACATGGTGAGGTCCTAAGCTATAGGAAGCTGTAGAGGTCCTATTTGACAATTGGTAACAAAGAATAAGGCCGTGTAACAACTGAATACCGCCAAGATGCATTGTAGTAATATCAGTGAGACAAACGCTAATTTCCATAGAATTGTACTCCCAAAATGCTAGTAAATAAAACAGCCCGTGTGTTAGTGACTAACAGCTTCTACTATGCCAGTCGGGAATCCAATGTATGCTGTAGAAATGCTGGTTAATTATCTCGCTAGCAAAGCCACTAGATTTTAGTACCGCTTGCGTGAAACTAACGTCACAGTTCAAGCCTAGCCTTCAAAGCAAGAGAGAGAGAAGAAAACGTGTAAAAACGAATACACGAAGGCATAAAATTGAGAGATAAATGTAGTATCATGGCAGAAACGCGACGTCACAAGTTGCAGACCCCCCTTTTTCTCGACACGCGTTAGTGGTAAATATTCACGCTGTTAGACTCGTCAGCCGATATAAACACACACATAAGTCGCATTTTTAGCTAGAAGTAGTGCTAAAGTAGTGATTCTACAAACGTGTTGTTAAAAATTTGGTAACGTACTACAAGGATCTGCTGCGTTCTGCATGAGAGCGATAGTTAAAAATAAAAGGAAAAAATTAAGGTTAACGTGAGATTTTTTTGAATATGCAGTACTGAATGGGGGGATGAGACGGAGTATCGGACGGAGTGTCGCTAGTTCGTGTTTACTAATTTGAATAGGAGAGATAGGAAATATTTTTTTTTGAACCATTGTAGAAATAAAACGATACTAGGCATTAGAAATAAATACAAGAATAAAATAATGTAATGACTGTGCGATAGATAACATCAGGATCAATAAGTATGTATCAGAATTTAAAACTATTAAGAAATAAAGAAGTTGGACAGAAGACAGATAGACGAATGGACTTGAAAATCTTTCTCAGTTTGCCCGTAGTGGGGGTAGAGGGGAAGGAGTCCTAATTTTGAATATTTGAGGTCAGTTTTGAAAAAAGAACGCTAGAAGCCAAACGGTCCCTGATTGGCTGTGGTGTAATATACTAACGATTGAATAAAAGCAATTAGTAGTTGGTATTCGGGGCCACTTGTTAAAAAGAATTCATTCACTAAAGTTGTTTTAAGACAAGAAAGGAGTACATTCTTGTATGCTATTCTGCACTAGCAGCGATCTGGATTGTTGCCATATATCGCAATATTCAACTGTTTAGTGTGTAAATTTCTTTGATGCGGTAAGAATGAAAACCTTTATATTGTCAATTTTAACATTATTGTGTATGCATTATTGAATCAGTATGAACCTTATGGGGGAAAACGTTTATCTAGAGGGAAGTCAACATCAAACACTGTGTTGTTTCACAGCGTTGTTAGGAAATGTATTAACCTGTTGTAGAAAAGCAAGACAGGCTTTCTACCATATTGGGAGAAAAGAAAATTAAATATTAATGAAAAAAATGTTGTATTATGACATAAGACCAGGAAGATCACTGGCCGTCTTCTTCAGCAAGTCACCGTGATTGTACATGACTTGATATTATTAATGTAAATTGTTTCCTTTGTCAAGGAAAGTGTCAAACGGTGGTTTGAAAGTTATTTATCCATGAAAGGGGTACCAACCAAATTGAGAACGTTAACTAATTGTTTAGTTACCATACTGATGTCTGATGATATTGAAAATGTTAGAGTAGGGAAAGAGAGAGACTATTAGATGCTGAGTTGGACACATTTATATTGTTCCAGGGTTTCTTCTACGTTTGAAAGTGAGCCCAGGTGATCAAATACCTGACCATAAGTTCTGCAGTGAGGCCATATCTACGGAGTGCCTGCACATAAATATATTACAAGAAGCAGAAGCGTGACTTGGCAGTGGAAGCTGACATAGTATACTTCAATCAGCCTGTTACCAGAAATCCCAGATAAGCAATCGTGTCTGGGGTATTTGATATCGCAAACAATCCAACTCTCAATTTCCCAAAATGTATTGTGTCAGACAGTGATGAATCCAAACGTTCGAATAACCTGTACCCTTTTCTAGGAGCAAGGAATACTTGACACTTTTCTAGATTGACTCATAAAAAATAATTGTGGGAAAACACAGACTCAATGATATTGGTGAATTAATTGCTGTAAATATTTATATTATCATTTTGAGTTGATTATTCCTGTGTCTAAAAGAATAACAAAGATACAGGAAAATAAATTGTAAAAATATGTTAAATTGAAAACTTAACCAGTGACTTGTTTAATCATTGTTTATTAGTAATAGGTGTAGTTGTTGTCATGTTTCTACACTTCATCACATTGCATATACCCTAGACACTTGCTAGACAACATACACACACCATTACACTTCAGTAGGGGAAGATATATAATCGGGTGAGGTCATTGGTGGAAGCAGACAGGTTCCCTGTAAACTTATACGAATTTAATAAACCTCAGGGGCTTGCATAGCTGACCTCACACCAGATAGAATTAAAATTAATAATATTTATAGAATAACACCAAATCCACCACATGCATAACAAATCCATGTCAGTGGGTGGAAGGGTTTCTTCATTGGAGCTTTAAAAATATGCCTTTAAGTTTTCGGTGTCAAGAGATTAATTATAGTAAAAACTACTTTACGTTTATTCCAAGAGAGTCTAGTGAGTCATCCACCTCAATACACCACTGTTATAGAGGCCCCTTCAAACTGTGAGGCCCTAAGCTACAGCTTGTTTAAAAAAAGGTAAGGGTAAAGGATCTCGTTACACGCTGTTGCGTACGTTTTACCTAAGGGGGTAGTCTTCGGTCCTGCCAATGTACGCACCAGTCTTGATATAGTTATATTATTTGTGCGTACGTTTTATTCACGCACCGACGTGCACAATGCAGAGTATGAGTTGCTCTTTGCGCACGGGTAACCTAGTGGAGGATTATGACGTCAGCTGTTGGAAGGGCAAGATGGACTCTCTCTCTCTCTGCCCGTATGTTATTATTTTGATTCTGAACAATTCGATGGAAGAATTGTTATGAAGGATTTTGTTGGGTCTTCAGGGTGAAGCCAACATGCAGTTCAATACGTAAGTTTCGTTTGAACCTTCATGTATATTAATACGTCTATGAATAAAGTGGAACAGATGATCATCACTGGATTCTAGCAGGAATCCATATGTTATTGGATTCCTAGAATGGAACAGTTGAGATCTTTACTTCACTGTAATATTTCGTAGTGGGAAGTCCTACGAGTAAAGGATAACTATTTGATCATATCTTGAATATTGGATTTTGTAGGAGAGGTTAGTCAACTGAAGTCGCTAACCTGATTGTATTTTCGTGTAGGACTTTTATGGATTATATCAAACTGTATAGATTATTGTAAGGAGAAAGTCTGGGATTTAAACAAGTATTATATGGAAGCGTCATCCATGAGCATGAATCCGTTTACTGTTACAGACGTCCTTGGAACAAGGTTAACGGACATTACCTTAATGTATCTCAAATGACAACTGTTTGGGAATCCTAGTCACTTGGATAGAAAAAGGTCTTGATTGATAAAGAAATCTACAGGAATGTATTATTATCAACAGTAACTATAATTATGATGCTCTCATCGTTTGTCTTGATCGTGTCGTTGGTTGCCGTTTGTCATTCGTCAATAAACCTGAATAACTTTTACCAACGAGTTGATTATAGTCATAAATTGGCCAATTGCCTACCACTCGTTGGAATTTGATTGAATAACCTTTTGACAACTTTTCATTGAAACCATTCGCGTGTCTAAGCTAGTCATTGATACATCTACCACTAGCATATCGTTACTATCAACTACCATCACAAAAGAACCCAACATTAAATGGCGGCACAGTGTGTTTTGGACAAGTTTCAAAGAAGGGAACTTACTCAATATCTTTCCAAAAATCGTTAGACAGAAAGACCCGTGTCTTCATCATGGAATCTACACGACGGTTGTCAGAAGGTCAAGGTCAGCAATGAACCTCAACACCAAGTTCTCCAGTGACTACCTACGTTGGACATCATCCTTTTGGTCCTTATTTACGTGCGAGCTATACTCAAATTCTCAGGCCGAAGTATTTCGATTCTCAAACGTACATTTACGGAGCCGAGGCACATTTTTTGTTTGATTAGCCGAGATAAGTATAAACGGAGCCTCGTTTATTACTGTATTGTGTTTGGCTGTGCCTATTCTCTTCTATGTCCACCAATATACTTTTCATGTTGCATGTTCTATGTTGTATATCCGTCGTGGGTGGTAGGGAGGTCGATCTGACAAACGAGGTTCATCTCGAAGCCGATTCGGGCTCTTTGTCAGATGTTCTATAGGGTTTGATTTATAAGTTTCAATTGAGCGATAATTCCGGTTCAAGGCTAGAAACCTTGCTGTAGTTCCGATCGCTACTTGCTTCTTGTGATAGTATTTGTTTAGCTGTTCAGTCAAGTTTTAATTGTTGTTTTCACAGTTATTTTTACTCGTACCTTAGTTTTATAATGTATTTTGTTTGTATATTACGTCATCCTCACCTGACTATCGTTCAGTTCTTTACAAAACATATGTTTTTACACTGTCTTGTCAATTGTATTGTTTAGTATTTATTCGCAGTTATCATCGTAACTCTTTACGACATTCTATTTTTAGTTTCACATTTTTATTTTTATTGGATTTCTGCGACTGTTTTCTACTGTCTTTGAGTATCTCGTCTTGTCATTGTTGTTGCTATTGTCTATGGCTTTTGTCTGTTCATAACATGTCATTACATAAATTAATTTATTGATTATTAATATATTTGACAATTATATGAGTATGATATACCGTTCTAGGACAGGGACGAAGACCATTCGGTGCATTAACAAGGTTAATTAATTTACATTAATTAATTATCATATTTAGAAATTAAGAGTATAGTGACTACTTATAAAGCATAATGCATTCACTAGATTATTTCATTAAGCAAGCAAAAGCCCTTCAGATGGCTCCTGATGAGGCAAAAACATTCGCACTTTCAGAATATAGGAAAGCTCAAGAAATAGAAGCTGAACAGAGAAAGTTAGAAACGTTAAGACTAGAAAAACTTCAATTTGAGGCAGATCAAAAACGGATTGAGTCTGAGGAGAATGAGAAAAAAATGAGAATAACTGCTGAGGAGAATGAGAAAAAAATGAGATTAGCTGAAGAATTAGAAGAGAAACGATTTCTACGTGAGGCAGAACAGAAAAGATTGGAGGCTGCAGATAGACTTAAGATTGAAATGGAAGTTAAACAAAAGGAAATGGAAGTTAAACAAAAGGAAATGGAAGAAAGAAGATTAATAGCTGAACAAAATGCAAAAAGACTTCAGCTTGAGACAGAAGAGAATGATAAGAAACGTCAGCATGATTTGAAACTTGCCGAATTGGAATATGATAGAATTAGGTTAACTCAAGAAGCTAATTCGCAGAGAACTTTCGAAGGCCAAGCTTCATCCAGGCATGATAATTTTAAGGAAATTCACCTAAAATTACCTAAATTTAACCGACCCGTCTGACGACGTGATATTTTTTTTGGATAGGTTTGAGGCCACCTGTAGGTCTTACAATGTGGATAAATCACTATATTCTACATATTTATCCAGATTGCTTACGGGAGATGCTTTGGCGGTTTATCATACCACCTGTATTAATGATAAGAATAATTATGACGCTCTTCGAGCATCACTTCTCCGAAAATTCCAAATGACAGAAAATGAATACCGATTACATTTTCGGACTTTGCTACCGCAATCAGGGAAGAACTTTTGTGATTTTCTTTCCCAAATACGGCTAACACTAGAAAGATGGATCGAATTATCCAAGATAGAAAAGTCGTATGAAGGTCTTTTCGATTTACTACTGCGCGATAAAGTGCTATCGTCAGTAAATCCAGCATTTCTTGCATTTTTGCACGAACGGAAACCTTTATCTATGAAAGATCTAGAAGAACATTCTAAAAATTTCTGCACTGCTCACCCATCCATGGATCTAAGTAATGCTCAGATTAAAAGTGAATTGCCAGTTGCTTTTGCTGTACAACAAAATAATTTTCCACGAAATCGTTCATTGAGTAACGACAGATACTTTAATAAGGGAAATAATGAGAATTTCAACAATGGTAATTTTTATAAGGGGAAGCAATTCCAACAATCTGCTCCATTCAATGTTTCTTGGAACCAAGCTCATAGATCGCGAGATTTTGGTAACAATAATTTCAAACATAATCAAGGGTATAATAATAAACAAAACTGGCGATCAAAATCTCAGGTTCCACAAAACAGACAAAGTTCTTGGAATAATTCATTTCACCGACATAACAACGTTAATTATAATAATTGGCGAACTCATACAGATTTTAACGCAAGCAGAAATGACAATTGTGGCAATTTTAATAGCAATAATCAGAACAGATCGCGACGAAGAGATAGATCGTCGAGCCAGACATGTAGACATTCTAATGTCGCTTTAAGTGATACTCAGGCTAACAATGAACAGGTTAAAGGTGCTGATGCTCATAATGCCATGTCTTGTTCTATTGATAGTCATCAGGTGACAGCTTGTGCAGAATGCTCAACACTTTTCCAGCCCAAGGCGATCACGACGTTGCGCTGCGGACACATTTTGCCTAGCCCACCTGCGGTCTGCACGGCAACTTCTGTACATCAGGGACAAGGATCTCTTAAGTTTCACAAAGGACTTGTCAATAATATTCCATGCTCTCTTTTATTTGATTCAGGTTGTACCACGGTCGGTGTACGGACTTCGCTGATAGATCCTCGTTGTGCCACGGGCCACACAGTCAAATGCGTGACCTTTGGAGGCACAGTGGAAATGTTTCCCACAGCCATTATTAATTTAAATACACCATTTTTTTCAGGGAAGATCCACGCCTGTCTTCTTCCTAATCCAATTTGTGATGTCATATTGGGTCGTATACATGGTATAACAGAGTGTACACCACAGCAAATTGCTGCATGGGAAGAGCGACATTTTCAGGCTGCAAATGCAGTAGTTAACATGATGCAATCCGTTGCACGTGAGCAACATAAACATGAGTCATGAGTTGGTTTACGATATCATTGGTCCTCACTTCGATTACGGAAACAACAGCAAATGGATTGATTTGCCATTGCCCTAAAGACGCCAATAGGCGTGATGGGAAACAATGGCAAAGAAAACCTATCTGCTGTTGCCCTAAGACGCCACTAGGCGTAATGGCCACTGACTGCTTTGACGGTCGGTGGCTAAGGACGGAAGAAGAGAAGAAGAAATGCAGTAGTGACTAGAGCTCAAGCTACTATTATGTCGCATGATACACCATATGAGCCTACAGTTAATACCACTTGTGATGACGATGCTCCTATTTCACGGGAGTCGTTTGCAACTTTACAAAAGAATGATGATTCATTAAAAAAAAAATTTCAGTATGTGAACAAAAAGAATACAAGCAACAAACTTGCAAAATATAGACATGACTTTATTCTTAAAAATGGGATTTTAGTTAGATTGATACGGGAAAAGGATTCATCCTTATGTTCTCAGATTCTAGTCCCGTCTTCCATGAGATCGCGAATATTGCGACATGCTCATGACTCGCAATGCGCGGGCCATATGGGTTTTTCACGTACCAAATCCAGAGTGCTTTCTGCATTCTACTGGCCGGGCGTTCATAGAGATATTACTCTCTATTGTCGTTCATGTTTGATATGTCAGGAAGTTAAAGTACGGGGCCCATTTCATGCGGCTCCTATTCAAGCTGCGGACATCCCGATTAGACCATTTGATAAAATGGCTATCGGCATTATTGGTCCGATGCTTCCATCAGCCAGAGGGCATACGCATATTCTTACTTGCATTGATATGTGCACTCGTTGGCCTGAGGCCATCCCTCTGAAGAACACCTCATCTGCCAGTGTAGCAGAGGCGTTAATGTTGATCTTCTCACGCATTGGTTTTCCGCGGAAGATCTTATCGGATCATGGGGTTCAGTTCATTTCTGAATCCATGTCTCAAGTTATGAAGACATTAGGTATAGACAGATCACTTAGTTCAATTTACCATGCGATGTCAAATGGGTTAATTGAGCGTCAAAATAGGACACTCAAGCAGTTGTTGGGTAAGATGACCCAAGATCACCCTCAGGATTTGGATCGGGTCCTACCCGCCGCTCTCTTCGCGTATCGCGAGGTGCAAAATCAAGCCACGGGGTTTTCTCCGTTCCAGCTTGTTTTTGGCATGTAACCACGTGGCCCGATGTCGTTAATCCACGACTTATTGGTTGAAGAGAATATTGAAGAGGAAACTCAATCCTCTTATGAGTATGTGATCTCTCTGAGAAAGAGAATCATAGATGCTTGTAGACTAGCTACTGCATCATCCGAACAAGCCAAAGAAAAAGCTCGTCTATTTGCAAACAAGTATAGACGTCTTCGCCAGCTTATTCCTGGTGACGAAGCTTTTGTCTTACTCCCCACTCATAACAATCGTCTATTAATTACTTGGAGAGGTCCTTTCAGGATCATCTCAAGAATATCCGATGTTGATTACATCGTTGATGTAAATGGTAAACATAAAACCTTCCACATTAACATGTTGAAGGAGTATTACTCACGTCCTGATTATCTACAGTCAGTATTCCAAGCAACTGACGATCCTACACCTCCTATTCAACACTATTCTAGTTTGTCAGTCATCCAAGAAGAAGAATCTTCTTTCGATGATGTACAACTGCCAATACCAGTTGTGCCACTTCATTCCACTGAGAATTGGAATGATGTTACTATTTCATCTACTCTTTCGGCTGATCAACGTCAGCAAGTCTCTAATATTCTACACACGTATGAGGATGTCCTCACTGACATCCCAGGTCATACGTCAGTCATCCAACATGACATTATTCTGACTGACGATACGCCTATTCGAGTGCGCCCATATCCTATCCCTTTACACTTTCGTGATAAGGTTGATAAGGAATTGGATGAGATGCTTCAATTAAATATAATTGAACCATCTTCATCACCATACTCTTCTTCTATGGTGATTATTAGAAAGAAAGACAACAATATTCGTCTTTGCGTAGATTACAGGAAATTAAACAAAGTTACAAAGTTTGATGCGGAACCTTTACCTCTCTTAGATGACTTATTGGAGAAATTATCCCACGCTACATTTTTTTCGAAATTTGACCTTTCAAAGGGTTATTGGCAAGTGCCACTCACACCTAAAGCAAAGCCATTCACCGCTTTCTCGACGCCACGGGGACTTTTCCAATGGAAATTTATGCCATTCGGATTAATGAATGCGATAGCTACCTTTGTACGCATGATGCGCCGCGTACTGTCTCATCGTCCCGATGTCATTACTTACATAGATGACATCTGTCTTTTCAGTAACACTTGGGATGAACACATTCAGGGATTAAAAGCTTTACTTTCTACTCTACGGGATTATAACTTAACAGCGAAACCTTCTAAGGCATTTGTCGGTTTTCATGACATCTCCTTTTTGGATCATCGTATAGGTCGGGGTTTAATGTATACAGAAGACAGTAATGTCTCGAAAATCTTAAACATCTCAGCACCTAAGACAAAAAAACAAGTTAGGTCTCTTTTAGGACTAATACAGTTCTATTCTAAATTCATCCCTCATTTGTCTACTTTAACTGCATCTTTTTCTTCTTTACTGAGAAAAGGGACAGCTAACATAATCCAGTGGACTAACGAACACCAAATCGCGTTAGATTATATAAAAAGATTTTTTTCAAATGCGCCATTTTTGAAGTTGCCTAACAAAGATCTTACTTTTATTCTTCGTAGTGACGCATCTTCTTACGCCATTGCTGCAGTTTTGATGCAGGAATATACGGCACCTTATTTCCAGTCATGTACGTTTCGAGAAAACTGACGGCGAGCGAAATGAAATACTCCGTTCTGGACAAGGAGTTACTCGCGTTAGTGTGGTCAATCACAAAATTGGAACGTTATCTGCTAGGCTCCCACTTTGTAGTGGAGACAGACCAAAAGGCTCTCACAGCACTGAACACTAAGGACGTTAAATCATCAAAGTCAACCAGATACGCTATCGCTCTTCAGCCATATAGCTATGAAATTCGAGCGATTCCTGGAGTGAAAAATGTGTTTGCGGACTGTCTGTCAAGATGTCCAAGCGAACTGTTCGAACCTAAACCACTTCCGGAAATTGAAACGTCCTCATAGATAATCAATCAAATATAATAAGAGGAACTGAGTACATTATCAATTTTTGAACTTCTATACGTGCTCTGTATGGAACTGAATTATTCGTACCAGCAAAAAAATTCCTGGATATACTTACTTTTGGATTATAACGTAACTTCGTGTGTAGTAACATTTTATTAGTACGGAAACACTGTTCATAGTGACACATAGACATTCATTATTCTATGGAACATATTACACTACATACTGTATTCAAGAATATCTTTGCATCTTGCATGGAACATTAAGAACATATTCTAGTCGATTACTAACTAGTGTTAATGGAACAGTAACACTGAGTAAAATTGCAATTGCTTAAATAAATTAGTAATTAGTTATTTGTTTGTAATTAAGAACTATCTTAATTAGATGAAATCAATTAAGCCACTTAATTACTTGTAGAGTACACATTAATTAACTTGAATAGTTGTAAGTGTCTCTTTATACTTATATTTACTTCTCATTATACATTATCTCTCACGTTTAGATAACTAGTCCACCGTCATAATGTTAGAAACATTACGGGTGTTGCTTCTTAACGTGTTTAATTATGCTTTGCTGCATTTTGCATCTTTCATTTTCATTTTTTGATTCTCTTGTCATTTATTATCATCATCGTTGCTATTCATTTTCATTTGAAATCACATGTTTGAGTTGTAAATTTAGTTGAATGTTTTTATCATTTTTTTGGTTTTTATTTTCAACTTTCTTTTACTTCGTAGTTTACCACATCGTTCCAAAGTAGGTCGATTGTGGATGTGTGCTTTAATGCATACTTTCATTCAGTTATATTGATTTCCATTTTCATATTCTTTTTCATAATATTGTATAACTTTATGAATATAATTAATGCACATAGACGTCGATGTAGTTTTGACTCACCTCTCTTGGGTACTTAGTTTTTTAAAAAAAATTAATAGAATTAATTTTTTTTAAGGGCCGGTGATAAGGGAGCTGTTGCGTACGTTTTACCTAAGGGGGTAGTCTTCGGTCCTGCCAATGTACGCACCAGTCTTGATATAGTTATATTATTTGTGCGTACGTTTTATTCACGCACCGACGTGCACAATGCAGAGTATGAGTTGCTCTTTGCGCACGGGTAACCTAGTGGAGGATTATGACGTCAGCTGTTGGAAGGGCAAGATGGACTCTCTCTCTGCCCGTATGTTATTATTTTGATTCTGAACAATTCGATGGAAGAATTGTTATGAAGGATTTTGTTGGGTCTTCAGGGTGAAGCCAACATGCAGTTCAATACGTAAGTTTCGTTTGAACCTTCATGTATATTAATACGTCTATGAATAAAGTGGAACAGATGATCATCACTGGATTCTAGCGGGAATCCATATGTTATTGGATTCCTAGAATTGAACAGTTGAGATCTTTACTTCACTGTAATATTTCGTAGTGGGAAGTCCTACGAGTAAAGGATAACTATTTCATCATATCTTGAATATTGGATATTTTGTAATGCCTATGCCAAGGTCGTGGCATATTTTGTAGGAGAGGTTAGTCAACTGAAGTCGCTAACCTGATTGTATTTTCGTGTAGGACTTTTATGGATTATATCAAACTGTATAGATTATTGTAAGGAGAAAGTCTGAGATTTAAACAAGTATTATATGGAAGCGTCATCCATGAGCATGAATCCGTTTACTGTTACAGACGTCCTTGGAACAAGGTTAACGGACATTACCTTAATGTATCTCAAATGGCAACTGTTTGGGAATCCTAGTCACTTGGATAGAAAAAGGTCTTGATTGATAAAGAAATCCACAGGAATGTATTATTATCAACAGTAACTATAATTATGATGCTCTCATCGTTTGTCTTGATCGTGTCGTTGGTTGCCGTTTGTCATTCGTCAATAAACCTGAATAACTTTTACCAACGAGTTGATTATAGTCATGAATTGGCCAATTGCCTACCACTCGTTGGAATTTGATTGAATAACCTTTTGACAACTTTTCATTGAAACCATTCGCGTGTCTAAGCTAGTCATTGATACATCTACCACTAGCATATCGTTACTATCAACTACCATCACAAAAGAACCCAACAACGCCCATTGAGGCATATTGGGAATATGGTGTTAGGCCCATATTTTCTTGACCATCGGCACACTAGGGGTGATGTGGTCAGCATCACGCCGGCCGCCTTAATCTTCCCAGAAGTTGCTCTGGTACCCAGTTGGGGCTGGGTCGACCCAGGAGCCGTTTACGGCCTAAAAAAGTCCCACCTCATCTGGGGATCGAACCATTGACCACTGAGCTAGCTTATGCCTAAATCCGGCCCTTAGCAAAATCCTTGTAACAAGAATGCGTATTCCTCGGATAGCATTGACTCAACACCAGATGTAAATCTATCTTCTCAACTCAGACTAAAATTATTTCAAATTAGACTTTCAAAATCGACGATTATAAGAGTCACAATGTCAGACTTTATGTATACTACTGGACAAAAGTTAAGGGCCGCCATTCAGTTTAGACAAGGTTTATATAATTCTTCCTGAGCAGGGTCGATTTTCCAAATGTCGGGTAGCTTGAAATCTCTAAAGAAGTCTCTGAATGGTAGAGTGGGACACTGCTAAACGTCTTGCAACATGACGAACAGATTGACCATCCTGAATCCATGCCATGGCTCGACCACGGTCTACAGTGCTGAGACTTCTCCTTGGTGGCATGGCTAATGCAGTGATCATTTCGACCACTTGTCATACTGATTTATTGCATACCAACGGTGGACACTCTTTACCGATTATCATTTTTCACGTGCATTCAAATTCAACTCACTTTTTCACCTTCTGAACTAGTGGGGCGTGTTGCAAAAACCACGAGTTTTTGCAGCAACAATGGCAATGGTTAAAGTGACCCAGTGTTTGGACATTTAAAAAAATTAACCTAATGCACACAGAAATGTATACACATTTCTCTGAGCTCAGTTTTAATGACATTTTCACTTGTCTTTACAGTTTGCCAATCAATTATATAAACCTTGTCTAAACTGAATGAAGGCCCTTAACTTTTGTCCAGTAGTATATATATATATATACATATATATATATATATATATATATATATATATATATATATATATATATATATATATATATATATATATATATATATATATATATATATATATATATATATATATATATATATATATATATATATATATATATATATATATATATATATATATATATATATATATATATATATACATATATATACATATATATACATATATATATATATATATACATATATATATATATATATATATATATATATATATATATATATATATATATATATATATATATATATATATATATATATATATATATATATATATAAGACACTCTTTACACGTGGCCAGATTTACATGCATTTTTCAAAAGCTAGAAATTATTCTTTAGTTTAGTTTAGCTTTTTTGTGTGGTGTGTCACAAAACTGACCATGATACAACGTTAAAATATCTCCAATGATACAACGTAGGGATAAAAACTAATGCGTAAGCTGCTAGAATACATGATCGCCCACGCCGCGGGTCATCACCCGCCATGGAAATTAAATTGTTAGACTTGAAGGCAAAACGGAACGGGATGAGAACGGAGATCAAAAGGAAAAATCTGACTGAACGCGTGCTTGAAACTAGCGAGGCTAAAAGGACGCAAATTGGTGAGGCAAGGAGGAAAAAGTCACGTTCCCCAAGTTGACATAAAGTAAAGAAATCGACAAAAGGGACCTTGGATATTATACGCCACAGTCATTTCTTGGACGCTTTTGCGATAACTTAGTCCGTTTATTTGAATGCAGTGATCAACGCATTCCAGAAGATTCTAGAAAATATTTGAAAAGTAACTTTTCTTAATAATAATGTTAGGAATATAAAACCTAGCTGGCCGGATGGCCCATCTTGAGCAGTGAAATAATATGCTTTCATTTATACAGACGGACAGATAATAAGAAAGATATTGACAAAAGACTGTGTTGTTCATATCAGCGAGCGTCTGCATTGAAATAAAACATGTCACTAATTTTCAAAAAATTGTGGCCTTGAAGACGCAAGTGCTAAAATCTAGTTGGAATGAAGAGACGGGGTGGGATGGTGAATTGTGGCTAAAAATAACTTTAAAGGCGAAATTGTGTAAGGGGGGGGGGCAGGGTTGGTTCAAAAAACAAGTGTGTTTTTTGTGTGAAACGCAAGTAGAGACGGACGGACCAACAGACAATAAGGCATACTTGACTGAGGTATGACTGAAATGACTGTTTGGTAGGATATTTGAATTTGAAAAAAGAAAAGGCAGTGAGTGGCCATAGATGAATATATTATCGGCGCTCAGACGCGCATTTTGTGCCATTCATTATAAGTTGTCCTAGTAGACACAGTGAATTATTAAGTGGTGTAATTCCCAGAAGCTATTGAAATATTTAGAGGGACGCCATCAAAAGGCCAGCAGCTCAGCTGAGTTTTGCTAGCATTTAACTGTGTTCTATATTCATAATTCTGGTAAGACTGAAATTATTTCTTTGTACATTTTAATATTTGTTTAAGGTTCGAGTGATTTGATACTGCAATAGCATAATCTGTCCCTTACAACAAGTAAGGATTCGCTCTAGACCCCCCGCCCCAGTTCAGGGTCTAGAGACAAATAAAATACATAAACTCCAGTAAGGATTATGAAGGACAGATCAAGTGTTGAGATCAGTGGAACATATCACCTATCCTATTCTATGGCAGGAAGCTAATGAACATATTTCAGAATACGTAGTCTGGGAGAACTTATCCTATGTGAAACCAACTTGGTAAGATGTGTTGTTTGGTCAGAAAGATCTGACCCGTCTATGTGGTGTTGTTGTTGTGTAGTGTTGTGTCCAGAAATGGTTAGAGGATGGAATTCTGACACATGACTAATACTTTGATTGCAGAGCTGTGAGTTTCAGTTGGCACCACTGTGGTGTCAAATGAGTTGTTGAATATTACCAGAGTGGACCCGTGCAGTAACATTTTGTCAGAGCAGCTTATTATAGCCCCCAAGCACGGAGAGGTGGGGCTACCAAAAATCTGATATTGCCCCCAAGCACGGAGAGGTGGGGCCACCAGACTTCTGATATTGCCCCCAAGCACGGGGAGGTGGGGCAACCAGATCTCAGCACCAGAGCTACACCTTCAAGCTACGTGAGCGTCTGGTCTGCTGAGAATTCACCAACTCAACTTATTTGCTAACACACCCATAAAATTTCCATCAAATAACTGGACAATGTGTAGTCGCCATAGACAGGGAGTGATGAGGCCACCCCAACAGCACATCCATTAAATGTTCTCCCAAAATAGATTACAACTATAAACAGTAATAATATTAACTAGTCTAGTAACATATATATGTACACACCTTGCATTTATTATGTAATATTCATGCATTTCTTTCATAATTGCTAAACCTTTCATATGTTCTGGCCAAAATAAAACCTGGGTTCAGAACAAATAAATGTAAGAAAATTACTATCCAATTTTTACACACTTGAGTTAGTTCAGTGTATTATAACATTTATTAATATTATTAGACTTAGTAAATATCTGTGTGTGTGTATGTAAACTACCACAACACATTACATATCATTACCCTAGACATTTAACGTAGCCACATTCATTAGTAAAAAAAAGATAGGTGTGAGGTCGTAGTGGTAGCACGAAGGGCCTTCTGACAATTCACAGTTACATTTTATCTCAGGAGCCTTCACAGCTGACCTCATGCATCACACTTTATAATATCACCATCATACAATACCTTCAATCCACTACATGGTGGTGGGGGATGAATCATTATATATCCTTTTTGTAAAGAAATGATGTGCCTGCACACATCTCCATTTGTGATGCACTCAGTCAATTTGCTTATTGCTTTCTTATCATGCCATAGTGTCAAACTTTTCATTATGTTTTTTCTCTGTGTCGTCCTCTTCTGTTCCTCTTTCCCTCTATTTTTCGCCGATCATTATATACTACTCGTCAAAAATCAAGGGCCACCATATTATTTTCAATACACTTTTATATAAGCGCATAGAATGATTAAATGAAGGAAGTTTTTAGTAAAAATGGGTGCAATATCTTCCTCTGACAGTCCTCAATGCACGTTAAGCATAAAAACAACTCACCGACAACCATGGTGATCACGTGCAATTTGGTTTGCTGACCATAAATTCACATTTTTAATGTTTTTTCAAACTTCCGTACAACCAAATAGGTGAAGTAATCGTGCTGATTGACATTCCACGGGCAATGGCGACTTTTCGTGAACAGAGTTCACTCTTAATTTGTTTTACAATCAACAGACTTAGGGTAGTTTCATCACTTGCAAAAACCATGCCACCGAGAAGAAGTCTTGACACCTTACAAAGAATGAGGGCTATAGCGTGGGTTGAAAGTGGTTTATCTGTCCGTGAGGTTGCTAGACGGCTTGCAGTGTCACACTCTACTATCCAAAGAATTTTGGAGAGATTTCAGACCACAGGAAGTGTGGAGGATCGTCACCGGCCAGGTCGCCCTAGATGCTCCAATAGACATGATGACCGGTACCTTTTGTTGTCAGCCCTGCGCCATCAGACAGTGACTTGTTCCATTCTAAGATGTCAGCTGAAACAAACTGTATACGTTAATGTCAGTCTAAGTACCATTTGCAGACGTTTACATGAATTTGGACTGGCTGCTCGACGTCCTGCAGTCAGAATCCCTCTTACTCCTCTCATCGCAGAGCCCGTGTTGCTTGGTGTCGCTAGCACATCTGATGGACAAGGCAACAATGGAGTCACGTTCTCTTCACTGATGAATCTCGCTTCTCTGTGTCATTCACTGATGGCAGGATTCGAGTTTGGAGACGACCAGGAGAGCGATTTACTGATGACACAATTCGAGAGGTTGATCGTTATGGTAGGGGTTCTGTCATTGTCTGGGGAGGCTTCTACAGACACGGCAGGATCCCACTCTACATCATCCAAGGCAACTTGACCGGTCCAAGATACCAGAACGAAATCTTGAGACCAATTGTTCAACCTGCTCTGGAGGCCATAGGTGGTAATGCCATCCTCCAAGATGATAACGCTCGACCCCATCGAGCTCGTGTGGTGAATGATTTTATTCAGCAACATGGGATCATCAGGATGGCGTGGCCAGCTCATTCACCTGACCTTTCTCCGATTGAGCACCTCTGGGATGTCCTTGGTCGAAGATTGTCAACAAACCACCCCCTGCCAATGGATGTTGCACAGCTGACTGCATTTCTGCTTCAGGAATGGCAAGCTGTTCCTCAGGATACTCTTCGGACCCTTGTGGACTCGATGCGTCTACGCTGTCTTGAATGCCTTGCTGCAAACGGTGGTCATACCCGATTTTGAAATGTCTTTTTGTCCAATATCTACTGTGTGACTTTTGAAAAGGTGAGTGACACACTTCACAGCTTCATTGCGTTTGAATGTGTGTTTCCATTTCTTTATGTGACATGTCACTTTGGTATTCAATAAATGCCGTTTTAACTGATACCAATTACGTTTATATCAGATTTGTTTTATGGTTTCAACCAAGGTTTTTCATATTTTTGAGTTCTTCACTTCTCACCACATTCCTCAATGAAGGTTGCATATGTCTTATCCTTATATCTATTCTTATATTTCATTGTTCATTAGCTTTTCTCCAGCATCTGTCTTTGTTCTTGTTACGATCTTTTATGCGCGGCATATAGAAATGTATATCTGAAATATTTACGACCCTGCTAGAAATTGGAGCCCGCAAAACTTCTCTTAACTGCCCATGGGATTCTTAGCATTTGTGGTGGATTTGATGTTAATAGATGTTATCTTTCAATGTTTCTAGTGCACTGAATGAGGTCAGCTGTGAAGGTCCCTGATTATAACAAATTTTGGGTTGAGTTATTAGGGTACCTTTCTGCTACCACGTTATGACCTCAATCAGACTTATTCTGGACTAGTATGTATGATAGCTACGTATAATGTCTAGGGTTATGCAAGTGTGTAATGTAGTGTAAGTTTTACTACAAATACATTTAAATTCTATCACATATAGATTTAAGACAGGGTCAATACCACAACCACAAACAAACTAACACTCTATTAGAAAACTTATGGAAGTCTGTGGCTGAATTTTATGTAATATACTAGATTACAATTTATTTGCCCTGATTCAGAATTTTCTGAGTCAGGACCAACAACAAAAATGAAATTCCTGGTTTTATTTACATAAATATTTATAACACAATGGATCTTCTGTCCATATAAAGGACTATTATAATCAAATTATATTTAGGTATTTCTCTACACTGGGTGACACTGGTAACTAATGGTGGGGTGGAGGTGTTTGCATCATTCCCCTTCTTTATTTTAGTATCTTGTGGAAAAGTTATTTAATAATCAAAGATTTTATGTCTCTGGTAATAAAGTCAGTGGATGACCTTTGAAGTGCCGACACATAGGCACTTAACTGTAGGTAGATAGTAGATATGATGCTGACAATTTCCTTTCGTTCACTTGAATGAACAGACTGACACAGTCCCTGGTGTAGAATAGTATAGTAGACCGCTTGGTCCAGAAAAGTTTCACTTCTCTCTCTCTCTCTCTCTCTCTCTCTCTCTCTCTCTCTCTCTCTCTCTCTCTCTCTCTAGTAAAATCACCAGGGTCCTGGTACCACAGTAGCACCAGAACAAAAAAACCCACAATTCAAAGAAATATCACAAACATACGTTGACTGGCATTAGCATTAAGGTAAGTTTAGCTTTGCCCCCGGTCCAGACTGCCAAGAATTATTATTTCACTCTAGGCACTGCTGTTCTCAAAGCAGCTTGCTTTCAAAAACTTCTGTATCAACTGGCGACAAGCCTTTGCTTGCTTTTGCCAATATTATCAGACCGGCCCAATCAGCGAGGGTCTAGCTTTTTCAATTCAAAATTAAAATCGTGACTGACCGAAGTTTGTTAGACGATTCTATTTATAGTCTAACATCCGCCGTATGAGAGGGGAACCCCGAGGAATGCAACGCCTAGTCTAAAATAAGGGTACCGCCTGGCCTTGTGTACAATGTAGGAAAATTACTTTTTTTCTTATCTCCGTTATTCCTAATGCAATTTTAGTCAGTAAAGTTTACCTTATACTTAGAATTAGGCTCTGCATATCTATATAATAATATTTTTGGTTACTACTTGCATTTTCTGTTATGCATAGTAATAGTTTAAACAGCTAACTTTAGGCCAACCTGAAGCTTCGAATGCATTTAACCTAAGATTTCTCCCGTCCGATAATAGTATCTGCAGTTGTAAACACAGGACCAAAACAAGCTTTTTCATTGGTCGGGGTATCGTATCTTTTTTACAATGTATGGCGCGCAATTAAGACCAGATTTATTTGAATTCGTGATGTGAACCAGACGTCATTTCACGACACTACTAATTTTAATTAGTAATTTTTCATCGTTGTCATAAACCAGCTTAACTTTGTGTCATAAAATGCCTGTTTCAGCACAAATTGATAACTTACATCTAATAATACTATCAACAGACAATGGAAATTGACATTATGATGTGCAAGTGCAGGTTTAATCGTGAAGGTTTCAGAACACAGTCCTTGTTTTCATACTACCGTGCGATTAGACGTTAATGGTTACGTATCTCCCTCAAATGTTGACACTAACTGCTGTATATCAGTTTTGTTGTTCACTGTTAGTACAGCAGCTTTTCCCTTTTTCTGACTATATTGCCTGAGATGATGGTGCTTTCTCGCTGTATTATTCTCATAATGTTTCTAAAGAAAGTGGTCTTCCTGTAGCTAATGTCTATCAAAGGTTCCTTTTAAAATTTGCCTAAATAGAAAGCGTTTTTTTTTAATTGAACTGCATGTAAAAGTAGCCTACAAGCTGCTCGGAGAGCGTGGACTTTTTTTTTAACATTATTTGAAAATATTGCCCGCCAGTTTTACTCCGCAGTTTCAACTACTCAGAGAGTTTTGGATTCTACATTATGGGGTTGGAGTGGCTAAGAGGTATGGCGTCCCCCTCTAATTCTAAAGGTACCTGGCTCGAGTCGTTCCCAGTACAGAGAATATAATTGATGAACATTTTCTTTAGAACCAGTTGTTCCTAATGATGTCATACTTTCCCCCTATCTCCTGGGTAGTGAGATCTCCTGGGTAGTGAGATCTCCTGGGTAGTGAGATCTCATGGGTAGTGAGATCTCCTGGGTAGTGAGATCTCCTGGGTAGTGAGATCTCCTGGGTAGTGAGATCTCCTGGGTAGTGAGATCTCCTGGGTAGTGAGTTCTCCTGGGTAGTGAGATCTCCTGGGTAGTGAGATCTCCTGGGTAGTGTGTTCTCCTGGGTAGTGAGATCTCCTGGGTAGTGAGTTCTCCTGGGTAGTGAGATCTCCTGGGTAGTGAGTTCTCCTGGGTAGTGAGATCTCCTGGGTAGTGAGTTCTCCTGGGTAGTGAGTTCTCCTGGGTAGTGAGATCTCCTGGGTAGTGTGTTCTCCTGGGTAATGTGTTCTCCTTGGTAGTGTGTTCTCCTGGGTAGTGAGATCTCTTGAGTAGTGAGTTCTCCTGGGTAATGAGATCTCCTGGGTAGTGAGTTCTCCTGGGTAGTGAGTTCTCCTGGGTAGTGAGTTCTCCTGGGTAGTGAGATCTCCTGGGTAGTGAGATCTCTTGGGTAGTGAGTTCTCCTGGGTAGTGAGATCTCCTGGGTAGTGAGATCTCTTGGGTAGTGTGTTCTCCTGGGTAGTGAGATCTCCTGGGTAGTGAGATCTCTTGGGTAGTGAGTTCTCCTGGGTAGTGAGATCTCCTGGGTAGTGTGTTCTCCTGGGTAGTGAGTTCTCCTGGGTAGTGAGTTCTCCTGGGTAGAGAGATCTCCTGGGTAGTGATTTCTCCTGGGTAGTGAGATCTCCTGGGTAGTGAGATCTCCTGGGTAGTGTGTTCTCCTGGGTAGTGTGATCTCCTGGGTAGTGAGATCTCTTGGGTAGTGAGTTCTCCTGGGTAGTGAGATATCCTGGGTAGTGAGTTCTCCTGGGTAGTGAGTTCTCCTGGGTAGGGAGATCTCCTGGGTAGTGTGTTCTCCTGGGTAGTGAGATCTCCTGGGTAGTGTGTTCTCCTGGGTAGTGAGATCACCTGGGTAGTGAGATCTCCTGGGTAGTGAGATCTCCTGGGTAGTGAGTTCTCCTGGGTAGTGAGATCTCCTGGGTAGTGAGTTCTCCTGGGTAGTGAGATCTCCTGGGTAGTGAGATCTCTTGGGTAGTGAGTTCTTCTGGGTAGTGAGATCTCCTGGGTAGTGAGATCTCCTGGGTAGTGTGTTCTCCTGGGTAGTGAGATCTCCTGGGTAGTGAGTTCTCCTGGGTAGTGTGTTCTCCTGGGTAGTGAGTTCTCCTGGGTAGTGAGTTTGAATGCCTAGCCTTCTCGGATAAAGGCGAAAAAAATAGGCAGCCCCGTGTGCAAGTAGCGCACGTTAAAAATCCTTAGGCAGTTGGAAATCGTAAAGAGTAGGCCCTACAGCCGCTGCTCTGGCAAAATTTAAAAAGTCGGAAACCTACCCACCACAAAAATATTTATAAAATGTGTGATTCCTGTATACTCATTGGGATCCTCGACGGTGCTACGGAGTTCATGCACTGTGCTGAGATTTTACTAGTGTGATCTAAGAGAGAAGATCGGAGCACCGATGGATTTGTCTGTATGCAATAAAGATGGTTCTTCAAACCAAATTAAACCATTATTAAAAAGATATTTTCTGTGTAACCCATAGCAGAACCTGCCGTAGAGGAGTGAAGTGTTAGAAAGTCCACCATTCTAGGTTCAGCTGTATGTGTTCAATTACTAAAATGCAATGTCAATATTAATTACTCATTACTGAAGTTAAGAATGTTTTAATTTGAAATTACTTTGCATTTTGTATTATTGCAAGGCAGAAATGTAAAAACGGCAATATGTCTTTGTTGCTTTACCCTTATGAAACAAACATTTCGTTCTTTCGTCTATGAGGTGAAAAGACATGTTCCCATCTTCTCTGTCTTTGCCTCCTCCTACTCAAGAGCAGAGTCGGGTACCCATTTACAGCTCGTTAAACTGGAGCATGACGCCACCAAGTTCCGAATACGGCTAGTAGGTTATTTTAGTTTGTGATACTATAGTTCCTGTCAGCGCATTCTATTCATCCTGTTATGCGAGCACAGAACAACATTTCAACCCTACGCTTATGAGCCCAAAATGTCTGCCCCAGGTCACTACGCGTTTCCAATAGAACCTCTTTTGTATTCCAGGCAATGTTCCTGACACTATTAAGTATAAAGCTGACCATTTATCTCTGTCCCGGGCCGCAGTTTCTCTAAGCCTGCCCTGATTACATTATTGCCCCATTCCAGAACAGCACGTCAATGACATGAATTCAGCATGAGTTTCTTAAGCCAAGGGAGCAAATATCCGTGGGGTCCTTTTCCTTTCTTTAACCGTTATGGAGAGATCTCGGTGAGGACTCGGCAAATGTAATCTATTGTTGAATGTATGAAGTGTGCCAGGGTTAGCCACATTGACTCGCATCCGTGGCACCATATGGGTTTTATTTGCACAGTAATAAACAAGCACAAAGGCTCAATCATAAATTCATACATGTGCCTTACTAGTAAAGATCTACACAAATATACACACATAGTGTCACACATACACACATAGTGTCACACATACACACATAGTGTCACACATACACACATAATGTCACACATACACAGATAGTGTCACACATACACTAAATGTTTCTCATCATTTTCATTTGCTCTCCTTGCCGAGCAAGGAGCCTCCATTGTAGCTGGCCTCCTAGCTGAAAGTCTGCACCAAGCGTTCACGTGCCCATGCAGCTGTGGTTTCTGCGATAATTTGTTTAACAAGGCGAGGCTGTCAGGCCTCATTTTAGTCGCACTCAACGACATGCCTGGTAATGCAGTAGACCTATTCTTTATTTGTCTCTTTAGAGACTTCCGAGAACTACACGGAGCACTCTTGGTCATGCTTGCAAATATACTGCACAGAGACTCACACAGTCACACACAGATACACACACAATCCCACACGCTCATAAACACAGTCTCAAACACACAGCCTCACGCACACATTATTAAACACATGCACCCACGGACTCCTACACACACGTGATTCAAAAACATGACACGCACATGACTGACACACTGACTCAAGAACGCATAACCACACACACTTAGCCTGAACATTAGCTAAGACACTGCACAGAAGTACACACATTCACAGGCTCATTCACCGACACTCATGAACATATTAACGCGCGCTCTCACTCATACCTTGTACATACAGACTAGCCCAGAGAAACGCATATACTCAGACATACATACTACTTACTTACTTACTTAGTCATGTCTCTTCTACCCTGGGGTGTAGAGGTTTGCTGGAGAGAGCGCCATACCTTCCTGGTCTGGCTCCAATCTAGTCCTCTGTCCTTCAGAGATTGTCTAATGTTGTCCTCCCAGCGGACTCTGGGTCGTCCTAGAGGTCTGGATCACTGCCTCTTAGTGTCCCATACTTGTCGTGGTAGCCGATCTTCTCCCATTCTGCAGACATGGCCAAACCATCGTAGTTGGGACTGTTTTACTTGAGTCTGCAGGGGCTGAGTTTTGAGACCTTGCTGTATCGTCTGGTTGCGAACTATGTCTCTTCTTGTTACTTCAACCACCTTCCTCAGATACCTCATTTCTTAAGTTTGGAGCTGGCTTTTGTACATAGTACAGACTAAAACGGGAGCCGCGGTAGCGTAGTGGTTAGTGCACTGGCTTCCTCGCTCGGTGGTCCATGGTTCGATCCCCAGTTGAGGTGAGATTTTTTTAGACCGCAAACGGTTCCAGGGTCGACCCAGCCTCATGAATTGAGTACCAGAACAACTCTTGGAACTCGTGTAACGGGATCCTTTACCTTTTTACCATACAGCCTAAAACATAGGCTCTCACACAGATGGACACACATAATTGCATATATCGCCTCATTTTTAGACTCACACATACAGACTTACACAAAAGCCTCATTCTTAGACTCACACATACAGACTTAAACCAAAGAGGCGTACACACAAACTTACACGCACAGACTAACATTTACATACTCACATACATGATCATACCAGATAAGTGCACACAGGGAACTGGCATATGTACTCACATGTATCCTCACACTGCATACACAAATAGACTCGCACGTATACATATTTAAAAAAAATAATAAAAGTAAAGGATCTCATTACACGCCCTTTGTAGCATATTGCGAATGTTAGGCCCATATTTTTTTTACCATCGGCACACTAGGGGTGATCTAGTCCGCATCACGCCGGCCGCCTTAACCTTCCCAGAGTTGCTCTGGTACCCAATTTATTATTATTTTTTTCTTAACCAGCGGCACTTGGGATTTTAGCGCTTCGGCCCATTGACATGTCATTGCGAGGCTGGGGAGCCTGTGGACTTTTCTTCCAACCCGGTCAGGAGCTTCGCTCCTTCCCATCCACAAAGGGTTTATCTCAGGAGCCGATCAGGTTAGTCAATCAAAATCCCGGTCGACGACACTTGTTGAAATGCTCACGCCCGGGCTTGAAACTTGAACACCTGATCGCCAGCGCAATGTGGTAACCATTACACCAGCGCGGCTCCCGATTACCCAATTTATAAGGCTGGGTCGACTACGGGGCCGTTTGCAGTCTAAAAAATCCCACCTCAACCGGGGATCGAGACCACCAAGCTAGGAAGCCAGTGCCCTAACCACTATGCTACCGCGACTCCATAAACATATTAAAGCTATAGGTTAGATGAAAAGTCACTTTTCCGTCTTCGCTGTTATCTACTGGATATATGTGAGCCCGAACGTCGAATCAAGGAGCAACAGCAGTCATTAGAGTAATAAATTTTATTTCCTTTAATATTTTTTTTTAATTCACAGAAACAAAATACAATACAATACAATACAACACAATACAATACAATACAATGCAATACAATACAACACAATACAATACAAAACAATACATCACAGTACAAAACAATGCAATATAATACAATACAATCTAATGTGGCCAATAAACTGACTTTACAAGAGACAGCAAAGATTACTGCCCACTATGATTTTGTTTTATAGAAATTAGTTAGACAGGAGTGAAGACAAAGCAATTGAAAAATAGGGAATGACTTTTCAGGAATGAAGACAAAACAACTAAAAGTAGGGAATTACTTTTCAGTAACCCAGTACATAGACTCACTGGGCATTTTCAAACTCGTAAACACATATATAGACTCACACATACTCACTCAAGCTGACTGACAAGAGCAAAAACACAGGACACGCCCACTTAGACATGTTGTAGACAACCCAGGGTCTGTGAGGATCTACCTTAGAAACACTGAGCTCTCTCAAGATCGACCTTGATAAAGGTATGTCTGTTTCCAGGTGTCAGAGTACTGTATTTGAAGTTTGGAATAAGTCCAGCGTATATGTAACTTTTATCTCTGCCGCACGATCTACTTCCTGTAATCTCACCGACATAACGGTGGGAAATAGAAATTAAATGACATTTTACCGAATGTTAACTTCACTTCAAACTAAAGTTAGCATTCTGTCTTATACAGTTCACAAACAAAGTGAATTTTAGTAAGCTAGCTTTCTGGTTGCCACTGGGAATGAGGTAAAAGAACATCTAAACCTCGAAGCTCTGTAGAATAAAACAAAATTTAACTTGGTTAAAATTATTTTTCCTTCGTCCTCTAGGGATCTAGCAAATTATCTCCTGTGATCCATCGGTAAATCATGATCGCTCGGTTGGCGGCCCCTGACTAAGATTCACACAAAGATACATCGTCATCAGTTCAATTTTCGCACCGCATGGACCTTGGAACCACCACTACAGCTGGCCGCCCTTGCAAGAAACCTGTACTACAACATTCATATACGCTTACAGCAGTTGTTTCTGTATCAATTAGTTTTAGCAGATGGGGTTGTAAGCCTCATACGCAGCCTCATACTGCTTGCCTCACAATATTTGCCTCATACGACATGCTTGATGGGATATAGTCCTATTCATTGTTTGTCTCATCAAACACTCTTGTCTCATCAAACACTCTTGTCTCATCAAACACTCTTGTCTCATCAAACACTCTTGTCTCGTCAAACACTCTTGTCTCCTCAAACACTCTTGTCTCCTCAAACACTCTTGTCTCATCAAACACTCTTGTCTCCTCAAACACTCTTGTCTCCTCAAACACTCTTGTCTCCTCAAACACTCTTGTCTCGTCAAACACTCTTGTCTCCTCAAACACTCTTGTCTCATCAAACACTCTTGTCTCCTCAAACACTCTTGTCTCATCAAACACTCTTGTCTCCTCAAACACTCTTGTCTCATTAAACATTCTTGTCTCATCAAACATTCTTGTCTCCTCAAACACTCTTATCTCGTCAAACACTCTTGTCTCCTCAAACACCCCCTAGGACCAACAAGAGACATATACATACATCGTTCATCCTCATTTTCCTTTCTTGTTGTTTGTCATGTAGTTCTAAAGTGGTCTGCTAAATGGACCACTACTGTATAATTTATTATCTATCAATTATGTATTGTGTCATCATTATTCTCATCATTTTTGTACCAGTAGAGCATGAAACCACCACCACAACAATTGATAACTATGACCTATAGAGCAAACCATCAATTTTACATGATAAGGTTGCCCGACTCATGCACAACATCATATTACCCACTTCTTACAACATGCCCGAGGGAACAGTGGCTCTGTCTTTTAGTGTCTCCTCACAGACCCCCCTGGGAACCACACAGAGGCTATGTGTTGTATAATGTACAGTATTATAAATCTCGTTTTTTGTGTGAGTTGCTTTGAATTTATTTGCATATTTCTTTTTCTCTGCATATTTATGTTTTACTAATGTACTTAATGTTCCATGTAGTTTCCGGGAGGTCTCTGAAGAGATTACGAAAGAACATGATTACTGGTCCCTCAAGCATGTCGTAGAAGGCGACTAATATGGGGTTGTACATGGGCTGGCAACTTGTTAATGTAAAACAATATTCCACAGGAGCCGTTGCTGCGAGAAAATGATGTGATGAATATGGTTAAAATAGAAAAAAGTTAGGCTAATGATTTTTGTACTTTAAACCTCCCCGGTCCCTTTTTTTAACAATTTTATTTACAAATCTAATCATATTTGAAAAATCGTCAATCCACATTTTGCTGAGGATTTTAATCAAATCTTGTTTTCACTGACTGCTTCCTGGTTTTTATTGCGTAGGATATTTTTCCCTCCTTAGAATCTATGTATGTATGTAATAGTGTTTGTGTGTATGTATGTATGCATGTATGTATGTCCCCAAGATAGCGACGGGGTAGGCCGCACTTTTGTGCTTGTCGCGGGTTGCCGCGCTTGGTCTGCCGCATTGGACCACTGACGGCCAAAACTCAGTAAGAGGATGAGTTAAGGTGACAACTTTTGCTCAAGATTACTCTTGGCAGTGATGTAAATAGGAGATTTATGCCCCTATTTTAGGGTGTCTTACAGTATTTTAGGATGCCAAGTACAACAACTGTTTGTTGCAAACTTTTTATTCCCCGCCCACTTGTGTGAGAAACGTAATTGTGTCACAATACAACACTATAAGATTTTATTTATGAAATATTTGGTCAACAGGGCTAAAATGAATAAAGTTGATTTGTCAAGGGAAAAAAAACAGTTCATTGGTGGTGTATCTTCATTGAGAGATTTTACTACATGGTGGGGTTTAAAGACTCTACATGCTGTACCAGTACTTTGTACTTAACAGGCCAGGTGTTGACGGTGATCTGTCGTTGAATTATGGTTACGTCATTGCTAGTTGTTAGTGAAGTCTTAACTGTTCCTTCTCAAGTCAGGAGTCAAATGGCTTGTTAGAGAATGTCCGTTGCTGTGCTGGAGTGATCACCGCTTCGAATGTCCTCTAAATCCGTATCTTATGGATGGTGTTCTGCATTGAATTCTGGTAACTGGTACCAGAACATGGAGAAAATATAAAATCGTATCTCCCTTAAGTTTACATCTGAAATATGCATTATTAAAGCATTGTCATACTCTTTCAGCTCCCTGAGAAGCATGGGGATACCTCTGTTATTAGTTCCTTGCAAGGAAACCCGCACGAAGAAGTCACCAACACTTGCATAAGTGGTTTATGTGGTACGTTGTTGTATATGATGATGTTGCCCGCTTTATACACTACTGTACATCCATAAGCATTTCAGACATGGTAAATGCACATATAAAATAAGAAAATGTACATGTTACAACTTACCCCTTATTTTATGAATGGGTTATTATATCCAGACTTTGATGCACAGATTGACCTTAGTATATCCTACAGCTGTTTACGATGCAGTCTTTTCCCAGCTAGCTAACTTACTTGTTAATGTACACTCCTAACTGTTAACGCTTGAGGAAGTTTCCTCGGACTATGATTTTATGGACTTTCTTAGTTAAATTCACAAGTTCCACTGTTATCATTTTTCACGTTCTATAGAGAAAACCTATTCCTATCTCCAATCCTGGCGTCTGGTGAGAAAGGAATCTAATTGGCAAATCTTCAAGCACTCAGGTTTTATCGTAAGAAGCACACCTACGCGAAAGCTAATTTCAATAGCCTATGTTGGTTGAACCCAATCACAATTTAGTTTAGTTTTTTTCTAATTTAAGACCAATCGCCGTTTAAGACGTCTTAGTTTAGTATATTTTCATCTAAGCATCGTCATAATTACTGGCTTCGCCATATAAGGTAGTGTTATTAATTGTTATATGACATGCCGGAAATGATTATGTCATATGCCTGACCCTAATTATTCAATATGGTAATCTCTTCTCCCCATCTCTGTTTATTCAGGCAAGATGTCTTGCAGGAAACGAGTATATCATTGCTCCCGGTGTCCTACTACTTCCATATGGTTTTAATCCGGACAGACTTAAAAATGGGTAAAATTAGACACATGTTATCTAAATTCCACCATTCCTTGCTAATCCGACCGTCTGTTTTACAGTACCATCCACCAGATGGCAGGAAATAATTACGCAAGCCTAATGGGGTGATAGTTTAATTCATATCTATCAAAATACGTCTGCTGCCTACGTCTTGAGTAAACAAGCTGCCAGCGAACAAACAGGGGCCAACCTGGTATTGTCCCCCGTCTTCGCTAAATACCGACTGTCTACAATGAAAATCTAACCAGGTCCGGAATGTGGCAAGCTAGTAAAATACATTGTGATTTTCGGGGAGGGTCAACTCGAGGATAAGATAATTATCGGTAGACAAGTAAGAAAACCTGTGAATACTGACGTAACGGATGGGTATTGGAAATTGCTGACATAGTGGAGTAAAGTATTGATGTAAATTAAAATATTAACGAATGAATTAAGACTGACCTCACAGTGCTATACATTTCATTTCGTCGTGTTGGAGACTAAATCTGTCGTAACAGCCGTCATAACTGCTAAATGAGAATGCTGTGTGTTTGGCCTGTGTTCAGAAGTTAGTTGCTGATGGAAGTAGCTGATAAAATTAATAACATTTGAATGCCATACGAGTTCACTCTGCGTGTTGATACCGCGGAGCCAAGATGGCGACCTTGTAACTTTATCTACCAAACTGCCTTTCAAAACAATACAAATGCATTCAAGGATTGTGTCACTGCTGATACCAAGTTTAGAGAAGTAATATCAATAATGCAGTTCAATGTAACATCTAATTAGGTCTGGGTAGAAATGCACAGTATTTCAAAGCGCGCGAAATTTTTTTTATTTTCAAGCCGTACATTCAGTGTTTTTGTAATATCCCGAAAATGCCCCATAAAAAGATTACAATTTGCCGAAAATTTGCTGCGTACGGCACTTTAATAAAAGTAGGAGGTTGAGTGAGCAAAGAACCGCAACAACATGGCGGGAAATAATTATGCTGCGCTCTTTCTGCAGCATGTTCTGATCATGGCACTACATCTCTTTTGGTCATTTAATTTATTTATATTCTCCTTTAGGGTAAATCAATGACACGCAAAAGATGGTACGAAAGCGTAGAAGCTTCATCTATGATAAGAAATAATGATTATCTGGCTATATATATATATATATATATATATATATATATATATATATATATATATATATATATATATATAATATATATATATATATATATATATATATATATATATATATATATATATATATATATATATATATATATATATATATATATATATATATATATAATGTAAATACATTCTGCTATTAACCCTGCTTACTAAATATGGAAGACACAGTGAGGATCAGAACCTTTTTCTGAACACACACAAAAACAAAGATAATGTCCATTGACAAAACAAGATGCCAACCATAAATTACCATCCATGATTGTCACAGATTTGACTGATAGTTTTATTTTACCAACAGTAGTGGTCAGTTTATGATAATATTACCTAAGCTGCACCTGGGGGCTGTCTGACTCGGGGAAGCGCGTGTGGCGCGTAACGTGTTTGATCACGAGCGAGAAATAGTTCTTTGAAGTCCATAGCGGGAAGAAAAGGGGAGACAAAACTCACGTTCATTTTCAGGTTTTTGGTTGCGGCCCCTGATCGCTCACAGAATAATATTATGTATCTAACTGGGAAACTTTCTCGCGGCTCTGGTAGACTATACATTTAGATAGGTTACTCAGTCAAGCACACTCGTAAAATGTTCCTGCCCGTAGATGAACAAATGAGACTAAGGCAGATGTTAGCACAGCAGAACTAGATTGTGTTTGCCTATTTCTCGTCATCTCGGGGTAAGTAGATATTTTTAAAATATATATATTCATGTTAGCTATTATATATACCTGATAGGAGTGTGACTTGAATTAGGTGATTTCTCTCGGTAATTAGTTCAGTGATAATGTAGCGCCATCCACCGCCTTAGTTAAACAGGTGCTTAAGCAGTACGTGTCTCCCTGTGTTATTGTTTACAATGGGTTAATGGTAAACTTACGATAACAGATACTTACTAGACATAACCTCATAGTCCGTTCAGTGCTTACCATTGGGTTAAGAGTAGGCTAAAATAACTGTCATTACTGTAAGGAAATGTCAGCGGTGTAGGTTATTCACTTAAAACTGAATAGTGATGTGCGGGCACTATAACACTGAATTATAAGTGATAGTACCTTATTACTTTCTGAGAATAGAAACTTCTAATGGTTGTGTAGAAATTGTATATGCCCACTTGTGTAGTTAGACACCAGTTTATAACTTTCAGAGAAAGCAGTCACCAGCCATAGATAACATTATATCTTAGGTTTCAGTCACAACTGTATTATTATAGCAATAACATTGCATTTTCCATGTATTAAATTTTGGGAGGTTATTACTTTTTCCCTTTTTGTGTATCGACCCCAAGGGGCGCATAACATTTATTATATAATGTCAAATGCTGTATTTTTATGTAAATTCACTTAATGTTGTAAGATGAATAGCATATCCAGTCAGCTGGAACTACAGGGTTAGATATCCCTTATGTTGAGTTGGAAGAAGACGAAGTAGATTTTGCTGTCAGAACATTTACTGACAGGTACATGTGTGTACAAAATATATTAGCCTATGCAGGCGCATGCTGATAATTGATAGAGTGGAAGTAACAGGAGGGCGACTCACACGGATAAAGACAGCCGAGACTATCATAGCAATGACAACCATAATTATAGATCCCATAGTGGAGCATAACTGTTTATTATAACGTTATTGTAATTGTATTGTTTGCTTGATGTAAAAGTCGTTTCTTTTGGGTCTCAGTTTCAGGGCACCGCATTGCTATAGCAGGATTCCAGTCATGCGAAGAACGTCACATTCTCTTCGATCTCGCGGTTTCTGAAAGCAATTAGCCCCACGAGTTGTCACCCATACCTGAAGTAAAAAACCCATTTTGTCAACGCCCATCCCTCTAACGGGAAATAAGCTCACGCAGTGTGTAACAAGCCAAAGCAAATCTGAAAATCGTATTTGGCAGTAGTGGTTTCCTACTCGCCTCTTGATCACCAGTCAGAGCATTGCGGCTTCCAACATATCTATCAGCCCAGCGTCTTCAGCAGAACTTAAATCACCAGATTATTGTGCTTAAACTTAGCACTCAGTCACAAATAAGAGTTCAAGCCAGCCCAACCGGATTTTACACCAAGTACGCAGGCCTAATTTCACGCGCCGGGATAATAGCGCAATGGACAATTTGTCCTAAAGTAACCTCGTCTTGTGTGTGTTTCGGGTCATGTAAAACCCAGCACGTATTAGCGGCCAGTCGGATATAGACAGAGTATCTTCAACTTATCTCGTTATTAGGGTGTAACTAAGAGTGCATGGATAGTGCCTACAGTGTATTTATTAGGGAAAATTCATCACCTATAGGATAAATACATAAAGACACTAACTGGAGTATTGATCGTGGTTCCCCAAACGCGGAAGGACTGAGAGCTGTGTTTATTTATTTCTCAGGTGTTTTACAGCAGGGTTTTGTGTGTTGGTAAATTGTTTTGTCCATTGGTGTTTAATTGGTTATTTGGTAGCGATGTGAATATTGATACATTTTGTACTTTGTTGTGTTGATATACTTATTTTTCATATATTTGTTTTTCTTCAAGAACCTTTAATAAATTTTACGCATTTATTAACGCGCTGTTCACGACCCTTTCCTCCATACTTAATATTACAAGCTCTCACTATAGTCTCTATTTTTGACAAGAGAAAAGAGAGAGAGAGCGGGTGGTGCTTAGACTATTTAAGTGTGTTGAGGCATGGAGAGAGAGAGATGACTTTAATGAATCCTCTTCCAAGTTGGTCTCAAGTTCACCCTATTTACACAATATCTATGTGTAAACTATAATTTTGTCAGTTCACTATCATTGTCGATTTCACTACAATTGTCTAACTCGACAAATACTCTAACACTTTAACTCAATGATGAGGAAATTGAAAATTTCACAAATTTTGAATATCTTGGCTCCATAATTAACAACAATGGAGACTGCTCAAAAGAGGTCAGAAAGAGACTGGCCATAGCAATGCAGAGGTTAAATAAAATGAAGAACCTATGTCATAACACCAGCAAATTAATAAATGTAAAACTTCTGAGAATGTGCATCTTTCCGGTAGCAACGTATGGATGTGAATCATGGACCATTACTCAAACATTAAAGAAAAAAAATCAAATCTTTCGAAGCAAAGTGGTACATAAAATTCTCAGAATATCTTGGACAAAGAAGAAGAAAAATAATGACATCCTACACGACCTGAACATCGAGGAAAACTGGCTCATAAACATTATCATGTCCCGGAAACTGAAATACTTTGGCCACATTAAACGTCATTGTGGCTTAGAGAGAGCAGTGATGGAGGGTATGGTACATCGAAGGCGAGGCAAGGGTCGACCAAGACGACGGTGGACACGGGACATTGAAGACACCTTGAACATGACAATAGAGGAGGCAGGAAGGCTGGCTAGAGATCGAGAGTCTTTTAGACGGGCTATGATGAGAGCGACGTTCTGCAAAAGACATGCTACATGATAAACTAAATATAGGGAAAATTCCATAAATTTTGTCAAAGAAGAAAAAGGTATGAACATTTTTGAAACACCCACCATGAAGAAGTTAGAATAAATGCGCGTTATGTAATGGGCGTGTATTTTAGTTTCTATGCCGCAATGCGCTGCTTTCCCATAATTTTCCGAAAATGCGCGATGAAGAGATTTCAAGTTGGTGAGAATTTTTTCACTGGCTGAGCACCAAGAATATTAGGAGGTTGAATTCTCAAATCCACTGAATTGACTGCGCATGTGTGTGTGTGTGTGTGTGTGTGTGTGTGTGTGTGTGTGTGTGTGTGTGTATATATCCTGCTTGTTCTTTCCTATATATATATATATATATATATATATATATATATATATATATATATATATATATATATATATATATATATATATATATATATATATATATATATATATATATATATATATATATATATATATATATATATATATATATATATATATATATATATATATATATATATATATATATATATATATATATATATATATATATATATATATATATATATATATATATATATATATATATATATATATATATATATACTGAAGCACATTAAAAACGCACCACCTGTATAATCCAAGAACAGAGTGTGAAATGTAAATATAAGTGTGTACAAGTTTACATATTTGGAATCTTTATTCATTTTCCTATGAATCCATTCTGGTCATTAATTTGTACATTTGATTGTTATGAAATTCATTGCATTCTGTGCAGGCAAGGGAGAAAACCAAAAATACAAAAAAAATGCACGTGCGTTATCCTGCTGGAGAAGCTGCAAGTCTGGATAAATTGTGAACGCAGGAGCAACCAGTGCATCCAGAACCTCATCTCGATATGTCACAGCATTAACATTTCCACGGAAGACGTGAAGAGGCAAGCGGTGGTGAAAACTGAATCCTCCCCAAATGTGAATACTGCCACCTCGAAATCGGTTGACACAGCAATCTGCAAAGCGCTCTTCACACCGTCCCTAAATCCGCATACGTCCATCTGCAAAGGATATGTTGAATCTGTTCTCGTCTGTGAATAGGACAGCATTCCACTGCAGTCTAGTCCATCTGATATGTTGCTCTGCCCATTGGACTGTCATTCGAGAGACTTGCCCATGTCTACCCACTATTGCTCTTGCTGTTTGACTTGCCGGGAGAGACAATTCCTTAGGTGACTCAGCACAATATGACGATCTTGCGCAGGGGTAGTAACTCGTGGTTGGCCACTCCGAAGTCTATCCCGGGCACTGCCAGTGGTTCCGTAACGTTCATTGAGACGTACAATAGTGCTGTGGTGGCAATTCATCCTTCTGGCAATGGCCCGCGAGCTCATTCTGGTCTCCAACATACCAATGGCTCGTTGGCGGTCGTTTTCAGATAGTCGTGGCATTTCAAGCACATGTACTGGGTGTTTTGTCTCAACGGCCTTTTTATACCGAGTATACTGCCGCAACGCGTACACATTTTCAGGGTCATAGCTGTTGAGAATCGTGTTGCACGTGTAACTTTCATCGTTTTCATGTAGTCTGTACACACACCCATGGGTTGAATCTTGCACTTTCCATTCCAGCAGCCATTCGCTCTCTACTTCATGGCAAACACGAGGAAAATCCATTCCCACACTTTTTTTTTTGCCAGCTTCTCGGCATCAGTATATATAATAGTGGTGCGTTTTTAATGTGCTTCAGTATATATATATATATATATATATATATATATATATATATATATATATATATATATATATATATATATATATATATATATATATATATATATATATATATATATATATATATATATATATATATATATAGGAAAGAACAAGCAGGATTAAGAAAGAACAGAAGATGTATAGATCATTATAGAGCAGTGCTCAGAATGGCAAAGACAGCTGTACATTAATTTCGTTGATTTTGAAAAGGATTTTGACAGTATACATAGGGACAGTTTATGGAAAATACTGAGGGCTTATGGAATTCCAAGCTGTATAGTGTCAATCATAAAAAGCCTCTATGCCGACTTTACGTGTAGCATTGGGCAGAGCAACCTAACCTTTGAGGTGAAGACAGGAGTACGACAGGGATGCCTCTTATCAACCACTCTATTTTTAACAGTCATAGACTGGGTGATGCGCCAGACAACAGAGGGCAGTCCAAGAGGAATAAGATGGACTACATTTTCTACATTGGAAGATCTGGAATATGCAGATGGCATTACACTACTAGCTCATTCACATCAACACATCCAGGTAAAAACGGATAGGCTTATTAAGTATAGCCAGCAGGTGGGTTTGAACATCAATCTAAAGAAGACAGAGGTCATGACGCTCAATGTGAGCAACCCTGAGCCCATGTCAGTAAGGAATCAGCAACTGGAACAGACAGACACCTTCACATACCTAAGATGCATAGTAACACCAGACGGCGGAGCAAGGAAAGACACCAACATCAGAATGAACAAAGCAAGAACAGCCTTTTTTAGTCTAAACAACATCTGGAAGTCCTCTCTGTACAGCACAAGCACACAATTAAGATTATATTAGAGCTGTGTGCTTTCTGTGCTTCTCTATGGTGCGGAATGCTGGAGAGTTACAGAGAAGGAAATGTCGAAATTGTCCTCTTTTCACATAACATGTTTAAGAAATATTCTCCGAATCTTTAGGCCGAATACCATCACCAACCAAGATCTTCTTACTCGGAGCAAGCAAGAGGACATGCACACCATCATAGATGGCAGACGCTGGAGCTGGGTTTGGCCATGTCCTCAGAAGAGACCCCGAAGCCATCAGAAGAACAGCTATGCTATGGACCTCTGAAGGAAAACGAAAGAGAGGCCGACAAAAAACAACTTTGCGGATGACTGTGGAGACTGAGATGCAAAGAATGAACCAGAGTTGGGGCACTGTACGAAGGATGGCCACCGACCAAGTAAAGTGGAATCAATTTGTTGTTGCGCTACAAGACGCCACCAGGCGTGATAGCTGTGACAGTGCTTGATGGCCAAGTCATCTAGTTCCTAGACTCGCTGTCGCAAGAGATGTTTTATTTCTAGATGATTTATCTTCAAACCAGGTTTCTTAATTCTCATGTGTGGTGACGACTTTTCAACTTTAGTGACACATCTATTTTTATTACTCAATACCAGCAACACTGTTTGTCATATGTAGGGCAGGCAATACTGTTTTCCTTATACAATGTACTGGCAATACCGTTTTCATATGCAGAGCATGCAAATTCTGTTTTCGTATAATGTTTTGGCAGTACTGTTTATAACATACAAGGCAATACTGTTTTCTGTAATGAGCGGGCAGTACTGTTTATCATATACCAGGAAAACAATACTGGTTTCTGTAATGTGCTAGCAGTCCTGATGTAAACAAGGTCACTTTCAACTAACGATCAGTGAATAAGTTCAGGCTGGTATAAAAAATGAACGGATACCTTTATTAATTGACTACACATTCTGATACTTTCATTATAGTTCATTAGTACAGATTCTTGAGTGGTGTATAAACCATACATCCCATGAAATAGCACACTACTAAGAGGACCTGCAAGATGTTGACAACCCAGCCGACTTCGCTGATCCCGTCTCAAAAACTATTTCATTTCTTTTCTTTCCGGTCTTAGCTATGTTGTTTTCCCATCTAGATTTGATGACGTCATTTCTTTACGACTAGTGTAAAAGTAACTAGCTAGTCTGTAATACAGAATGCAATGAATTTTATAACAATCAAATGTACAAATTAATGACCAGCATGGATTCATAGGAAAATGAATAAAGATTCCAAATATGTAAACTTGTAAACACTTATATTTACATTTCACACTCTGTTCCTGGGTTATACAGGTGGTGCGTTTTTAATGTGCTTCAGTGTATATACTCGTATATATATATATATATATATATATATATATATATATATATATATATATATATATATATATATATATATATATATATATATATATATATATATATATATATATATATATATATATATATATATATAATTTATTTGAGTGTTTTATTTCTAAAAAAATATTTCGTGCTTGCACATTGACTTTTGCTATTCTCTAACAATTTGTTGTTTTTTATAAGGTTGCTTGAAAATAAATTTAATATGATCTCCAAAATTCACTTTGTTTTAAAAGCTTACTTTGTATTTTGTTTTCATTTACTTTCGTACACATTTAAATTTTGTGTCATACCGTCTTATTCTCGTCTGATTTTTCATGTGCGTAATTTAAGGGAAACAATTGATGGGACTATTTCTTCAGTCTTCTCTCTTGTCTCTACATAACTGTAAGGAAAATAAACAAATATTTTTTAAAAATTTTAATCACCGGCTTTTAATGCACTATAAAGCCACAAATTGACAAAAAGCGTGTGGCGCTTACGCGCTTATCTTATATTTTATCCATAAGTGTCTAATGAAGTATAAAGCAGAAGTTAATTTCATGTAGAATCAGCGCCCCAGGCTTTTTGTTAATTTGATGTTACATTATTTTGACTACAAGCTATAAACTCCGTGAAAAATTATTTGTGGCTTTTTAGTGCATTAAAAGACTGTGTTTAAAATATTTTTGTTATACTTGTTTATTTTCTTCTTTTTAGTGTTATTTTTTGTTTGTTTGTCCATTTAAGTCAAATGTAATCGATCCGCTAATGACATTATCAGTTTGCGATAAACGAGTCCAGAGCACAGGAGGCGGATTTCATTATTCAGTATATTACACGGAAAGATAATTTTTTATTTTTTTTATTTCGATAAGAATTGTAAATTACATTTTTTTAAATGTAGTGTCTGTGCACGCACGTGCGATAGTGTGTGTGTGTGAGAGGGTGAGGGAGGAGAAGTTTCAATATTTCTCACAAGAAAGACAATCTTGTTGGAAAGAAAACACCTAGATTATTTGCAGTCATCGCCCATTTCACTGATGAAACAATTCAAACAAACTAAATTAATATTAATTTTAATGTTATTCATTTGATTATTTTTACGACTGATTATTGTATTGTCATCGGGAATACACAACTATGCCAAGTTTCAGAGCTATTGCTCATCTGGATGTGATCGACAAATTGATTGCAAGATTTGAACGTGACATACGTTGCAAGTTAAAGAAAAGCCTGTAAAAACATCTGTCATAACGTCTTCAATCAACTTTCTTTTCCGTATGTCAATGTAAATATAAATAATCAATTAATCTCCTTTAGCTCCTCAATAAGCTAAGGCCCTCATCAAACTCATCAAGTTCTCCGCTCAAGTTTTTGTATGTCTTCTTTAGCATTATCATTTCTCCGTGGGTTTTGGTCTACTTCTGCCTCCCCTACCTAGGATTTCCACAAGGACTGCCTGGTAATGCTATTAAAAGGTTTTCTTAATGTATGTCATATCAGTTACCAACCTCTTCTTCTCATCTCTTGTTCCACTGGCACCTGTCTGGTTCTTGTCATCAGTTTGACATTGGTGACCTTGACCCGCCATTTCACTCCTTCTATTATGTGTTAGGAAATATCCTAAGCGACTATTTCTATACATAGGATAGCATGGAGCTCTGTCTTGCAAATCTCTACACCCAAGGTAGAAAAGAAGCGTAAGTAGACTATTTATTTCTCTGGTAAATGTCGACTGAAAACCTATAAGACGATTTCTTCTGTCTACAACATCATGAGTACTTCTTCTTTCGTTGGTCTTCATTCGCTACCCACATTTTTTCTTTTTCAAATTCTCTTATCCCCCTCCTACATTAACCAATCTTTTTATCTCCAATCCATTTTGTCTTCCAACTGTAGTTTCTCTTACTTTTCATTTTTCTTCCTTATCTGAATTTGTCAAACATTTCTTTCAATCAGAAAAACATGATTTTCTTCGACTTTTTTTGTCTTCTAATTTTGTTCGTAGCCTGTGTTATTTGTTCAGCTTCCTCTTTCAGACAGCGCTTGTCAAAACAGTCTTTAGTACTGGCTGTTTACCTTGTACTAAACTGTACCACCAAGTCCGGACTTCAATTCTCAGATCAATTAGCATCGACGCTTTTAGGGGCAAAGTTTAGTAGTCATTATGGGCGTGTCTTCGTGTTGACACTGGCTTAGGTTCGGTACACATTCATTGTCGCTTAATTCCAGAACTGTGCCTGGGAGACATCCCTGGTTATCTCTGTTAAACAGGGAGGGATTGGTCGGTCATGATAGAAGAAAGAAAATACTTGACACAAAAAAACAAAAATGAGGAAAACAGCTGGAACTAGCAGGGGTTAATTTGTCTGTAGTTAAGAGTTCGACAGAAAAGCATCATCATCACTAAACGTCAACTCCCCATAGGCCTTCAACAAATAGTATGCAAAGTACTTCTGTCACGTTCCATCAGCTCAAGGTCTTTCTATTGTCTTTTTCACCATTTTCATATCTCTCTCCAGCTCTCTTCTCCGTGTTTTTCGTATACGTCTGCTTCTTCTATCCTTGGACTTTCAGTGTGGGTTCTGTCCATCTCCAGCGTCTCTTTCTCGTTTCTTTTCTTACTGGTACTTCTCTGGTTCTTGTCATCAAGAACCGTATGAAAACAAAAGGCCCTAAAGTGGAGCAAAAAATAGTAAACAAAAACCTAGTGTACAAGTCGTAAAAGCTAACCCATCCTGTAAAAACTTGTAATCCCTAAAAACATCGATAGAAAATATTTAGACGAAATTAAAATCTTATGAGCACACGGGAGAAAAAAAATCGTAACAGTGCATGATGTGAGGTAAAAAAAAAAACCAAACGAAAATAAATAATTCAGCATATTCCGAATATCTAATTAAACATGAGGATTAAATTAATGTTCGTAAATACTAGAAAAACAAGGAAGGATATAGGCTTCGATGAATGTGACATGCGCGAAAATATAACCGCACGGCAAAATAAATTTAGTAATAGTGACAGGTCTAGATAACCAACATTGATCTATTCTGATTTTATCAAACTTACAATAATCACGTTTATTTTTTATTGGAGATGGATAGGATACACATTGAAGAAACCTGTTGATAGCATTACTAGGCAGTCCTTGTTCTGGAATGCCCAGGGTAAGAGAAGCAGTGGTAGACCAAAAATACATGAAATAGAAAGCTGGAGACAGAAATGATAATGATGAGGAGAAAGTGCAGGACAATTAGAGGTTTATGGAGGTGAGAGGACGTGACAGGAGGACTTCGTGTGTGTTTGTTGAGGGTATATGCTCCATAGGTAGCTAAAGTAGCGATGATTAATTGATTGATTAAGTGTTAAGCATAGAAGTATTAAACATAAAACACGTTTTCTTGACGACGGAGGAAAATATAAACAATGTTTCAGAGGTTGATTAAACAATAGTTTTCCATGTGATAGGGATTACATACTAAACGGTGTTCTGAATGGCAACATTACATAATGAACTTTGTTCTAGCAGACATTTCCAGGTAACAATCAGTGGTACTGTCACGTGACCGATAATTTATTTTACCATCTTGTCCATAATTTGATTACTCCTTTAAATGTTCTGTTTTCCTGGACATTTTGTATTTTCTTTTTCTTTCATTTTCTACCTTCGTGGCCAAACTTTCTCACCCTCTCAAACCCCACCCGAGGTTTGGTTACGTTCCGGCCTGTAGCGGTCAGCGAACGATAGTGTTACGTCAACACGCACCTGGTCCGTCCGAACAGGGGAATTTCTCTGGTCGCTTTAAAACGTTTGATCACGAGCGGCTAGTACTCTTTGAGGCCTGGGTAACGAGTTTGATCTGTTTCAGGGGGAGATAACAATCGCGGTCAGTCTCCGGGTTTTGCCCCTTAGAACGCATTAGCGATCATAATATTATGCATTTCTCGACCTGAGGGAATTTTCTTGCGGTTGTTGACTTCTGATGTCTCTAGAATAACCTTTGTATTACTCTCTTGATTACGCATTACGCCGACACATCTGTAGAAATATGCAGGCCAGGTGTCGGGGGGGGGGGGGCGTCCTTTGTAATCTATAAGAGTGGACGGGGTTTAATAGACAAAGACATTCGTGAATATTCCTGGCCCGTAGATGACCATCATGAGATAAGGCACTTTAACAACAGAACTGAATGTTAAGGCCTATCTCTAGTCATTTTTCGGGGTGAGTTGACATATCTTATAATTATTATATACTGAAGCACATTAAAAACGCACCACCTTTATAATCCAGAAACAGAGTGTGAAATGTAAATATAAGTGTGTACAAGTTTACATATTTGGAATCTTTATTCATTTTCCTATGAATCCATGCTGGTCATTAATTTGTACATTTGATTGTTATGAAATTCATTGCATTCTATGCAGGCAAGGGAGAAAACCAAAAATACAAAAAAATGCACGTGCGTTATCCTGCTGGAGAAGCTGCAAGTCTGGATAAATTGTGAACGCAGGAGCAACCAGTGCATCCAGAACCTCATCTCGATATGTCACAGCGTTAACATTTCCACGGAAGACGTCAAGAGGCAAGCGATGGTGAAAACTGAATCCTCCCCAAATGTGAATACTGCCACCTCGAAATCGGTTGACACAGCAATCTGCAAAGCGCTCTTCACACCGTCGCTAAATCCGCATACGTCCATCTGCAAAGGATATGTTGAATCTGTTCTCGTCTGTGAATAGGACAGCATTCCACTGCAGTCTAGTCCATCTGATATGTTGCTCTGCCCATTGCAGGCGCTGCTAACGATGTCTGTGAGTCAAGTTTGGCCCAACATAAGGTCGTCTTGCAGTAAGGCCTGTATCTCTGAGTCGTCGTATGACTGTCATTCGAGAGACTTGCCCATGTCTACCCACTATTGCTCTTGCTGTTTGACTTGCCGGGAGAGTCAATTCCTTAGGTGACTCAGCACAATATGACGATCTTGCGCAGGGGTAGTAACTCGTGGTTGGCCACTCCGAAGTCTATCCCGGGCACTGCCAGTGGTTCCGTAACGTTCATTGAGACGTACAATAGTGCTGTGGTGGCAATTCATCCTTCTGGCAATGGCCCGCGAGCTCATTCCGGTCTCCAACATACCAATGGCTCGTTGGCGGTCGTTTTCAGATAGTCGTGGCATTTCAAGCACATGTACTGGGTGTTTTGTCTCAACGGCCTTTTTATACCGAGTATACTGCCACTTATTATCACCTTCGTCGATTTTCAAAAAGCCTTTGATAGTCTACACCGCCCATCATTGTGGAAGATACTTACAATCTATGGTTTTCCAACAAAATATGTGAATATAATCAAAGCGCTATATGACAATGCAAGATGTTGTGTTAGAACAAATAAAGGGAATACAGAATGGTTTACAGTAGAAACAGGGGTGAAACAAGGCTGTATTATGTCACCACTACTTTTTGGAATAGCTATTGATTGGGTTATGAGAAACTATACCCACAATGAACAATTGGGTATAAAATGGACAAATGGAAAATTCCTGGGGGACTTGGATTTCGCAGATGATGTAGCATTCTTAAGTTCAACACCAAGACAATCCCAAGAAGCAATAAATAATTTGTGTCATCTCTCGATTAAAATAGGTCTCCAAATAAATGCCTCTAAAACTAAAGCTTTGAACTTTTCTAACGAGATCTTTGATATCATCTTGAACGGGGAAAAACTACAGAAAGTTGAAAGTTTCAATTATTTAGGCAGTAAAATGACTCAGGATGGTGACACAACAAGAGAAATCCATACTAGAATTGCTTTGGCAGCTAGCGCCTTCAATAGATTATCTAACATTTGGAAATTACGATCATTGAATATACATACCAACTTCGTCTGTTTAATTCAAATGTTATCTCAGTGTTAACATACGGCTGTGAGAGTTGGAAAATAACAAAATCATTGGAGAACAAGCTGAATACATTCGAGAACAAATGTCTTAGAAAACTCATGAACATCAGTTGGAAAGAATTCAAGACTAATCGACAAATAAGAGAAGACTCTAGGCAGAAATATGTCTCCGACTATATAAGGAAAAGACGATGGTCTTATATCGGTCATGTCCTACGAATGCAAAACAACAGAATACCACTACAGGCGCTCACTTGGGTTCCTGAGGGTAAGAGGAAAAAAGGAAGACCAAAAGAAACACTCAGAAGAACAATAATAAGAGAAGGAAGAACGTTGGGCCTAAATAATGTGCAAGAGCTAAGAGGAGTGGCGTCACAACGAACAACCTGGAGAGCACTGGTTTCTGCCTTATGCGCCGTGTTTGGTGCTTAAAGAATTTATTATTATTATTATTATTATTATACTGCCACAACGCGTACACATTTTCAGGGTCATAGCTGTTGAGAATCGTGTTGCACGTGTAACTTTCATCGTTTTCATGTAGTCTGTACACACATCCATGGGTTGAATCATGCACTTTCCATTCCAGCAGCCATTCGCTCTCTACCTCATGGCAAACACGGGGAAAATCCATTCCCACACTTTTTTTTGCCAGCTTCTCGGCATCAGTATATATAATAGTGGTGCGTTTTTAATGTGCTTCAGTATATTATATTCATGTTAGTTTTTTTATATATATCCGATAGGAAGTGACTTACTTCATTTTTGAGGACTTCTCCTAGTAATTTAGTTCAGTGATAAGATTACACTGCCTACGGCCTTAATTAAGTGGTGCGTAAACTGTTACGGTTTATCATGGGTTAAATGTTAAACTTACAATAACAGATAATAGGCGTAGAATCAGTTCACAGATGCTTATCATGGGTTAAGAATAGGCTAAATTAACTGTCATTTCTGTAAGATAATGTCAGGTGTGGATTGTTCACTTAAAAACTGAATAGTGAGATGCAGGTAATAATTCTGGATTATAGGAGATAGTCACTTATTTCTTTTTGATAGATATTTCTAGTGGCAAGGGAGGATCATTTTATGCTTACTTTTATGGCTAGGCACTAGTCTATAACTTTCACAGAAAGCAGTCACCAGGCATAGATATAATTATATCTTATGATTTAGCCACAACTGTATTATTATAGCAAGAACATTGCATTTTCTATGTACTCATTTTGTGGAATGCTAATATATTTCCCCAAGGGGACATACGATTTAAGTCATGCTGTAACGTTTATGTAAATTCATTGAATAAGCATATTCATTTAACTGTAACTACAAAGTTAGGTTTCCTGTATGTTGAGATTGGGAGAAGAGGAGTAGATTTTGGTGTCAGAACATTTAATGACAGTTACATGGGTGTACAACAGATATTAAGCCTATGCGGGCACATGCTATAATTGATAGAATGGAAGGAGCGGAGCATGACTAGGTTATAAAACATTAGATTGATTTTGTCGTTGCTTGAAGGTAAAAGGTGTTTTTTTTTTGGTCTCAGTTTCAGGGAGATCGAATCGCTAGAGCAGACTCCAGTCAGGCAAAGAAAGTCATATACTCTTCGATCTAGAGGGTTTCTGTATACATCTAGCAACGAATCGTCAACCACGTTCCTGAATCAAAAGCCCTTTTTGTCAACGCCAAGTTAAGCTCAAGCAGTGCAACGGAGCCAACGCTAAATCTGGAATCACCAAATGCAGTAGTAGTTCCCTACTCGCCTATTGGATTACCAGCCAGAGCATTGCCGCTTCCAGAATATCAAAACCGCCCTGCACGTCTATAGCAGAATCTGATATCACCCGACTTCGTTTGTGCCTAAACGGGGCACTCAGCAACCCACAGCCAAACCAGTTTAAACAGGATTTACAGCCAGGCAGAGCCTAGCGCTGGATAAGAACGCCTGGGACTCTTTGTCCTCAAGTGACTTCTTCGGGTGTATTTTCTGGATACTTAAAACCTCGCACGTATGAGCAGCCATCTATGGACAGAGTTCCAGCCCCCCTCACGCAAGTAGAGAGTCTCCAACGTTTAGCACCAACAAGGAAAGTTTTGTAGGCTAGTCCCTCACGAAGGATTTACATGTAATACACTTTCTGGAGCTAACATTTGGTCCCACGAAAAAGCGGACAGGCTGTCGCTCAGTTCGTTTATTTGGTCAGCAGGAGATAAACAACGTCTTCCAGTGTTCCCTCGCGCAATTAGGGGTCACTAACGTTTAGCCCGACAAGGAAAGTTCGGTATTTCACTTCAGTCATCTTGAAGGATATTTATCGGTAAGACACTTTCTGGAGCTAGCGCCTTTGGTCCCCGAAAGCGGACCCTCTGTCGGACAGCTTAGTTATTTTCTCCGCGTTCTACAGGTTTTTATGAGTGTTGGTGGTGTGTGTGTGTGGGTGTGTATTTGCATTATTGGTGGTTATTGATGATTGTTTATGACTATTGATGAATATTTTGATTATTGATGTAATTTATGCTGTATATGATGATATGCATTAATTCCATGCTTTTCTTCTTTAATAAAGTTTACACATTTATTAATGCGCTGTTCCCGACCCTTTCATCCATAATTAACTTGGTTTAGCTCTTTACTAGAATCTCTATGTATGATAAGAGAAAAGAGTGAGAGCAGGAGGTGCTTAGACAGACAAAAGTGAGTTGAGGCTTGGAGAGAGAGATCATTTTGGTAAATCTTCTTCCAGGTTGTCTCAAGTCCATCTCCTATTTACACCTTTCTGTGTGTGTAATCTATAACTCTGCCAGTCCACTATCCCTTGTCGATTTCACTACTATTGTCCAACTCGACAAATACTCTACACTTTACTCAACCACGACAATTAATGGGGTCTCGCCGCGGAATTTGAACTACATCTGCAGAAATCGCAACAGATGAGGTTGCAGTCTGGTAGGAATCTCTCACAAGATTCTATCTTGATTCTTAGAGTTTAGTGTTCTGCAGATTATAGGAATCGCTATCCCTAGACATAACGAACTATTTCTTTTGGGTGGAAGTCGGAACAGCGTTTTTTTCTCCACAGAAATCATAAATATTAAGTTACATTTATTGTTCATGCTACACATGAGACAGCTGGTAAAGGTTGATGGTATCACTGCTGAATTTTTGGTTGACAAATCTGACGACTATTGATGTAAAAGTCAGAAAAAAATGTTTAAGGGTTAATTTTTTTTCAGGAGTAGCTCTTTAATCTGAGATAAGAAGCTACAGATAGTCAGTTACTAGCTTGCATTTGTACCAAGGGAGGGTGTTCATTCGGATGATAGTAACCAATCCTCTCAATAGCTTAGTACTGACAGAACTGGGGTGAAGTGATAGTAATAAGTTTTACATCACTTACATTTTTGGAGTTTTTTTGGGGTTTTTGCTTGTCGATCAGAGTAGCTACAAACTTTCTTGTTTTTAAAGTTCCCAGGCTAGCCTAGATTTTATTGATTATTAAGTTAATCAGCACCTAGTGGACTAGGTAACTAAGATCTCTAGGTTCTATTCTTCTATAGTGTTTGCTCACCCTGATATAATGGCCGATCTAGATAAAGTGCATAGGATTGCCTTCGAGGTAGCTAAGTACATGGAGTACCAGGATAGCGAAATCCAGCCCTTTCTAGAATTTGCAGTAAGCCTGCAGGATCAATACGAGGTAGACAATTGGTTTGACAGCCGTTTAATCTTGGCATGGTCCTGTAAACAAACTGGGGAGAGTGAAGCATTCACCCGACAGTATGTAGAAGAAGTGATAGAAGATGAGAAGCAAAGGGAAAAGCAAAGACAAGAACGGGACAAGCAATTGGAAATGGAGCAACAAGAAATAGACAGAGAAAGCCAAGAAAGGAGCAGGCTACACCAAATCAGAATGAATGAACTGGATAGCCAAATTCGGAGGATGGAAACAGATACTAAATGTAGTCACTCTACTTCCCCTTCTACTGTGCCCTTAACGGTCAACGCCCCTGCAAACCTTGCGCCCATGAAAGATATCTTGCCTGCAAAAACCGAACCCCAACTCCAGAAAATTGACTTTCCTTTGGACTTGGATCCGAAGCCCGAACAAGGAAAGAATTTACGTCGGGATAGCAGACCTAAGGCCACGGGGAAAATTACGCAACGTTCCCAGGCGTGGAAACTGCACAAAGGTGAGAGAGGTGCTAACAAGCATTGTAATACGGATTGTTCCCGTCTGGCAAGCGGCGAACCCCGAGCCTCTCACGCTCCAGACCGAGCAGCACCTAACCGACACGTGACGTCGAGAAAAGGGAGCCACACCCTATCCCGTTATATTTCGCAAGATTCCCGGCCGGACAGCGAAAAACCATATGCAGAGGCGTATCCCTCCAACTCAACGATCGTAGAAAGGAGGTGCCGCTCCTCTTATCACCCCGAGCTTAACAGGTGCAAGAATAAGTCGCCTGCTAAAAGGGGTAAACTTTCCAAACCGTTCCAAGGAACTTTGGAAAAACACACCGAGAGTTTTCTCTCGGGCACTTCGCGATCTAACGGGATCTCAAACCGTCCAGTCCGTTGCATGCAGACTGCGGAGCCTGTCAACCAGGAAGTGGATCTCGCATTGCAGGACAAAGTTCAACTGACGCCAGTAACTTCCTCAGGGGAGGGCAAAGTTGACGTTTATGGTGGACACAGGGTTCCAGGCGAAGGGATCCCTGGTATTCCATTTGAGTCTCTCACACTTCTCAGGGCAGAAGACAGTGAGAAAAGCTGCCTTACTACTGTACAAGGAGTCATTGTTGAGAGCCTTGACTCACGTCATGCTAGTACCGGGAAAGCGACTCAACAAACTCTGCAACTCGCAGATAATACCTATCTTTCTCCACGGATAGAAGCGACGGAGATCTGTTATGATTTAGTAGAACCCCAGAATGTGATCGATTACTCTCTGCTTCAGGCAGCTGAGTTCTCTCATTCAAATCGCATTATTCCAGTGGTCTCAACCCCACTGATGGACAGCAAAGTAGTCGCCTCCGCCAGGCCATTACAGAGCAACTTGATCATTTCCGTTGACCAAGCCAGAGTTGTGACTGGCAAGGCAAGGAAAGCTCCAGATCCACCTTCAGACGGCACAGGTCTGAAGATTGATCAATGCTTCCACCGAAACAGGGGAGTAGGTGTGGAGAGGCAGAAGAAAAATGCTAGCATTTCTTCGGCCAACGAACGGCTTTATTTGCCAACTAGGGTTACACGCGTGCGAAAAATCCCGATAGACTGCAGCTATAGAGGGTTATTCAAGGCCACGCCCGTGACAGGTAAATATATACATAAGCAGCTTGAGCCCAACAATGATTACACCGCGCATAACAGGCGGATTATCTACGCAGTGGCCAGTGAGTTCAGGCAGGGCCGAAAACCACAACAGGTGCGGATAATTTTCCGGACCATAAACAGGCACAGCGAATTGCGGAAGCAAGGTCAGGTTCAAACGGAAATGAAGGGCGTCAGCACCGACTGGCCTCGCAAAATCCCATTCGCTGAACGTCTATTAGACAGAGCGAAGAAAAGAAATGAACTCGGAGCTAGTCATACAGACAGACAGAAATTGGAAACGTATTTGGTTTATGAGTATAGGATGTTCCAATGACAGGTAACGGACGTCGATGGAAAAGATAAATTACTGTCATTTGTGTCCGTATTCCTCGAACTTTAAAGGGGGGGGGGGACTTGTCACGTGACCGATAATTTATTTTACCATCTTGTCCATAATTTGATTACTCCTTTAAATGTTCTGTTTTCCTGGACATTTTGTATTTTCTTTTTCTTTCATTTTCTACCTTCGTGGCCAAACTTTCTCACCCTCTCAAACCCCACCCGAGGTTTGGTTACGTTCCGGCCTGTAGCGGTCAGCGAACGATAGTGTTACGTCAACACGCACCTGGTCCGTCCGAACAGGGGAATTTCTCTGGTCGCTTTAAAACGTTTGATCACGAGCGGCTAGTACTCTTTGAGGCCTGGGTAACGAGTTTGATCTGTTTCAGGGGGAGATAACAATCGCGGTCAGTCTCCGGGTTTGCCCCTTAGAACGCATTAGCGATCATAATATTATGCATTTCTCGACCTGAGGGAATTTTCTTGCGGTTGTTGACTGCTGATGTCTCTAGAATAACCTTTGTATTACTCTCTTGATTACGCATTACGCCGACACATCTGTAGAAATATGCAGGCCAGGTGTCCGGGGGGAGCGTCCTTTGTAATCTATAAGAGTGGACGGGGTTTAATAGACAAAGACATTCGTGAATATTCCTGGCCCGTAGATGACCATCATGAGATAAGGCACTTTAACAACAGAACTGAATGTTAAGGCCTATCTCTAGTCATTTTTCGGGGTGAGTTGACATATCTTATAATTATTATATTATATTCATGTTAGTTTTTTTATATATAGCCGATAAGAAGTGACTTATTTCATTTTTGAGGACTTCTCCTAGTAATTTAGTTCAGTGATAAGATTACACTGCCTACGGCCTTAATTAAGTGGTGCGTAAACTGTTACGGTTTATCATGGGTTAAATGTTAAACTTACAATAACAGATAATAGGCATAGAATCAGTTCACAGATGCTTATCATGGGTTAAGAATAGGCTAAATTAAATGTCATTTCTGTAAGATAATGTCAGGTGTGGATTGTTCACTTAAAAACTGAATAGTGAGATGCAGGTAATAATTCTGGATTATAGGAGATAGTCACTTATTCCTTTTTGATAGATATTTCTAGTGGCAAGGGAGGATCATTTTATGCTTACTTGTGTGGCTAGGCACTAGTTTATAACTTTCACAGAAAGCAGTCACCAGGCATAGATATAATTATATCTTATGATTTAGCCACAACTGCATTATAATAGCAAGAACATTGCATTTTCTATGTACTCATTTTGTGGAATGCTAATATATTTCCCCAAGGGGACATAAGATTTATTTGTGTAATGTCAAATGCTGTAATCTGTTTATGTAAATTCATTTAATGTTGTGAGATGAATAAGCATATTCATTTAACTGTAACTACAAAGTTAGGTTTCCTGTATGTTGAGATTGGGAGAAGAGGAGTAGATTTTGCTGTCAGAACATTTAATGACAGTTACATGGGTGTACAACAGATATTAAGCCTATGCGGGCACATGCTATAATTGATAGAATGGAAGGAGCGGAGCATGACTAGGTTATAAAACATTAGATTGATTTTGTCGTTGCTTGAAGGTAAAAGGTGTTTTTTTTTGGGTCTCAGTTTCAGGGAGACCGAATCGCTAGAGCAGACTCCAGTCAGGCGAAGAAAGTCATATACTCTTCGATCTAGAGGGTTTCTGTATACATCTAGCAACGAATCGTCATCCCCGTTCCTGAATCAAAAGCCCTTTTTGTCAACGCCAAGTTAAGCTCAAGCAGTGCAACGGAGCCAACGCTAAATCTGGAATCACCAAATGCAGTAGTAGTTCCCTACTCGCCTATTGGATTACCAGCCAGAGCATTGCCGCTTCCAGAATATCAAAACCGCCCTGCACGTCTATAGCAGAATCTGATATCACCCGACTTCGTTTGTGCCTAAACGGGGCACTCAGCAACCCACAGCCAAACCAGTTTAAACAGGATTTACAGCCAGGCAGAGCCTAGCGCTGGATAAGAACGCCTGGGACTCTTTGTCCTCAAGTGACTTCTTCGGGTGTATTTTCTGGATACTTAAAACCTCGCACGTATGAGCAGCCATCTATGGACAGAGTTCCAGCCCCCCTCACGCAAGTAGAGAGTCACCAACGTTTAGCACCAACAAGGAAAGTTTTGTAGGCTAGTCCCTCACGAAGGATCTACATGTAATACACTTTCTGGAGCTAACATTTGGTCCCACGAAAAAGCGGACAGGCTGTCGCTCAGTTCGTTTATTTGGTCAGCAGGAGATAAACAACGTCTTCCAGTGTTCCCTCGCGCAATTAGGGGTCACTAACGTTTAGCCCGACAAGGAAAGTTCGGTATTTCACTTCAGTCATCTTGAAGGATATTTATCGGTAAGACACTTTCTGGAGCTAGCGCCTTTGGTCCCCGAAAGCGGACCCTCTGTCGGACAGCTTAGTTATTTTCTCCGCGTTCTACAGGTTTTTATGAGTGTTGGTGGTGTGTGTGTGTGTGTGGGTGTGTATTTGCATTATTGGTGGTTATTGATGATTGTTTATGACTATTGATGAATATTTTGATTATTGATGTAATTTATGCTGTGTATGATGATATGCATTAATTCCATGCTTTTCTTCTTTAATAAAGTTTACACATTTATTAATGCGTTGTTCCCGACCCTTTCATCCATAATTAACTTGGTTTAGCTCTTTACTAGAATCTCTATGTACGATAAGAGAAAAGAGTGAGAGCATGAGGTGCTTAGACAGACAAAAGTGAGTTGAGGCTTGGAGAGAGAGATCATTTTGGTAAATCTTCTTCCAGGTTGTCTCAAGTCCATCTCCTATTTACACCTTTCTGTGTGTGTAATCTATAACTCTGCCAGTCCACTATCCCTTGTCGATTTCACTACTATTGTCCAACTCGACAAATACTCTACACTTTACTCAACCACGACAGGTACAAACAAATATCTAAGTTATGAGTAATTTCATGGAACACGATTTAGGTTTAGAAGAAAAAAACTTGTTTCAGAGAACTCATTACTAAATAAATAATATTTTATGTGACATGGATAAAAATTATGAAATACCAATGGTCGCCTCGCTACAATATGACGGGGATAGCCTATGGAATGTGGTCAAGAAGGTCTCCAGAAATTGGCTCGTGAAGAAAGAAAGAGACCTATTCAAAACAAGGATAAGAAGAAGAGAAGGCGAATACTCTTCACTAGAAAGTGTTTTCGCTAAAAATTATGGACATTTTTCTATTCCCCGACCTTAGCTTCTGTCCTCAGATCTTAATAAAGAAAAACCCCCCTAAATGAAGGATTTCATCTATGTATAAATATATTTAACACAGATGGATACATTAAATATCTAGGTAATGATCAACGCGGCAATACGGTTTACTGGTTAAATATATACACATATAGGGTTAGTAGAAAATAACAAGTATGATGTTGAACGACAATTTACACACACAGATGAAATGTGAAAAATTTGTAGTTAATTAAATATGAGAGTGAACCTAAGAAAGTAGTGAATTAATGATTTGATATATTAAGTGTTACCACACTGATATCTGTGACGGAATAATTCTCAAGATAGAGTGTCAGATTGATGGGAGAATAAAAGATGATATCTATAGGAAAATCTTCCAGACTGCAGGTTGAACGAACTGTCTCTCCTCGGGAATTAGTCTACTAGAAACCTTACTTAAAAGAGAATTCTGGTGAAACTAAACAGGATATTCTCTATGCGATAAATTCTTTATCCGAAATCCTATAAAGGACTATGTATAGTACATATAGTTGGATAAGAGATTTGATGCACAGCCATATTAAAAATATCCCGACCCAATAGTCTTTATTAATTATGGCTCTGCCACCAGGGTGTAGATTTTAATTACTAAAACTATACAACTCATTTAAATATTACAAGAAAAATAACAACAGACTCGTTATGTAAAGTTAAAAAAAAATGGAGAAAGATTCTCACATATTTGAAATGAAGTTTACAAAATGGTGATAGATTATATGTTCAAAAATTTACAACTATAAGTTCTTATGTGTGGGAAACAAAACAATCTTTGGTTCTGAACAATGTCAGAATGAATTTTGCATCCTAGGACAATTTGACTATTCTGTAGTGGTTTTGCTGGTATTTTACACTACTCATCTCAGATGTTGCTGAATTTATGCTGTCTAGTTGCCAGGGGGTTCAATCTGTCCCAGCACTCCAGGAACTGTATGGCAAGTTCTTTTTAGGGTTTCAGAGGATGGCAGTGGGTGCTTCCCCTGTCTTGACACCGGGCTCATCACCAACTGGGATGGAGTATGTCTGTCCTCCAGAACACTGCATATGGTTAGGTCTCCTGGTAAGACAACCTGGTAGGATGCGCTCAGCCAAGCCAACCTGCTGTTTTAAAATGGACTGGGCTTCTCTGTATTTCTTGGGAGCAATCTTTCAAGCCGGTCTGCCAGTCTAGGCTGATGCTTCGTGAATGCACCTAAATTCACTACAAGGTTACCGGGTTTATTCCTGCTAAATTTAAATAGGGGTGGTGGACGTGACCTGTTGTTACCCCTTGTCCCATCTCAAACACACACACACACACACACACACACACACACTGGCAGGTACTTGGCATTCTGATACGGGTGAGTTGTGATTTTAAATTAACGGGGAACTGGTTGCTGAGGTAAAAAGTCACATGACAATACAACCCTGCATCCTGTTGGCTAGAATTGTAATTATTCCCAGGGGGAAAAACCCATGTTACTACACCGCGGTCAAAAGTTCACGGCTGAGCAAGAAAAGAATTTTCCAGTTCGACCAAAGATGGGACAACGAGCGAAATATTTTCGTTGAAAAGAATACAGAAGAGAGCGACTGATTAGACAAGTGGTTGACTTGCTAGAAATAAGAAAGGAATGAGTGAACTCTTATGAAGAAAGATAAAAGACTGACAAAGAGAAAAGAAGGCGAATTCTGCTTCGTCACAATATCCAATTTACACTGTCTATAAGTCTTTCAAATTTCCTCCAGTGTATGATTATGCGATGGTATGCACTGACTGCACAATGTCGATCTATGTTACGCCGTGTGGGTTATCTCTAAGACGAGGGCGTATTGATGAAAACCTTTACACGTGTAGCATTGAGAACATAGAAGATATACTGTCTTTCAGCGCTTGGAATCTCTCTAGCGCCGAAGAACCGTTGACATTTGTCTCAGGAAAAGGTCTGCTGTCTGATCTTGAAAAGGCACTGGCTAGACTGCAGCTCTTCACGAAATTATCTTCTGGTAATAAGTGTGTTTCATATAATAAAGCTTGCTTGAATGAATGTACGTCGCGTAATCCACGATTAGAGTAGATTAATTCACTTCATGCACAGACGCATTGAGCTACTTAACTTGGTTCAGGCTGTCAACTTTCGAGTTATTCGAACTGGATATATATGCGAGTACACTTGTGAGCTCTTGTTCTTGATATCTTGGCGAATCAAATTGTGGTATATGTGATCTTGATATATAGACTCACCAACTTGTGAATATGTATTCTTGATTCAGGAAATACGATTTTGAGTGAATTGAACTTGATATCTAGGAGAATCAACTTTTGCGTGCTTTAACTTGACTCAGGCGATAAGCTTTTGAGTGAATTGAACTTTATTTGAATATATATATATTCTGGTAACATATAAATAATTCATAAAAACCATACTAACAAAGTGGCAGTTTACATAGAAATAATACGCGCGCGCAACAAAGCAATAATGAAACAGTAACAGAAGCCATAATAAAATGTAAACTCTGTGACCACAGGCGACCATAATGCATCTACAACGGAATAATATGAACAATATTCAGTAAAGGATTTTAGTATCTAGAACAATATGAGTAGTCAGGCAGGCGGGGCAGTTATTAATAAATACAAGCGATAATTACTTAACTACAACTATGGAACATCATGCTCTGAGTACCTCGGGGAAGACAACACAGAAGAGAGCTATTCATCGTTCAAGCACTTCATAAGAGGCAACTAAGACAAGGCCGTGCATGAGAGCTGGCAACCTCACCATGTTAAACAAATGTTAGTGAAACCACTAGTACAAGAACGCATAAATGTTTAACACAGGCTTTCTGCAAGTGGACCAGCTTCAGTTGGGGCTTCATGCTCCATAGGAGATCAAAAAGAAGACAAGAAGACAAAGACCGAATAACGTATGGTAGAAGCATTAAATTTCCATTGCCAGTAATTGGTCAATCATAAAGTCGTGGAAACCAACACAAAGACCCACAGGAAAATCCTCAATAGAAGATGTGAAGGCAGCATCGATGTAGGTGTGAAAGCAGCATCGATATAGGTGTGACAGCAGCCTCGATATGGGTGTGAAAGCAGCATCGATATAGGTGTGAAAGCAGCATCGATATAGGTGTGAAAGCAGCATTTATATAGGTGTGAAAGCAGCATCGATATAGGTGTGAAAGCAGCATCGATATAGGTGTAAAAGCAGCATCACTATGTGCATAATCTACTACAGCGACATAATCAATCACAGCTACAGCTGCAGCAGCACCCCTGGCAGCAGGTCATGCCGTGGTGTATTTTTTTTTATATTCATCTTCTTCTTCATAACCCTCCACTCCCAAAGGAGCATAGGCCTTCAACAAACACATGCCAAGTCCTCCTGTCACGTGCCATCATCTCAAGTTCTTTCCATGTTCTCCTCATCATTTTCACCTCTGTTTCCAACTCTCTTCTCCATGTACTTCTTGGTCTTCCTCTGCCTCTCTTGCCCTGGGGGTTCCAGAACAAGGACTGCCTTGTAATGCTATCAACAGGTTTCCTCAGTGTGTGTCCTATCCATCGCCATCGTCTTCTTCTCATCTCTTGTTCCACTGGCACTTGTCCAGTTCTTGTCATCAGTTCCACATTGGTAACCTTGTCATACCATTTTAATCCCTCTATTCTACGCAAGCACCCATTTATGAAAGTCTGTAGCTTTTTGGTTGTTGTCTTTGTTGTTCTCCATGTCTCCGAGCCATACAATAGGACTGACTTCACATTTGAGTTGAAGATTCTTATTTTCGTGTTGGATCCTATTTCTCTTGATCTCCATATATTTCCCAATGCAATGAAAGCTCCTCTTGCTTTTTGTATTCTTATTTTGATATCGCTGTCTGTCCCTCCAACTTTATCTATATTACTGCCAAGATATGTGTATGATTCTACATCTTGTATTGGCGTTTCTTCAAGTTCAACCCTGTTTTCATTACCTGCATTTATTCGCATTATTTTTGTCTTTTCCCTATGTATTTTCAGACCCAATTGCTGTGACCTCTCATCGAGTGTTTTCAATTTGTCCTGCATCTGATTACGGTTATGGGACAGGAGAGCCAAATCATCAGCAAAATCCAGATCATCCAACTGCTTAGTCAGAGTCCACTGGATTCCATTTCTGTTGTGTGTTGTCGATGATCTCATAACCCAATCTATTGCCAGCAAGAAAAGAAATGGAGACAAGAGGCATCCCTGTCGCACTCCTATTTTTTTATATACTTGCAAATTATTTGTTTCTGCCTGTATAATACGCATAATTATTAATATTTTGTGTTATGTACAGGATAAATGATATTAGTATTCCACGGGCTGTAAATTTATTGTTCTATTCTGCATTTGTTGATAAAATAATAGGGTTTTATCCGTGACAATTATTTGGAGCTCGACATTTTTCTGTGTATATTTCAGTCATGATGACAATACAAGGGGAAAGAAAAGAAAAACTCAAACAGGTAATTGACAGAAAACGCATAATTGACGAATTGTTTCTAGAAGTAATCTGGACACGACATGAACCTTTCTCTGATGCTGAAGAAAAACAACAACAACAAGTGGGCACTGACAGCCGAAAGCAGCTGTCATAATTTGAATCTGAATCCCCAAAAACGATCATATTTTCCGCGCTCAAAATCTAGGGTAAAAAGTGCAAAAAATTAGGAACCAATCAGAAAGCTCCTTTTCTTGTGTCTATAAAGATACCTTTCATTATAAGAAAAAAAGGCCTCATATGTGTTTTTGCCGGGAAGGAGTTATTTTATTTCTCTAAGACTAGGGATAAATAAAAATAACTACATAGTTATTATAACATCTGATATATTACTCTATAAATAGGTACAATCCAGCCTCATAGAAATAAGTCAATTAAGAGAAAAATTTATTTTATTAATATTCATATATCAGGGAAACACCCGATTTAATTACAAAAAAATTAATTATATTGACATGCAAGGAAATAGCGCGAAAATAAACATATAGAAAGATAGAGATAAATTTGCCATTTTATTATCACTTAAAATAATTAAAATCGGTCCAATAATAACTATAATATAAATAAAATAAGTTTATTCAGTTTGTACAAGCAAGTTAACAAACCGTTTCGGTAAGATTATTTACAATTTTCTTGACTACGCTCTGATTGGCCAGTCGTTTCGCTATGAATAGTACTGGGAACCTTGAAAAGCTTGCCACAAAATTTTTAATTCAAACCAAGCGGTACGCAGTCTATCAGACGGGAAATGCCACATCTTTTGCCGTTCTGAACTGAAAGCAAACCTAGAGAGCCGTTTGACTGCCTGTCAGCTTGTGTTTGTATGCCTGATGGTTATGTCTCACTAGTGCTAGGAAAGCACCTGTCATTTTGTGAGGAAGCCTGTGGACTACAGTTCTACATAAAACTCAGAACTACGCCCAGCTTCCAAGCCTTGAGATGCAAATTTGTGTGGTCAGGGAAGGTGGAGAAGAAATCATCAGTTACCAGGATCCAAGATAAGTGAATGTGGGTTCACTGCACAGCTCAATCCAGAGATCCAGAACAAAGTTTCACACTTATAAACAATATCCCTTTATGAAGAAAAAATGACTAACAATACCTATGTGACTCTTACCAGCCAGAGAAAATGAATAACTTAGGAGTAGAGACTTTATGTGAAAATTAGTAATACTTCACCATTTATTCAGGAGGGAAGATTCTTTTCATTTTATTTATTTCTATATGTATATATCCTTACAGTTCTCTTGAGTATTCCTGACCGGAAAAGATTTTACGGGTCAGGACAAATAAAATTGTAAATATTTCCTTCAGACTTGCTTGATAAGTTTTATTAAGTTTAAAGTTCTGTATTTGAAATTTATTACAGTAAATACTTTAAAATACGCCCTAGATAACTAGTCAAACAAAACCAAACATATAATCATTAATCCTTGTGGGATCTTGGGAGGTAGCAGTTAGGGACTCAGAGTACATCATCATCATCATCGTCTCTGAGAACTTACATAGCTTGACCCCACTTTGATGTCTATACACCCTTGCTCTTTTCAGAGAAGGGGGTATTACTTATAAGACCAGTCTCTTATCTGGCCCTATCCTGGTATCCTCTGATACACTTATTTGTCCAGGATATCCTTAATTCATAACATCTAACCTCCCGCTGCAGCAGCGATAGTAAAGATAAAAGACAACCTGCTTTTAATGAGATCGTCCTGCTTAAACATGTTCCACGGAGCAAATACCTAGGAAGCGTTTTTACAGAAAATGGAAGACTCGTTAGAGAAATTGAAACAAGGTGTAACAAAAAAACAAAAAACAGTGCAGTGACTTATCAATTGTTACTACTACATAAACATTAGAATATCAGCGTGGGAGCTAAACGGTATTGATTGAATGACATAAACATTAGAATATCAGCGTGGGAGCTAAACGGTATTGATTGATTGACATAAACATTAGAATATCAGCGTGGGAGCTAAACGGTATTGATTGATTGACATAAACATTAGAATATCAGCGTGGGAGCTAAACGGTATTGATTGATTGACATAAACATTAGAATATCAGCGTGGGAGCTAAACGGTATTGATTGATTGACATAAACATTAGAATATCAGCGTGGGAGCTAAACGGTATTGATTGATTGACATAAACATTAGAATATCAGCGTGGGAGCTAAACGACAGCTCACGAATAGTATATTCTTACCAGCCTTTTGCTATCAATGAAAAACATGGCCCCTGATCAAAGCACACATGTGGAAAAATCACACCCTGTGAGATGAGATGCTTAAAAACCATTAATATTACCACGAGAGACAGAAGGAGACATGATGACATCAGAAAAATTTTAGAAACTACACCCTGCATCAAATATTTAGAGACACAAAATTAAGTGGTTTAGTCGTCTAAGAAGAATGAAACCCGATATATTACCATTACGAGGCTACAACAACAAAAGGTCTAACTTCAGGGTACGGAGAAGATCAAGAGACAGGTGGAAAGACAAAATTACACAAATCGTACAACAACATGGACTCACAGTAGCCAACTCCACATACTTGACTCAAACACGCAGACTTCAGCTCCCCACTACTCTTCACGGCAACGGTTGAATGATAACAGTAAAAGTAAGTTCCGTTTTCTTTTAACCTTCGTGTCTATTGTTTCGATGAACCTAAAATGGGCCGTAAGTGGTCCTTTGCACCCTTCAATTTTCGCTTTTTTTTTCAAACGTTTAAAGTATCTTTATCTACTTCAGCGTTGAGATATGTCATAAATACTTATATGTTTATCAACCCTATAAGTAATGGTACTGTTCGAAAGTTCTCTTCCTCGACTCTCCAGAGTACCTTTCACTTATGTTACTTTTCTGTTGTCTGTCTGTTGTCTTCCTTTTTAAGAGAGAGAGAGAGAGAGAGAGAGAGAGAGAGAGAGAGGAGAGAAAGGAAGAGCAGAATGTCAGCCGGGCTTGCGTGCTCTATTATCAACGCTTTGAAAATAAAGTTCGTTCGTTCGTTTGTTCTTTCAACCATTTAACTGCTTTCGTTAATTATTTACCAAATCAAAATCACATTCATTCCTTGGTCTTACAAATCAAACAGATCTTACCGGATAGGTTCACTTTTCTCCCACAACACAATTAATTACGGACTCGCTGAGTTAATTATTACAATTCCCAGCCGTAAACCTTTTAACTGTCTTACAAATATATAAACTACATGCAATTTCCGATCACAAATTACACGACCTGTATTAATAAATTATCTATACAATCCTTCCATTCCACTTTTCCCACATTGTTAACTCTTATAGGACGTAGTGGGTTTCCCATGTCTGACGCAAGGCATTTTCTGTCGCTTTGAGTTTTTAATCAAGTTTATGGGTCAGATTCTGTCCAAGTTTTGTTAAAAAAAAAAAAAAAAAAAAAAGTGGCAACGCTATACATAGTTGTATAGGGAATTGAATGAGGATTACTTAAATATAAAACTGAGACAACACGAATGACAAACATAGTTCAAATATACAGGCACCAAAAACTGGCCTCCAGTCACGAGGATATGCGAAAATCGGCTCTCAATACTGGCCTCGTCCTTTAAGAGTTAACTAATTTTTTAGCTCGTCTTTTTTCATAAAAATTTGTAATAACTTATATTTTTGAGAGGCTCCATTTGCGAGATGTATTAATCACACTTTTTTGAGTACATGCAGAAAAAAAAAGAAGCCATATAAGTTGGTTCAGCTAAAATCTCCCGCTGATTATCTTTGGGAGTTTCATCAGGACAGCTTGAAACTCGTTCCTGTTGTTGATATAAAAAAGTGACTAACAACACATATGATCTTTGTGATGAAACTGGCTATGTAAATATTTAAAAAAAAATTTAAACTGAGAAGCCGAACATTAAAAGAAAATGGTATACATGATAAAAGTGGCGTGATTTATTAATCTTCTTTTAAAAACAACTTGTTAAACTCATTATTTTTTTGCGCCCATTTACGAGAGAGAAAAAAAAATGGTTGGAATATTATATTCTCTCATGAACTCGATGGAAAGAAAAAACATCTGATTTAAAAGTTGAAATTGGCAGCTCTCTTAATAAAGATTCATTTTCAACAACGTGTGGCAACGACTTCCACAATCTCATTTAACAAAACATGAAACTCCTTAGAGACATTCGGTACACAAGAAAAACTATATTTTCACAGGCACAGATAGGGAGCCTCAAGGTCCATAAAAGTAAAACAAAGTAGAATAAAGTTAAATTGCTATTCTTTGCTCTCTCTCTCTCTCTCTCTCTCTCTCTCTCTCTCTCTCTCTCTCTCTCTCTCTCTCTCTCTCTCTCTCTCTCTCTCTCTCTCTTGCTATCTCTTTCTCCTCTGTTTAGCTACCTTTTTCTTGTAAAAGCATAGGCCCCCAATTAGACTGTACAGACCCTGTGCTATCGATTCAAGCTCATTCTAAAGTTTGTATCCATCGTATAACTGTCTCAGGTCAATTCACTAAATTAACTTGTAATTTCACCTTCGGGAATGCACAAAATGGAATGCCAAGTAAAGTTATTTGTATGGTAGCTATTTGTATGGTTTACCCAATGTATGCCTGATCGAAGGCCAACGTCTTAATCTCTAGGTAAGTGGGTAAAGGATCCCGTTACACGCACGTACGATACATGTTGCGAATATGGTGTTAGGCACATATTTTCTTGACCTTCAGCACACTAGGGGTGATGTGGTCAGCATCACGTCGGCAGCCTCAACCTTCCCAGAGTTGCTCACGAGGCTGGGTCGACCCCGGAGCCGATTGCAGTCTAAAAACATCTCACCTCAGCTAGGGATCGAACCATGGACCATCGAGCTAGGAAGCCAGTGCACTAACCACTGCGCCACCGCGGCTCTTGATCTACCATTTCTCACTACTATTTGCCTGTTTCCACATTGATGATTTAGCCATACCTATTTAAATCCTTCTATTCTGTGGAAGAACCGGTTTATGAAAGTCTTCAACGTCTTGTTTGTCGCCTTTGTTGATCTCCATGTTTCACAGCCACACAATAGGACTGCTTTGACAGTTGAGATTTTTAATTATGTGTTGTTATCTTTTCATGTCCGCTTATTTTCCAATATATTGAAAGTTGTGACGTATTGCCTCCCCTGCTTTGCAGTAGTAGTGGTCCAACAATGGCTAAAATTCAAGAGTATCTAATATGGGCTTCAAAGATGTCTACCTTCGCACAAGATTACTCTTGGCAGATTTGTAAATAGAAGGGTAATGACGCTTCAACCTCAAAGCAGATTTCACAAAATATTCAGATAAGCGAAAACAATGCTGCATTGGCTGAGCACGTTAATTCTTGAATCTGCCGACAACTTTTGTGAAGAATTAAGCAATGATTAATTTTAGCTCGTTCAAGCCCCCACCTCTGATTTACTAAGTTGTATTCTTATTATTCTGGTATTACATCGAAGTTAAATTAGTAAAATTACAAATAACAAAATTTAATAATCACTTGAGTTTAACAGTTTGAAAATAATTGAATAGTTTAACAGAAAGTGTTCATCCTTGGAGGATGATAGAACTTTTTTTTTAAAAGTTCACGTGGCAGCTTATACAAGGTATATTGCACTTAGCTGCCAGTGGTTGTTTCTGCTCCCACTGGGCTGGTTCTTGATGGACTGATCACTGATAACGCTCGTCGCTGGTCAAGGATGTAGAGCAGCTCGTTCCCAGGAGTGTCAGGGAGAGTTTACAAAGTTGGTCCCTCATCTTAAAGCTCATGCCACTGTTCCCTTCTTGTTCCAGAGATAGTACCCTTCAACTGGTACCACTACCAACAACTATGGTAAAAGAACGCTTACCTGAGTATTGCGTTTCCCGACACATACTTATGTGTCCCCTTTCTCCTATTCTACCATTACATTTACTCAGAATTTACCCTCGATGAGAATTAACTTTAATCCTTCGAGAGAAAACTTTCTTTACATTTAAATTGAATAGCTGTATAGTTATTTTACATGTAAATGAAGAAGTTAATAGTACATATAGAATATGTTTACATTTACATTTCCACTGATTGAAAAGTGTTCACAATATAAATTGAATATGTTTTCATTTATGTTTACACTGATTTGAAAAGTTTGAAACTTCCATTAATTTTAAAAGTGAATATGTTAACATCGACATTTACACTGGTTTGAAACTGTAAGTTTTATGATTAAAATATACATCATTTCTTTCATCTTTCCCTCCCTGCTCCATATGGAACATTGGACTACTGATGCGTTTAATTCTCCTTAATAAACTAGCAATAAGGCAGTCGCCAGCCCATGCAGTGGTGGTTCATGAAATCATTATTCTATGCACTGAGGTTGCCAGCCTCAAATGACTGGGACATCCAATAGTGATTTTCACATATTAATATTCACATGGTAATATATACATATTAGTTCACATGTTAGTAATGAAAATATACAATGTAAAATGACAACTTACGCCAATCCTGGTTCACAGACTATTTGCTCAGATGAATGAAGTTAAGGCACTAGCCGATGTTATTTTACATGTGTATTTGGGGTCGTTAATTTTAACTTTGATTCCCTCTCTGATTCCGTGTGTTCAGTTTCCTCAGATATTCCGGATTTCCTTATTTAAAATGATAGAGATTTTCTTGGCTGTTTTGTAAGTCCTGATAAATACTCCAGTAAAAGGTCCGGTCTGATAAAATTGAATTCTGAATTCTAGGCTTCACTCTAGCAAGGTGTGGTTGTGTCGTCTTGGGAAGCAATCTTCACAGTAAATTTGACTGACTGAAGCGCCAGGTTATATTCACTGTCCTTCCCTGCTCTGTCTGTTATGAAGCTAGGCAAAAGCTCCAATCATTTGAAACATGTTGGATGGAGGAGGGGGGGGGGGATTTCTAAATATTCCTGACATGGAAAAACTTTGAACGAAATGTAGAGGTCAGGTCTTCCGTTTATGGTATGAAAACATCCGATGCCCTGGCAGGCGAACTCACCAACACATCTGTAAACTCATACAATAATGTGTTTTATTCGTAACAAATTATTACTTTGTAGAAAGCAATCTTGTACGTGAAAGTCGGAAAGGAAGTGATTAGGTCATCCTTGTCTGTCCAAAATGTGTCATACAGACAAGTAATCTCTTATCTGTCGTGCTCCCTGGCCTTATCAGCAATTAGAATAATACGCTGGCGATTTTTCGTGTTAATCGGTAGCGGCCAAGGTTGGGTACGCGAGAATCACCACAAGCCTGTCGTTAATCGTATCTCTGTTGCTCCTTGCAAAGCTCTTTATGGAAGGGACGGGTAACAAACAGACGTGATGACTGGTGCGGGTAAATTCTAGAATGTTTGTTCTTTTAGGGACCGTCCTCCCGACGTCCTGTGGTAAGAGTGCATTAGACTTCAGGCTTGACACTCTTTAATACAATGGCCTGCTGAGCACCTTCCAGGGTTGTCCTTACATATTCCATTTCAGGAATTATAATATTTAGATATTGGTTTGGCCAGTTACACACAATCTCCCTGGCCCGCACCTCAGGTACTCAATAACAAAGGCCCAACTTCTTGGCACAATTCACATCCATTTAATATACATATTACTCCATTTGAGTTTCCTACGACATCTTAGCTTTTACTAGCACATGTCTCTACTGTCCTTGATTTCGCTCCTCTCAGTTTTAATCGAACAGTCAACTTACGTGCACAAGAATTCCATATACACTGCTAAGACTAATCTGACATTATACTATTAGTGAGAGCATAAAGCAGTGATGGTAATCGATCTTGCAGGTGACATATAAAAATGCCCAAAGGCAATTAACACATTCTACAAGCAGGTCCTACTGGACACATTCCTTGCTCACTGGTCAAACGACACAAGCAGAATCCCGGTTCGAGACGCTAGCTTGTCCCAGATCAGAAATGCCGTCTGCTGTTAATTCAGAGCAGCAGACACGACGTCACTTCCTGCAACCACGGGATACCGTGTGTAAACAATATATATATATCAGGAAGTGATCGACATGATATGATATTTACTCATATCATTTACCCCCCCCCCCCCCCCCCGGATTAAAATAATGAAAAGGAACTTTTCATTATTTTCATAGTACAAACTTACAAGGTCACTGGAGAAACCATATGACAATATCCAAATACTCAACTGTCATCATTATGATAGCACCTAGAGGCGTGCTCCATAATCGACAATTTAACACACAAGGTGTGGTATTTAGTAATAAGATAACTAAACCCATTATCGTTAGCAGACGCTCTTTTGACACAAATGTGAGGTAACTATATTCATTAGAAGACAGATAAGAAAGGTCAATATGTCAGTCATGACACTCACACAGCATACCATGTCAACAAACGCCCTAAGTCGTGTCGGTATGTAAGTCTACCTATCTATCAAATGAAATGCGTAATAAGCAATCAAAGACAGAATAAAGTATATGAGGCAGACAAGTTAAAATATAAGTGGTGACTGTGACAATATGTCAAAATAGTTATTAACATTTGTATGTATGCAATGTCATGTGGTGAATGACAATGTTAATGAGATGTCATATGAAAATATATTACTTAATATCTACACATATGAGGGATATAAATTATAATAAGTGGAAGCACCACTGTAATTCACTTCATATAATGATAGACCAATGAAGCAATGCAATGTCACACGTGATAATAAAACTGGTCATGTTAGACCAAACACAGTTCTTCCTGTAGGAGTATTTAAAAGAATAAAAGTTTCAGTGAGTCATTAGTTTGCACATTAGTGATATGTTATGCTGGAAAGACATAGTTTATTGAAGGAAAAATCCAATTTCCATCTATGTTGGTTGTCGATGTTTGTTTTTCATGCAATATTATATGCAGCACAGAAACTATAGTTCATTCTGTACCTGAGAATTTCAAACTTATGTGATGAAATGTCATTTGTTGGTTATGTCCCTTTTGAATTCGGTAGTCAATAATTTTAGTTACTTCCCTTTCTACACAATGTTTGAGATAGTTAATTAGTGCAAAAAGTTTCTTGGAAATGTAGCAGATTATCTGAATTGCACTGACTTGGATTGTTATACTGCACAAAAGTCATTGTACAATATGCATGAAGTAACCAAGTATTGTTCTTTAGCAATTGCATTAGACATCATGTGACGAACGCTTGAATATATATCTTGATTTTGGATGGATAGAAATTCATCATCATCATGTTGCTTGGCATAGTGTCTCTAGTTTTTCAAACTGTTTAGGAGCATGATGAAGCAATGTGGCTGTACTCTTTGAAGTATGCACTATATGAGTTAAAAGAAGTTATGTTCTTTAGTTTATGATGCTACCTTTGCGAAATAATTCCTGAGTTGTCCCAAAGGAAGTAGTGTTATCATTGAGCATCAAAGTTGGATTGAGGCAGCATTTGCGGATACAACTGGCGATATCGGATGCTTCATGCATCTGGATAGCACATCGGCCATGACGTTCAACTTTCCTGCGATGGGTTTAATCTGGTAATTATAGGGTTGAAGGGCCAGTGAGGCACGAGCTGCTTTAGCATTCTTGAATCTCGCTGTTTTGAGGTAAGACAGTGCTCTTTGGTCCGTCTCGAGAGTGAAACTTGCACCAAGCAGGTAGCGTTGCAGTTTGGAAAAGCAGAATACAAGAGCCAGTAGCTCTCTCTCGATGACCGAGTACCGTTGCTCCGTCGGCGTTAGCTTCCTGCTAACATACAGTGTTGGATGTAAGCAGCCCTTCCATTCTTGCAAAAGCACACCTCCAATTGACTTGTTGGAAGCGTCCACTGTCAGAGTAAAATGTTTAGATGGATCAGGCAATCTCAATATAGGCAACTTGGAAAACAGACATTTTAATCTATTTAAAGTAACATTAACATCATGGCTATAAATTAACCTATTTGGTGACTCCTTCTTCACCAGTGATGACAACACAGACGTATACTCCGCAAAATTAGGGATAAACTTACGATAAAAGTTTAGGAGCCCTAGAATACTTCTAACCTGTTTTTTGGTCTTACGCATATCAAGGTTTAGAATCCTAGAGATAGTAGAATCCTCTGTTTTCAAAAAACCTCCTCCTACTTTATAACCTAAAAATGAAATCTCCTGAAATCCAATTTTAGTCTTAGATGGACGTGCAGATAGATTATGACGACGTAGAGTGGTAAGTAAGGATTGAATACCCTTCAAATGTTCATCCCATGATTGATGAAACAGACAAATGTCGTCAATGTAAGTAATAAGGTCGTCTCTGTCAGAGAAGAGTCGTCTCATCATGCGAACGAAGGTCGCAGGTGCGTTAACTAAACCAAAAGACATATAGTTAAATTGAAAGAGTCCTAATGGAGTTGCGAAAGCAGTATAAGGCTTGGATCGTTCCGTTAATGGTACTTGAAAATAGCCTTTAGATAGATCAAATTTTGAAAAAAATGTAGCTGTAGCTAGTCTATCTAATAAAGATTCCAACACGGGCATTGGTTCCGCGTCTTGGATGGTGACCGAATTTAAACGTCTAAAATCTATGCATATACGTATAGATTTGTCTTTTTTCCTGATCAAAACCATAGGAAAACTATAAGGGGAATGAGATGGAGAAATAACATTTAATTTCACCATCTGTTCTAGTTCCTCTTTAACCTGCCCTTGTAAATGTATAGGAATAGGGTAAGGTTTCAACTTAATGGGTTGAAAGTCTGTCAGAATGATATCATGTTCGATGATATCAGTGTGTCCTGGGACATCAGTAAGGACATCAGTAAAAGAACGTAAGATAGAAGTAACCTGTTCTTTCTGGGAAGAAGATAGAGTTGGTGATATATCAACATCTTTCCAACTTTCAGTAGACAAGTAGTGAAGACTAGGTAATACTAATAGTGAGTCATTACCATCAGTCAAATCAGAATTTTCTTCTTGTATGACAGCCAAAGAAGAATGACGATAGACAGATTGATCAAGAGCCTCGAAGACTGGTCTCAGATATGGTGGACGTGTATGAAACTGCTGTAACATATTGATATGAAAAGTTTTATCTTTTCCCTCTACTGAGACAATATAATCAACATCAGACAGTTTCTCCACAATCCTGTAAGGTCCTCTCCATGAGACTAATAATTTGTTATCTCTCCTGGGTAATAATACGTAAGCTTCATCACCAGGCCAAAGTTGGCGTAATTTACGGTTTTTGGTTAATAAATAACCTCGCCCTAAGCTTTGCCTTTTCAGATGAACCTACTGCTATTTGGCATGCGTCTATTATTTTTTTTCTCAAATTGACCACATACTGATATGAGGTCTGAACCTCTTTGTTCATCTCAGCACCAATTAAAAGTTGTTTTAATATAGGCATTGGGCCGCGTGGTCGGGCGCCAAAAACTAATTCAAATGGACTAAAGCCTGTATGTTCGTTTTTTATCTCCCGATAAGCAAATAATATAGCCGGCAGGACTCTATCCCAATTTTGAGGATATTTAATTGTAACCTTATGTAGCATTTGTTTTAAGGATCTGTTGAGGACTTCTATTTTCCCATTATACTGAGGATGGTATATTGAACTAAGGGATCTTTGAATCCCAAACATATCCATAACCTGTTTCATAGCATCTGAAACTAACTGAGTTCCTCTATCAGATAGAATGTTCTCAGGAAAGCCTATTCTACTGAAAATCAAAAATAATGCATCAGCAATATCTACTGTGGTGATGGTTTTTAAAGGAATTGCTTCTGGCCAGCGTGTGCACATATCTATGCAGGTCAACACATATTGATGACCTCTGGCTGATGTTACCTTTAAAGGGCCAATAATGTCAATGGCCATCTTTGCGAAGGGACGCAAAGAAATATCAGATGCTTGAATGGGCGCATCATGTTTTGGTTTTCTGGTTGCTACACTTTGGCAGATGGTACATGTACGACAAAATAATTTGACGTCTTTTGTAATTCCGGGCCAAAAAAAAATATGGCAAAACTCTTTGTTTTGTTCTAGCAACACCTAAGTGTCCTGCACATTCAATGTCATGTGCATGTCGTAAAATGAATGGTCGAAAACAAGCTGGTACCATAATCTGTTTATTTAAGGAATTACCAAATTGATAGTTTCTTACTAAAATCCCATTTTTGATAGTATACCAGTGTTTTGCACAGTCATCTATCATTACATCATTCAAATGAGCAATATGAAAATATTTTTTTAAGGAAATATCATCCTTCTGTCTTTGAATAAAGGTTTCCTTATCAATGAGCTCCATCTGAAATAAATTGTCATCATCATCATTCACATCATTCATTACCTTAATATCATCATTATTTTCTTGTTGATAATGAGTTATATCATCATCATTATTTTCCTTTTCTACTTCATCTTCTGAAGTGATATCTTCAGTTATATCTTCAGGTAATACATCAATGACTGGTTTGTGATGATCATTGTCCATGCGAGACTGAGCTCTGGTAGTCACAGCATTTGAACATAATAAGTGTTGTCTTTCCCATATTTCAATATCTTCCTGTGTACATTCATGCAAATTTGGTATGTTTCCCATAATAATTCCAGCAATTGGATTGTCCAAGAGGCATACTAGTGTTCGTCCTGTGAAATAAGGTGTGTCCAAAAATACCTCTGCTGTGGGGTAATATTCCACAGTTCCACCAAAAGTTATGCATTTCACTTGTTTTCCTGTATAATCCACCTTATCAACCAAGGCCTTGCGCACACCAATGGTGGTTGCACCCGTGTCCCTGAGTAAAGATGCTAACTTATTATTGACAAAACCTCTGTTCAAGATCAATGAACCAGTACTTTCAAAAGATGACATGACTGGGAGAGGGTGTCCGCATAATAATCTTGGCACTCCTTGAGGCTGAAATAAAGAATTGCAATTAGTGCAGTTATCACTATTTGCTAAGTCTACACTGCATGAATTTGCATGTGCTACAATATCATTATGGTTCTGATTAATATCATGAACAATGGCATTGGCACTTTCAGTGTTTCTTGATTGTCTGGAAGTATTGTTATGATAAGATCTTTTATTTGCATTTTGATCATTTCCTCTATAAAATGATTTCTGACCTCTATTTGCTTTTGAGTTATATTCTCCTCTACTTTGCCAGTTATTGGACTTAAATGAGGTTTGTGGATAAAAGTTATCCTCTTGATATGAATTCCAATGTCTTTGAGGTTGGTATTTATTAAAATTGTATCTACCTCTATTTTGACTGTAATTATGTGATGGTTTAAATCTTTGATTCCTATCTATGCTGTTAGATCTATATCTAGGTGCATTGTCTTGGAATGATCTGGCCGATGCAGCTGGTAATGAGTCTCTTACATTGTTTTTGCTCAATACTCTATTTGGATGTGCAACTTGATATTGACGTCCTAATGTTTGTACTTTAGTCAGGTTCTCTGGTTTTCTTTCCTGCAGGAACGCAAGAAAATCAGAACTAATAGATGACAAAACCTTGTCTCTTAGAATCAAATCTGACAAACCCTCAAAAGTTTTTTCAGTTTTGGATAGTTCAATCCATCTAGAAAAATTTAATTTAATAGCTGAAATAAATTCAGTGAAATCTTTTCCAGAATCAGGGTATAAAGATCGAAATTTCTGACGATAGCCCTCATCATCTAATTGATACCTCTGCAATAAAATGACCTTAACAGCTTCATAATTCTTTCTAGTCTGGTCATCCAAAGTGGAGACTACAGTTAATTGTTCACCAACCAATAAATTCATAAGTCTACATGTCCATGTAGATTTGTCAATCTTATATTCTTCACAATAAGTTTCGAACCTATTTAGGAAGCATGAAACGTCATCTATGGATGCGTTAAATTTTGGCAAATTAATCCTTATGGCAGTAGTATGATCTTTATTTTTATCTTCACCTACCCCAGGATGCAACAGTGGTTGTTGTAATTTTAATTTTTCCAGTTCAATCTCAGCTAATCTTATAGCTTGAGCATGTTGAAATTTGATCTCTTCTTGAGATCTGGCATAGGCTAATTTTTCTCTTTCAAGAGCCAATTCTTCTGATCTCCTTTTTTCTTCCAATTCCTCTTTACGGAGCTCTTCTTGTCTCTTTTTTTCTGCCAATTCCTCTTTACGGAGCTCTTCTTGTCTGTTTATTTCCTTATCAATATAAGCTTGCAAAGATGGACCCTCCAAATTAAGTTCCTTTCCAATCTTCAATAAATCCTTTAATGAAGTCATGGTTGCTTATTCTTGTGTTTATCAATAATACACAATATATTAACTTTTATATATATGAATATGTCAGCTATATTCAATATTCACTCCACCAATCTTAGATCAATTTATAATTGCAATAGTAGATGTATTCAGATAAACAATATGGAGCAATGAAAAAAAAATTAGAACCACAACAAGTAAGAACAGCAAGACAGGGTTAGAGCAACTAAAAGAAATACAACTGGGAAAACAAAGGAATAACTATAAAATATATACGAATTAATTTAAACTAATGCTCTATTACACATAGACAAGACAAGACGCATATCACAACAATTATGACATCTATGAAATAAATGATAGTAAGTAGAGGCTGGACAATATTACAAACAATAATGCAACGAACTAAATAAAATATAACAATGACAGTACTTATGAGAACAAACAATAGATAAACATGACTACACAGCTACCAAAAATGGATCTGTTAAATTCAATAGAGGCAAACTTTTATACAACCAGCAGAGTATGCTGGGTCCTCTATCTGAATCACACAGATACTGCCCTATAGAACGCTTGATTTGCTCATTCGACCTAGCTTTCGCGGTATTGAATGATCACAAACCAAGTCCCTTCCAACCAGCCCGCTTGTTACAAAATCAAAAACACGTAATGAAAACACATATATGGCGAAGTCAGAGATCAGGCAAACAGATTATATCTACAGCCAGGCTTTATGTAACAATAAATAGACTTATCTGTTGCCGAGAAAACACTCCTTCTTGACACTTCGACAAGCAAAGGAGGTAGCGATGATTGAAGCCTAGTCTCTGGTTAGGCTTAGAATGGCTACATGCTGACATCGAAGGACATCGATATGGTCCATGATTTTTGATATAAACTTGCTTCTTGAATGAAGATAGTCAGTTCCTATGACTTCTGTGTAATAATAGGTCACTTTAATAACTTAGTGACAACTTGAGGCACATTTATAATGATGGAAATCCCTTCCATTTGTTAAAACAGTCTGGCAGACGATGCGTGCCGCCATTTTGAGAAAATAGTCCCCGATTCGTTAGGCGCTGTTAGGCATCCAATGGCTTTGGCCCCCAGAAGCTGGTGCGGGTAAATTCTAGAATGTTTGTTCTTTTAGGGACCGTCCTCCCGACGTCCTGTGGTAAGAGTGCATTAGACTTCAGGCTTGACACTCTTTAATACAATGGCCTGCTGAGCACCTTCCAGGGTTGTCCTTACATATTCCATTTCAGGAATTATAATATTTAGATATTGGTTTGGCCAGTTACACACAATCTCCCTGGCCCGCACCTCAGGTACTCAATAACAAAGGCCCAACTTCTTGGCACAATTCACATCCATTTAATATACATATTACTCCATTTGAGTTTCCTACGACATCTTAGCTTTTACTAGCACATGTCTCTACTGTCCTTGATTTCGCTCCTCTCAGTTTTAATCGAACAGTCAACTTACGTGCACAAGAATTCCATATACACTGCTAAGACTAATCTGACATTATACTATTAGTGAGAGCATAAAGCAGTGATGGTAATCGATCTTGCAGGTGACATATAAAAATGCCCAAAGGCAATTAACACATTCTACAAGCAGGTCCTACTGGACACATTCCTTGCTCACTGGTCAAACGACACAAGCAGAATCCCGGTTCGAGACGCTAGCTTGTCCCAGATCAGAAATGCCGTCTGCTGTTAATTCAGAGCAGCAGACACGACGTCACTTCCTGCAACCACGGGATACCGTGTGTAAACAATATATATCAGGAAGTGATCGACATGATATGATATTTACTCATATCAATGACTTATCTCTGAGAGGAGTGAAAGAATGTAGATACAAAATATCTGCTCCAGTGGACAGAGAAAGAAAAGGGTGCGACTCGGGAAAAAATCGTAATACAATCATTACAAAAATGTAACTGATTACTGCCGTAGTGAAAGAGAGATCGGAAAGAGGTCGCCTGAAAATCCATCTTGTGACAACAGTTCCTTGCCATGTGCATCATAATTTTGAAAGCCTTTTCTGTTCTCCCACTTTGTCGGTGCTGATACCATGATATATGTTTAAAGCGACATCTTATAGGAGTAATTTTCCAACTGCAATTAGATCATCATTTGCAGCATTTATTCTCCTGCTACATTTCGTACAAAGAGGCTAATATGAGGTTGCGGATTGTACGGGCAACCTCATCATGTAAAACAAATGGCTACAGTAAACACTGCCAAAAGTATGTGATTGCTTTGTGCAGGCTTCTTGCAAGGAGGCCAGTTGCAGCGGTGGCTCTGTGCTCCGTAAGGAGCAAATAAGGAAAGTGATGATTGTCCTGATAGTTCCCTCACCCCTGACCTCCTCCCCTCCCCCACCAACTAAATAAACCCTGTTGTTCATTCGTTTGTTCGTCACAATCTATCGTTTTTTGTACACACAGTTGCATATACTTGTGTTTTTAAATGGTTTAGAAGTGAGGAATAAAGAGGATCGGGTTTTATGTCATATTGTAAAGTTTTAAACGTGTTAATAAATATTTAAGTGCTATATACGCTATTGAGAATATAAAATTTAAAAGGCAACATGGCAGATCATGTTAGATGATAAAAATCAGAAACGCTGGACAAGTTTTGACATTGTTGTTGTTGCATTGTTGTTGCTACTTACCTGGGCTGCTGAGGTTGCATTCTTTCGCATCCAATGCCAAGTTAAAGAATTCTTAACATTAACTACATTGTAGATCTAGGCTTTTAGATCCAGTGATGCGATGGCCCAGGTAAGATTATTTGCGAGTAACCAAAGATAAAAGGCATCCCCTGCATGACAACGTAGCTGACATCAAAGGAGCAAGAATATAGAGGGGGATTTCATGGATGGCGCAGGATGGGGTAACTATTAGATAGGTGACCACAGTTGAAAATATATTCAAAGAAGAAGTGTGAAGTAAGTCAAGTGAGAACTGGACAAACTTTCAGCAAGTCACCATCAGCTTTTGGTACAGAGTGCATAACTTGGGCCAATGGGAGGGCAGAGTTGGAAATTGATGAGCTGACAAAGGATTATGCTGGGGATGATGTTGCTATTGTGTGCACTCATGGGTCTGTACTCTGTGGTGAGAAATCTGGTTAGGGCTTCTAGAGTACTCTGCTAGAGTAAGGACAGAATTGTCGATGAACATGGCGGGGCTTACATGATAACAACCTTCAGCATGCCAATGGAGGTAGAGGCAGTTACTACAGCCTTAAGGTGACTGTCTGAAACGTCATTATTAAGGACAGTTGTTTAGTTCCATGCTTCGGAAGGTCCAAAGTGAATGGGAAACCTCCATAGAAGACTCAAATCTTCATGAACTGGTGTGGATCTACCGTCCTGTGGGTCATACAAGGTTACGCAGCAATGAAAGAGCTGACAGATTAGGTTCAAGAGCACTGTGACGAGTAAATCTTTGATCGTTACATTTTCCTGTGCAATCCTTTTAACTTTTTCTGTGCCTTCCTTTTCTTTTTTCTCACCCGTACCTTGACGTTGTTTCTGCTTTCATAATTCAGGGTTTTCTTATCATCTTTTGTTACTCCCTAATTTTACCTGAGTGCTTGACTTATTTTTGAAGCCACATTGACTTCTGTTTGTGCAGAGAAAACTTGCCACATTGATTTTTCGCTTATCTCTAGATCCAGATGGAGTAAGAGTCTACACTGAGCGACTTCTCTATTGTTAACCCATACTTTCAGTTTGCGGACCATGCACACTACCGGGTTGTCGCCTGATAAGGCGCGAGTTCGCAAACATGACATGATAAAATACATGGCAGATCTCACGGGGACGTAGGAAATGGTCATCTTGCTAAAGATTAAGACACGGAAAGGACCTAAGACGCGTCAACAGTGAAAAGTGCAGTTAGCGACTCATAGCTAGACTGCTTGCGTCAGGGTCAGCGAACCAGAGCTGACCAAGACCCTACTCCACCTCCAAGTGGTGGTCCTGGAAACAGGCTGCATCACTGCAGTCTGGCTGAGTGAGTAGGGATCAAAGAGGGTAGGTTAACCCAGTCCCAAAAATGCAGTGCTGAAGTCGGATGTGTCGGCCGAAAGGCGCAAATATTGCAGCTTCGCTGTAAACGGACACAACGCAACCAACGTCCTTTTTAGGACGAACGAAGAAGAAGAAGAAGACACGGAAAGTGATATAATACTTCTGGCAGATGAACTTGGTTGTAATAAACAATTACAAGGAAATAACACCTGACAGGAGATTATAATGTTAGACCTGTGAAGTAGTGAGTTTATAAACATGACAGGCGAAAAGGAAGAAGCGAGACCTTAAATAGTCATGAAAGACAAGCAAATGAATTTGTAAATGACATGTAAAGAAAATATCTAATGGGGTCATGAAGAATGTTCTACATATGAGAGTAGTGGTGGGGGTGGCGAAAGACACTACCGATATCAAACCATAATTCGTGGTTGGATTGACATGGAAGTGCTGAAATAAACCACTTCTCACTGGAGCTTTTTTCAAACGAAAGCACATGAATGTGTGGGCTAAAATGTCCCTCACAATCTACAACATTTTAAGATTACTTCACTGCATTTCCATCTTGTCAAGAACAGGATATTTCAGACAGCCAGGATAACGAATAGAAATAGGATTCCAACATAAGGACATGACCAAGTATTAAAGGATCTTCTGACACTAGACATAAATAATTAAAGTAATACATCGACCTGTAATATATGTCGTGGAATATTCTAATCCACATATATAAATTATCAGGTAAATATGAAGCCTAACAAATAAATTTAATAAAAGAAAAGAGAAATGGTAAAAGAAACAGTGCTGTCACAATGACTGTACGCAAAATCCCCTTGTGTTCTCATTCGTCTGCAAATTGTAACGCTTTCACGTTGATAGTAAAAGCCTACTGTATTATTACCCGCTTTCTTCAATGAAACGTGTACTGTATTTCTTGGAACAACCTTGAGATACGCAAACTGATCAATGACCTAAATTTAATATTTCATTCATTCCATTTTATACACGGCGTAACTAAAAGACAGATAAGCAGGAGAAAGAGAGGGGCGAATGAAGGCAGGACACATGCAACACTAAACACGCGTCGCGCGATACACAATTGCTGCCATCACGCGTGTAAGGCCACAAGCACTGGCTTTTTTTCAAATCGTCAGTGATAAATACACTACCCATCCGAGAGTTAGGTTTTAAAATCCTGAAAAACGCTTATTGGAAATATGACATTATACTGGTTTACGTTTGAAAACATTACAGTACCCAGACAGCACATCTTCGAAACAGGAGGTAGAAGAAATTGCATATTTTGAACGCAGCCACTTAGCTCTTTTAAATTTGTATATTTGGGTTCCTTAGGGCTTGCTGACAAAGAATATGTAAAACGTTACGCAAATAGTCTAGGAATTACCAAATTATAACCAAAATAAAATAGTGGGGGTGCCTGACAGCATGAAATCATTTCTGCTCATAAAATTTTTTTTATAACGTGTTTGAAAAAACCTTACGTAAGGAAATAGCCTACCATGTTAACTCCAAATTGATTGGAGCGCAACAAATGTAAGACTAAACACGATTGGTCGGGCTATAAATACTATCTTGTGTTGTCAGGGGGAAGGTGAAAAAGTGTACTTTTTTGAAAAGATGTGTAGACATGGTTTCATTGGGTAGAGCTGCGAATATACTCAATTCAGAGCGTCTGTTCATTGCCACATCTTGTAATAAACCTACTAAGAAGCAGTGCGTTGAGCACCAGTGTATATTTTATATAAAATAAAGCCTGGGACATCGGCAGATCGGAGTTGTGCTATATTCATTGCCAGTCAACGAAACTGTTTATTATTCTATGAATTGTGGTAAGCTTGAAATATTCAATATCTTTTAATGAAAATTGAATGTAAATTGTTAATTTATGCCTGTATATATGTGTAGTTCAGTAGCGAACATGATGTAAAGCCTATATTGCTCCAGCCTGAACAGAAGGTGTCGGAGGAAAGTAAAACTGCATGGAATGGCCAAACAGTACACTGACACCTAGATTATTAACTAGAAAGAAATAATGCTGGAAATGCAGAGGCGTAGTAACCATTAGGGAGGGAAATACTGGTATAAAGTATTTCAGATGAAGCTGACAGTTGGCCTAACGCTCTGAACTCAATGTTTGTGATGTATTGTGCTCAGTGTAGAACTAGAGTATCAATTAGTTTTGAAGTAGAAGGTACATCCTTCTTGTTTCAGGGACCGTGGTCTTAACGTTATTGAGCAGCACCTGGTCAGAGATTTGCTGAAGCCAGAGGTGGACAGCATACTCCTTGGTCCATATAGCAACCAGTGGGGTGGCTCCAGAACTCATTAAAGTAATCGAGCAGAGGAGCCTTTTTCTGCAGTCATCACGAAAGATAAGAGAGTGTAGCCATGGAGCTCAACATTATGTACCCCATCTTAAAATGACAGTGTAACATAAAATTAAGAGGGGAATTTAATTGTTTTAATATCAGGAACTGAGAACATCTCCAATACTAGTTCCAATAAAGACAAACTATTGAAGTCATGATGACACATACCAACAGAGCTTGAACAAAACAAAACCAGTATTACCTCATATTACTACTACACAACTGACACACATAGGATACTATTAAAAATATATGTCACTACAAGATTCATATTAATAAATTATGTACATATAACTTGTAATTAAAATTGATTGTGATTCCTGGTTCCCTTTGTATTTGAATCAGGACACATATACATTCATGACAGCACTGAATACATATTGTTATTTGAAAAGTTATCAGTGACTCCTTTAAGATATCCTTATAGAGTGTTTTATGTATGTGAGTGTCACTGTGTTGTCAAGTGTGGTGGAATAAATTAAATTGTTTATCTGTCTGTTGTTGTTATGACTTACACTTCATCATACACATACCCTAGACATATAACGTAGTCATCACACTATTCCAGAATAATTCTGACTGAGGTATACATATGTGGCAGCAAGTAAGGTTATCTATAATACACTACTCTTATTAGATATAGATACCTTCACAGCTGATCTCAGTCAGTACACTAAGTCCCCTATAAATATTTATAACATCCCACTTCACCACAATATATCAAAAGTAATACATCGATATATATATATATATATATATATATATATATATATATATATATATATATATATATATATATACAGGAGCCGCGGTAGCATAGTGGTTAGTGCACTGGCTTCCTAGCTCAGTGGTCTAAGGTTCGATCCCGGATGAGGTGGATATCTTTAGGCCACAAACGGCTCCTGGGTCGACCCAGCCACAAATGGGTACCAGAGCAACTCTGGGAAGGTTAAGGCGGCCGGCGTGATGATGACCAATTCACCCCCTAGTGGGCCGACAGTCAAGAAAATATGGGCCTAACACCATATTCCCAATATGCCTCAATGGGCGTGTAACGGGATCCTTTACCTTATATATATATATATAACTTTCATCCGACTCTCTGGGATTAAACTTAACATTCAGGGAGGGTAAAATATTCTGAGGATGATGGAAGTGGTGGATGGAAGCGGAGGTCGCATGATACTCATATCAAAGACCTAATACTAAAAAGAGGAATTTGTTTTCCTCTTAGTTTGGGGTACAAGTTTGTGGTTCAAGTTGCCAGCAGTCGACTTTAGACACCAACATCAGAAGGGTCTTGAAGACGCTTGGCAAACTTTGTTATTACCTCATACCTGTTGCATGAGACGTGTTACTGCCACCAAACTTTTCTATTGAAGAGAAGTACAGTCCGAAGCATCGGTGGGAACCAACAGCGGCTGAAGCAGACGCCAACCTACTCCACAATGGAAGATACGTACGGTAACAGCGCAACTACTGGACATTTCAAATATTTTCAATAAAGTCCACCACAGTTTATATCATCCGATGATGATCAATATCATCGCTTCCTTTTTTCTTAAACCAACGTTATTTATTTTAAATCTTGTTAAAACTCTAAGTGATTGTTAAACCTGTGTATCTGTAATTTAAAGCTATAGTTTGATTAATTGCTATTGAGTTACTTCTATGCCTGCACCCGTATAACTCACATAGTATCAAATACATAAGCATATAAAGCTATAAAATTAAGTTACTGAATCACACTGGGGGCTCAACAACCACGAGTCTGAATTTCCTCATAGAAGGGTCGGGAGAATAAAAACTCATGACAGCTTAGATGATCTCAGTTTTTATGCTTGCTTTTCTTTAATAATATCATATGAAGTCCCCTAATACAGAAGCATCATTATTCTGTTTATATCTCTACCAAGAGTAACCTTGAGCGAAGGTTGATACCTTTGAAGACCCTCATTTTTATACTCTAAGTTTGGCCATTGCTGGATAACTACTGCGGAACAAGGGAGACGATAGACGCCATACACACCAAAACGGCATTTTATGATGATACTGACCTAACAATTATTAAAAACTTACTGTAGGCCACAGATATCGATGGTTCTCTGGTTAATCTATCTATCTATCTATCTATCTATCTATCTATCTATCTATCTATCTATCTATCTATCTATCTATCTATCTATCTATCTATCTATCTATCTATCTATCTATCTATCTACCAGTATGTCGTCTGTACATCTTTCTGTAAGGTAAAGCATCGATTTTTGCTCATTCTTAAATATTATCATTCTTAATACTGCGAAATCGTAAAAGTTATTTTCCTATAACAGTACTTTTTTTACACTTAAAACTAATTCAATTACTGCTTGCGTATCTCGCAGTTTTAGCGCAGCAAACTCAACGATAATTTGTGATATTACATTTCTTTTTGCTTCTCTTTTGACCAGAGCACCTTTTTAATCAAGTTTCCAGGCCGCGTCTGCAACCAATGTCTTTCAAGCTTAATCAAGAGTGCCAGTAACCTTTAGTGGCCCTACTGATGTGTCTACTGACGCGACTTTCCTTGAATCAAAATCTTAAATCTTGAAAGTCTGTTTTTTTAGATGCTTGAAATGGCTTCATTGGGAACCAACGGCCACCAAACAGAAATTTAAATGTGACTTGAAAAAAAAAGAAGAGTATGGATGAGATTTCTGTCCGTTAAAGTGCAAAGTGCAGAGTGAAGTCATGTGGAGTTACAGATGTTGAGTTCGTTGTAAAGTCTTCCTAAGATATTGCTTTATCTCTCTTAAAGGCCTTGGCCGTTCGCCCCTGTTTTCATGCAAGGTGTTTATAGCCGCTTTGAGTTGTTATACAGTATTACAGTTTAAAGGTCAGTTCTTTCCTTTTTTTTTTTAAGTATAGTAATGTTATACAGAAGTTAAAGGAAATTAAATGGCGATTTATAAAATAAAAGGGGGGGGGGGGGGAAGAAACAAAAACTTAATTTAAATACCATGACCGCATAACTGGCCTCCCGTTGCAAACGCCAGGGAAAGTCTGCCCTAAATACCGGCATCTCGTACTCTAAGAGTTAACTTTGCGAGCCAAAGGAGACGGTTCTGTAAAGTATTCCGAAATAGGTACAAATTATACACACACCATACAGACCTGGCGGCAGTTGTTCTCAATCTGCAGACAGACTGCTGATCTCCTTGGACTCTTGGTTTAGTTAAAGAATGACGGAATGATACATGAGTGTCTTTAGTAATAATTTAAACATATTTGAGCCCTGTTGTGTATTTGTCTTTATATCTGTTGATGTTTTATCCCAGATGAAAAGCCTGCCTTCTTACTAAGCACGTCAATCGGCATGGGAGTGGTTGAATGGCCTTTCGGTACATAAAGGTTGGTAGTGAATACTGAATGAGCTGCCCCGGACCAAAACAGATGGTTGTAACTGATGGTGCAGGGCTCTTCTTCTTCTTTGATCCTTAGCCGCCAACTGTCAAAGCAGTTAGTGGCCATCACGCCTGGTGGCGTCTTGTAGGGCAGCAACAAACTGCTTCTACTTTGCTTGGTCGGCGGCTATCCTGTGTGCAGTGCCTCAGCTCTGGTTCATTCTTTGCATCTCAGCCTCCACAGTTCCCCTGCCAAGTTGTTTTTGGCCTCTTTCACTTTTCTTCACGGGTCCATAGCATAGCTGTTCTTGTGATGGCATCAGGGTCTCTTCTGAGGATATGGCTAACCGAACTCCAGCGTCTGCCAGCTATAAAGGTGTGCATGTCCTCTTAATTGCTCCGAGTAAGCAGTTCTTGATTGGTGATGGTATTCGGTCAAAAGATTCAGGGGCACTTATCTGTAAATTACTTCTAAACATTTATGACGTGACAACCGTGAGATGAAGACATCGTAACCTCCCTTCCTCCTCCCGACCCCCAAACTGCCTTGCGGGCTAGAGTTTTAGACTCAATGTCAAAGGTTTTTGAATAACTTCGTACTCAAACCGAGGAAGACAATGGGAAACCACTATCGTATTACCTTTTGTACAGTCATGAATCATTTCCGAAGCAAAGAGAACTATATTAATGGTGGTTTCTGTCGCTCGCTGAGTATGATGGGTGTATCGATAGGTATGGTCTATGGAATAATATCGATAAGGTTTCCATAATTCGGCTCGTTAAGAAAAAGGAGACCTATTCGAAAAACTGAGAAGAAGAGAAGGCGAATGCGCTCAACTAGATAGGGATTTCTAAGGAATCGTGAAGAGTTGATTCTGTATCCTCGCGAAATAGACTTCTATCCCTAATATCTCGAAAAAGAAAAGAGCACCCATCCTCCCAAATGAAGGATTTTGCCTGTATATAAATACTTAACACAGACACACCAGTGACACAAGATAATCACTAAGGAGTTAATGATCAACACGGCTCTATACGTCGTTTGTTAAATATATTCACATATAGGGTTAGTAGAAAGCAAAAAGGATGAGCATAGAAGGAAATATACCAATTAAATAACAAACCTTCTTTACTGAAATATGAGACTAAAACTATGTACAGAATTAAATGGTGATGAGATAAACAAAGTGTTACCACACTGAAGATAATTATCTATAGAGTCCGTAATCTACTGAATATCCTCGACTCTATGATCATACAATGATATGCACAAACTGTTCAGTGTAGACGTCTAGTTCACAGTGTGAGTTATCTCAAAGATACGTAATTACTTCTGTATATATCGCAGGTGAAGTAGTTGAGAAAACGTGTTAGTTGTAACGTCCATAAACTATTTGAAATCTGTCCTGCGTAGATGGACTGTTGACAGTTGCCTTGTGAAACTGACTGCTATCTGGTCTAGAATATAGCACTGGCCTGACTTGAATTCTTCAAAAAATGGTCTTTTCTTCTTGATTTATTCTTCGCGCAACGAATCTTGAGTGAACGAATTTACGTCGTACAATAAACTTGATTTATGCAATGAACCGGTCAGTGAATGAATTGTCTCAAGCAATAAGCATTGAGTGACTGACCTGGATTCAGGCAATAAGTGTTAAGTAATTGAACTGGATTCAGGCAATAAATGTTGAGTAATTGAAATGAATTCAGACATTACGTGTTGAGTGGCTGAACTGGATCAGGCAATAAATTTTGAATAACTGAACTGGATTCAGGCAATAGGTGTTACGTGTCTGGACTTACTTCATCCTTGGAGCCCCTGAAGAGTACATAGGTGGGCTTGGATATGCTTCCTCCTAACTTAGGAAGATGTGACGTCCTATCTTGCGAATTCTGCCATCCGGACGTAGGCTTTCTAGCTGCTTTCCGATTAGGTGCCAAACACTAAATGTGTAGAGTCATATTTCTACAGGACCTTCTCTTTGCAAAATTACCTGAAACATAATTCATAATTTATTCAACACTTGGAAGTGAACTATAAACAAGACCACCGCTCTGGGATTTCCACTAAGCACCACGAAAGTGCAAGAACGTACTGTATTCAACCCCACGCTATATTATAAACCCAGTCGTCAATCTGTCGCAATCCTTAGGTCGCTCCTCGAGCTCCACCTGTCATCTAGTGATTGGTTTTTTTGCGCGCTAGCTCGTTAGTCCGTGTCCGTCAGGTAATGAAAAGGAACGGGATCTTCCTCTCACGTAAAACTTTGGCTGAGTGTCTCATTGTCAGGTGAAGAGAAAAGGCATGGGTTGTTATTGTCCGCTTTATAAGACCGATTATCAGCCATTAGCCAAAGAGAGTTACCTCTCTGAAGACTAGCGCCAAGCTTACAGAAATATGTTCCATTATTGACCACCGCGCGTATCTACGGTGGACGAGCGCCGCTTCATTATCTCGCTGTTGCCCTAGACAAAAGAGATTAAGCTTCTATTTTGCCATCCATCTGGACTTTGCAAATGGTCAAGATTGGGTACTCAGACTTTTATCTAAACTCCTCTGTCTTAATACACTGATTTGCTGGACCCAATCTTGTATCAAATGTGTGATACACACTTTGTTGTTACAGGAGATTATGTTATCTCTTGTACGCCTCATCGCTAATGCGGAATTTCCCCGCGATGATCACAATATCAGGTAGAGCAAAGTGTTTTTATAAATGATAACGTTTGATCAAAGCGCCAAGAAGGGAAAGATTAAAATTAAAATAAGACAAAGTAAGTTTGCAAAGCGATATTGGATGAAAGGACAAAGACGGGGGAAAAGAATGTGAGAATGATGAATAGAAAGGTAATTGACGATGAATGAATGGGACCACTTATTCACAATTTCAGAGGAAGTACGAAATGAAGCGTCACGTGCTGCTCGTAATACTCGACCGTCATCAAGCTGCTGTAGAAAAAATTAGTGTTAAACATATCGTTGCCTTAGGAACTTGTAGTGTTAGGACACATGCAAGATTACCATTTAGAAAGAAAAAGGAAAGAGTGAAAATCAATCAGTTATGAACATACGATATGTGCCATTCCGAAGAAGGTGTAATGCAAGATAATGCAACTGTAATATAATTTATTCTGTAGAAAATAAACATTCAAGAGAATAGGACATAATTCTAGATTCAGAAAGAGCAAGGACAGCACAGGGATTTGGGTCAATATTTGATCGAGCCTTATTAGTTGAACTGAATGGCAGACCACGAAGTAATAATTTTATACAAATATACACCACCAACAGCGAACAATGCAAAAGAATGAAAAGGCGCATTCTTCTATGATTTTGACATAGCTGTAGCACAGTGCAAATCTCATGAGACATTTGGTAATGAAAAAAAAAGTGGAATATGTGACTGGGGGTTATGACCTGGACGGAGGAAATGAGAGGGGCTACAAACTGGTAGATCGGACAACAATTCATGCTTTGATAAGGTTAAGGTGTTCTGTATTGCTTTTCCAACATCGTATTTAGTAGAGCGCGGTTTCAGCTCGGTTGACCAACCTTTTTCGAAGCAAAGAAACAGACTGCAAATTACTGAACGTAGGGATCTGAGATTCATTTGGAGTAACTTTCAGCTTGATGTTGAGAAGCTGATATCACTGCACCAGACATATTCATCTCACTGAACGTTAAGTGAACAATGAAGTAGTTTTTACCCAGCTACGATCTTATTAAAGTAATGGGAGACCTAAATGCGAAAGTTGGAACACACAATAATTATAACGAAAGAGTCATGGGGAAATGCGGCAATGGAACAGTAAATGAGAATGGGGACAAGTTAATAAGCTTCTGCAATATTAACAACCTGGTCATTGGAGGAACACTTTTTCCACACAAAGAAGTGCACAAGTTAACATGGTGTCGCAGATATAGCTGATGGTGCACTCCAATTGACGTTGAATGAGAATTCAATTGTCGCATAAAGAGTTTTACTTTAAAGCAGTGGTGGCCAAGCTAAGGTTGGCCGAGGGCCAGATTATGGTAAAGGGTAACACCAGAGGGCCAGACCTATAAAATCCTTAAAAAATAACGTACTGAGATTTAGTTTTACATATATAATGAACCACGTACAGAAAGCAACGGCAAACTAATGTACTGCACATCTGCCAAGACATGTATACCAGTCCCGTAGTTTGGCCACCGCTGCTTTAAAGTGGTGATATAAGTAAGGAAGATGTGTAGAAAGCGCATCGACCTTTATACACTAGTTTTCACAGATGTGAGCTAGTGTTAAGGGAAAGAGTTAACAGAAGGGTACAGGTTGGTGTCAGTGATTCTCTCACCTTTAGACTGCCAACTCTTGTATTTTTCTGGCGACGACTAACTCTTTCTTACTCAAATCTTTTTGAAGATGAACTAGTAGTAACAAGTAATACAAAGAGGGTTGAGAATGTTTTTCTGAACAGAACATATAATCTACTAAGTCAAACTCAGAATGATGGTGAGTTACAGAATGTACATAATTACTTTAATTACAGTAGAAAATAAAATCAATGTTGACATATACTTTGAAAAGAAATACTAGGAAATTTAGAACTGTCAGTGTCTTTGGTTCAGATAAGAATAAGAGTCTATTTTCCTCACTGACGAAAGTTTATTCCTATGGCTATTTCTTGGATAAGTGAATTCTGATTTTGGTCTCATTTTACGTAGACTTATCTGCTTGGACTTCTCCTGGGCGTCACAGTAGGTAGGGATTACCAACTGGAGAATTTGATTCAGTGGGGCTACAGTCCAAGAGATGACTAGGCTGTTCGTTAACCTGGTTGTGAAGTTGCGTTATGCTGTTCAGGTGCTGACGATGTATTGGAGGCTTATATGCTGTAGACTGCTCAGGGTTGCTGACTAGTGATATCACCGCTAGGTTTGAGACGTAAGCACTAGTTCTCTCCGTAGCATAGAGCAACTAGGCGGTTTACTCGCAACAATTTACAGCAATCAAAATCCAGAAACTGGCTAGGATTCTGCAACTGGGCTGTGGAAGATAATGCAGGTAATCAATCTTCTATTTGTTTTTACAGATATATTAACTACAGCCACTCTGGACATTTCGTCTCAGAATGGTGCCTAATAATATATTTACCTGAAACCGTAACGTCAATCTTTTCCTTAAAGGCGACTGTCCATTTGTTTACAAATTCCTGTCTAGCGGTAGTCTCAACCTGGTCAGGTCAGTCAGGTCAACCTTTGTTATAAGCAGACGCCTTGCCGTGTGCGTCCATGCGTGACTGCATTGGATGAATGCTATTTCATTCACTCGTTCCTTGAACAACATGGTTCTTCTCTCGTTCTCAACAGCTTTCTCAAAATCATTAGAATGTAGTACTTTCAGATATCAGCCAGTACTTACATCATTATAATGCATCAATAACATTCATAATACATAAATGCAAAATAGCTTTCAATCTAATGTAAAGAAATAATAATAATAATAATAGCCCCTTCAGTCATAACTGACTATGGGAATGCGCCCCTGAGGTGGCAGCCCTCAGCTGCTTATTTTCCTGGTGCTCCTTTCGACATTTTCTCCTCACCTCTGCTTCTTGTGTGAGCCTCTCTTCGCCCAATCTGAGGTGGTGCCGTAAATAGCATCGCCACTTATTGCGATCGGCAGCTTCATCCTCCCATGTTGCTGAATCCATGTCCAGTGCCCTCATATCTCTCATGCACACATCTTTGAACCTCAGCTGTGGTCGCCCAACTGTTCTCTTGCCATCTGCTAATTGTCCGTAGAAGATATCTTTTGGGATGCGACCATCTTCCATGCTGCGAACATGGCCAAGCCAGCGAAGTCTGCGCTGTCTAAGCAGCGTATACATACTTTGAAGGCCAGCAAGTGACAACACCTCGACATTTGTCACTTTATCTTTCCACGAGATGCCGAGGATGCGGCGTAGACACCGCAAATGGAAGGTATTGAGCCTTCTTTCTTGCTTAGCATAGGTCGTCCAGGTCTCGCTGCCATATAGGAGTGTGCTGGTGACGCAGGCATTATATACCGCAGCTTTGGTCTTCATTGTGAGTTTAGAGTTTCTCCAAACACGCGATGTGAGGCGGGCAAAGGTAGCTGCAGCTTTGCCAATGCGGCTGTCGATTTCTGTATCCAGTGAGAGTTTGTCATTGATGGTAGACCCTAGGTATGTGAAGTGGTGAACCACTGCCAATTCATAGTTATCGATAGTGATAACTGGTGCAGGACCCACATCCTGACTCAGCACATTCGTTTTCTTTAGACTTATTGTGAGGCCAAAGTCCTTGCATGCTTTAGTGAAGCGATTCATCAAGCTCTGAAGCTCCTGTTGGCTTTGAGTGACGACTGCAGCATCATCAGCGAACAACAAGTCTCTTATAGTGACCCTTCTGATTTTTGTTTTTGCCTTCAGCCTTGACAGATTAAACAGACGGCCATCTGACCTAGTGTGAAGGCATATTCCTTCAGTTGCATCTCTGAATGCATGTTTCAAGAGTAAGGCAAAGAAGATTCCGAAGAGGGTCGGAGCCAGAACACAGCCTTGTTTAACGCCACTTCGTATATCAAAGGGCTGTGACGTGCTTCCAGCATATTGGACTGTTCCCTTCATGTCGTCATGGAATGACTTTATCATTTCCAGTATTTTAGAAGGGCAGCCTATTTTCAGGTGGATTTTAAAGAGTCCATCCCTACTAACCAGGTCGAATGCTTTTGTGAGGTCTATAAAGGTGATATATAATGGTCTTTTCTGCTCTCTTGATTTTTCCTGAAGCTGGCGGAGAGAGAAGATCATGTCTGTTGTTGATCTGCCAGCTCGGAATCCACACTGTGCCTCTGGATATATGCGCTCAGCTAACTTGTGTAGTCGCATTAAGATGACTTTGGCAAAAACCTTACCAACAATACTAAGAAGAGAGATGCCTCTGTAGTTATTGCAATCACTTCTGTCTCCTTTATTTTTATACAGTGTTACAATCTTGGCATCTCGCATGTCTTGAGGAATAGTTGTCTCTTCCAAGCACTGGCACAGCATCCTATGCAGGGGATGTAATAGCGTGCTCTTACAGCATTTGATTAGATCAGGAGGAATCCCAGCATTGCCTGGTGCTTTGCCAGAGGCCAAGCTATCAATGGCCTTACTGAGTTCCTCTAATGTTGGTTCGGCATCCAGCTCCTCCATAGTTGGCAGACTATTGACAGCATCAAGGGCCGCAGGCGTAACGGTATTGTCTCTAGCGTAAAGCTCAGAGTAGTGCTCGACCCACCTCTCCATCTGCTTACCCTTATCGGTTAGCTTCTCTCCGCTGATGGTTTTTCTTACTTTTATGGGGGCCAAGTGCTTTCTTTATACCGTCATACATTTGTCTAATGTTGCCTGTTTGCGCTGCAATCTGGATGCTCTCACTGAGCTGGAGCCAATAGTCATTTGCACAGCGTCGAGCAGTTTGTTGAACTTTGCTTCTCGTAGCCCTCAGGATCTGTAGGGTTCTGGCACTCGGTGAACGTTTGTATTCATTCATAGCACTGCGCTTAGCTTCAATAACAGGTGCCATCACATCTGATGAAGCGTCAAACCAGTCATTTGACTTTGCTGTTTTCTTACCAAAGGTGGCAAGTGCAGTACTTTGAATGGTGTTCCGTAGATGCTCCCAGTTCTCTGTAATAGTATCACCATGCTGAGGGCTACTGAGCACTTTCTTGAAGGTCGCAGTGAATTGAGCGATCATGAAAGGGTCTGACATCTTGCTGGTATCAATTGTCACGTAGATAGATAATTTATTTTACCATTTCGTTCCATATGTTATTAACTCTTTTAATGTTCTGTTTTCCTGGACATTTTGTATTTCTTTTCTTTCACTTTTTCACCTGGTCAAACCCCACCCGCGTTTGTTTACGTTTGGCTGGCTTTCAGTACTAAATTCTTCAACGGTCAGCGTAGCGTAACGTTACATCAACGCACCGGTGGCTCGTTTGACCAGAGAAACATTTCTCTGGTCGCTCTAAGTCTTTGATCACGAGCGGCTGGTACCCTTTGAGGCCTGGGTAACGAGTTTGATCTGTTTCAGGGGGAGATAACAATCGCGGTCAGTCTCTGGGTTTTTGCCCCTTAGAACGCATTAGTGATCATAATATTATGCATTTCTCTACCTGAGGGAATTTTCTTGCGGTTGTTGACTTCTGATGTCTCTAGAATAACCTTTGTCTTACTCTCTTGATTACGCATTGCGCCGATACATCTGTAGAATCAGGTCATGCAGGTGTCCTGGGTGGCGTTGTATGTAAACATATAAATCTAGAAGAGTCTTAATAGACAAAGACATTCGTGAATATTCCTGGCCCGTAGATGACCATCATGAGATAAGGCAAACTTTAACACAGTACTAGAATGTGTTTGCCTATGTTCTAGTCATTTTCGGGGTGAGTTGACATATCTTATTATAATATGATATATTCATGTTAGCTTTTACATATATCTGTTAGGAAAGTGACTTACTTCATTTTTGAGGACTTCTCCTAGTAATTTAGTTCAGTGATAAGGTAGCGCTGTCTACGGCCTTAGTTAAGCGGTGCTTAAACTGTTACGGTTTATCATGGGTTAAATGTTAAACTTACAATAACAGAGACTCATTAGGCGTAGAATCAGTCCACAGATGCTAATTAACTGTCATTTCTGTAAGATAATGTCAGGTGTGGATTGTTCACTTAAAACTGAATAGTGAGATGCAGGCAATAACTCTGGATTATAGGAGATAGTCACTTATTCCTTTTTGATAGATATTTCTAATGGCAAAGGGAGGATCATTTTATGCTTACTGGTGTGGCTAGGCACTAGTCTATAACTTTCACAGAAAGCAGTCACCAGGCATAGATATAATTATATCTTATGATTCAGCCACAACTGTATTATTATAGCAAGAACATTGCATTTTCTATGTACTCATTTTGTGGAATGCTAATATATTTCCCCAATGAGACATACGATTTATTTGTGTAATGTCTAATGCTGTAATCTGTTTATGTAAATTCATTTAATGTTGTAAGATGAATAAGCATATTCATTTAACTGTAACTACAAGGTTAGGTCTCCTGTATGTTGAGATTGGGAGAAGAGGAGGAGATTTTGTTGTCAAAACATTTAATGACAGGTACATGGGTGTACAAAAGATATTAAGCCTATGCGGGCACATGCTATAATTGATAGAATGGAAGGAGCGGAGCATGACTAGGTTATAAAACATTAGATTGATTTTGTTGTTGCTTGAGGTAAAGGGTGTCTTTTTGGGTCTCAGTTTTAGGGAGACCGAATCGCTAGAGCAGACTCCAGTCAGGCGAAGAACGACATGTCCTCTTCGATCTAGAGGGTTTCTGAATACCGCTAGCGTCACGAGTAGTCAAACCCCGTTCCTGAACCTAAACCCCTTTGTCAACGCCAAGTTACGCTCACGCAGTGCAACGAGCCAAAGCTAAATCTGGAATCACCAAATGCAGTAGTAGTTCTCTACTCGCCTATTGGATTACCAGTCAGAGCGTTGCGGCTTCTAGAATATCAAAAACCGCACAGCACGTCTACAGCAGAATCTGATATCACCCGACTTTGTGTGCCTAAACGGGGCACTCAGCAAACCACAGCCAAACCAGTTTAAACAGGATTTACAGCCAAGCAGAGCCTAGCGCCGGATAAGAGTGCCTGGGACTCCGTGTCCTCAAGTGACTTCGTCTGGTGTATATCTGGGTTTATGTAGAACTTCGCACTTAGGAGTGGCCAGAGGTAAATACAGAGTTCCAGCCCCTCACGCAATTAGGGGTCACCAAAGATAGCGCCTACATTGGATTTACAGGTCAATTCCATCACCCATGGAGTATATTTTTACGTAAAAGACACTGTCGGAAGCATTGTACTTGGTCCCACGAAAAACGGACAGACTGTCAGACAGCTTAGTTATTTTCTCTGTGTTCTACAGGTTTTATGAGTGTTGGTGGTGTGTGTGTTTGTGGGTGTGTATTTGCATTATTGAGGGTTATTGATGAATATTTTGATTATTGATTTAATTTATGCTGTGTATGATGATATGCATTAATTCCATGCTTTTCTTCTTTAATAAAGTTTACACATTTATTAATGCGCTGTTCCCGACCCTTTCATCCATAATTAAACTTGTTTTAGCTCTTTACTGTAATCTCTATGTTTGATAAGAGAAAAGAGTGAGAGCAGGAGGTGCTTAGACAGTAAAAGTGAGTTGAGGCTTGGAGAGAGAGATCATTTTGATAAATCTTCTTCCAGGTTGTCTCAAGTCCATCTCCTATTTACACCTTTCTGTGTGTGTAATCTATAACTCTGTCAGTCCACTATCCCTTGTCGATTTCACTACTATTGTCCCACTCGACAAATACTCTGCACGTTACTCAACCACGACAATTAATGGGGGCTCGTCCGGGATTCTAGAACCCATCTAGTACGACAATTAATATGTGCTCGTTCCGAGGATGAATCTCTCACAAGATTCTATCTTGATTCTTAGAGTTTAGTGTTCTGCAGATTATAGGAATTGCTATCCCTAGACATATCGATCTATTTATTTTGGGTGGAAGTCGGAGCAGCGTTTTTCTCCACAGCAATCATAAATATTTAGTTACATTTATTGTTCATGCTACGCATGAGACAGCTGGTAAAGGTTGATGGTATCACTGCTGAGTTTTTGGTTGACAAATCTGACGACTATTGTTGTAAAAGTCAGTGTCACGAAGTGGTTTTACGTTTATAGAGTTTGCATGAGCGAAAGCAAGACCCTAGTATGAGAAAGTCTGAGAAGATAGAATTTAGATGGAAAATGACATGCCTGTGGACAGGTGAGACTATTGGCCCAAGAGATAGACCCAGGATTTGAATCTCCCCCTGCCGCTTCGTGACTAAAAAAATGGCTATAGTCTCCCCGCCTCTGACTGCCTTGAAACACAAGGAGATAAGGTGTATAAATACGACCACAGACACCACTATACAGACGACGTAAAGTAAGTATAGTAAAGAGTAGAATCTGATCCAGTAAATATATGTATATATATTTATTTACAACAATAAAGCATTAAAATGTCATCATCAAGCAATCACATAAATAGCGTGCGCTGTTGCACGGCCTGAAAAAAAACCAAGTAACAATGAAATTAGGTAGCCACTGAAAAAAACCCAAACCCCAAATCACATTCACTCTTCCTGTCACCCTGCTGAGGAACAATAAAATGATTAGTGATTTAATCTACTCTGATATTGTGGGGCTGTCAACTTTAGCCTCCACTCTCTAACACAACTAAGATTTTACTGTCTTAGTCCTGCTGACTCTTCCTCAACGACCGTCTACACAGCTTTCCACTGGTTAGGCGATATGCGCCGCTATCTAACACCACTGGAAATGCTAAAATAATAGACTTGGAGTAACACAATGGCTCAGTGTCTATCCTTCAACTGGATACTGAACAGACCCTACTGGTCCTGTCTATTTTCTCCCTCCTTCTCTCTCTCTCTCTATCTCTCTCTCTATTGCTCTTGGTCTCAGTGTCTCTCCAACACTCGCCGACTGATGATGCTGCGTCTCCGTTATGCTCTCCTCTCGTTCCTTTCAAGACCAGGCATGGTAACCCTGTCACCTGTTCCTGAATTCTGCGATGATGATGATGAAGTTCTGGCGTCAAGCATGAGGTACTTGATGAACTGTCGACAAAACTTCTCTGCTGCTGAATAGCTTCCCTCTTTTAACCCGCTCCGGAGTTAGAGGAAAAAAAACCCCACAGCCTGGATTTCCGGCTGTACGCAATTGAAACCAGTCTCACGGCCACCTGCCGTTGCTAGAGACTATAATAGCGATGCTCTCGGCTGTATGATAAATAAACCACGGTCCAGCTGAAGCATAGGGACTTCACTGCCAGAGACCATAGGTCTGACCCTTAAGATAGGTCCTGTTGCCGTGGGTAATTTTGCACATGGGCAAATTTACGCTCCCCCACTGATTGCCGGGACTCGCGATTATCGTTTTTCTTCCCCGCAATGGAGACGCTAATTACGACGTCCTACGGCCAGGCAATTATTTCTCCAGAGACAATTGCCCGCGGTTTCCTCCCACATTATATACAAGAGAAAACACCCACGCGAATTCCTCTCCCACGCATATCCTAAGCTGCGCGTGTCCGAAAATTGCGTCACATTACGTGATGGCCGCGTGTTTCTGACGCGTCATACAGGAGTGCCCGAAAAATGACGATTTTCGTAAACAATGAAAACTTCGGGAATCGCGAAAAATCAGAAGAAAGTAAAACTGATGCTAGAATAAAATAAACCTACCCTCATAAACGAACCCGTTTAATCCATACCGAAAATTACCAAACACGATATATATTCAAATGAGAATAAATAAAATAGTGGAAATTCAAAATAGAACCACAGAATCGGGCCGGATGAAAGACAGAATTACAGTGTAGCATCACATAAGTCCCCCCTTTCAAGTACGGGAACCGTGCTAAATCACTGAAATCTCTGGGTTTCATGCTGGCCCGTATTTAGATCTACATCCCGATCTAATCACTATCATAATTAGGATTGTCATACAGGCCCATTTCCATATCCTTGAAAATCGGTGCCAGCACTGGATTGTGATGGTCACGCCTGGTGATTTCCTCCTGGCGACTGCAACTTGACTGGTCGCCCTTCCTCCTCCCTCTTATGTGTTTCCTTCGCACACGAATTTTCCTGGCGGCGCGTGGTAAATAATGATTACCAAATGGTGCGGCCTCCCAGTGTTTGGAAACAGTCTGACTGGCTTGGCCAGACATCGCCTTAACAAGGCGTAACTGTTTGCGCTTGACTGAAGAACCGTGCACATGTTCCTTCTTGTCAGTATTTCCCTCCCTTGAGAGATGTAATACCATCGGGGGCCTAATTCCCGACGACAAAGAAGATACTTCCGAAATCAGAGACGTCACCAGTGTTTGGCGTTTAGGCTGAACAGGGCTGACAGGCGAATACGCCTCTGTAAATAACCTTCCACTGTCTTTAGAGGCTTTTATCCTCTTCATCGCAAGACATGGGTGTTGGTTGAGCTCTCGTGGGGCTCCGTGAATCAGGGGCTGTCCCCTTTCACTTCTCTGGCCTGTAGTAGGCCCCCTTGCATTAGCAAGGATCGGTGTGGTTGGGTTTCCCAAAACTAAGTAAGGGCTTCCCAGGATGAAATCATGTGCTGGCTGTGCCATTACAGCTGCCTTGATGGTGCCAGACACAAACTTGCATTTCACCTCAATATTGGCTACAGGCAGACGCTGTGAGATACCTCTTCTCAAAATGCCACCAATCTCAACTATTTCTCCTGTCCACTGCCCTGGTTTCACCAAATGACGAGCGATGATACTGGTGTAGGTGAGCCCGCTGTCAAACAAACACGTAGTGGCTGTCCCATTCACTACGGCTGGTCCACTGTTAGAGAACAACTTCTCTGCCTGGACTGGTTCCCATTTATTCCCTTTAGTCCATCTCACCGGTCTTAAACAAGCTGCATGATGAGCTGGGGGTTTGTTCATGCACCGGGATGTCCAGTGGGAGGTGGTTCTACAATTCTGACAATACCTCTCATTATCTCCTCTGTTCCTAGCGGGTTCCTGAGAGGTTGTTGTCGGTGCTCTGTTATGCGGCTGGGGGCGCAAGTTATAACCAGAATGAGGCTCCTTGCGAGAAGGTCCTGGTTGCTGATAAGCTGGTGAAGTAGCCGACTGCGATGATGAAGCTCCTTTGTCTGGGGCTGGCAGGTCTGGGTTTTTCCGTTTCTGTCCCAGTACTTCGGCCTGTGCTGTCTGGTACCTTTCCGCGAACATGATAATTTGATCGAGTTGCTGGGCTCCCTGCTCTGCCAGATACCTCCTCAAATCAGGAGACATGTTAGCCTTTACCTGTTCACACAGGACTAACTCCTCCAACCCTTCAAAAGTTTTTGCCAGTCCTGACAGTTCCCTCCACCGGGTTAGGTAATTTCTCACCCGCTCGGCAAACTGTGCGAAACTCTCTCCCTTCTCCGGCCTGCTCTCCCTGAACATGGTTTGGCATTTCCGTGGAGTCCACTGAAATCTTTGCAACTAAGCATTTCGCAGTGCCTCAAAGTTGTTCTGGTCATCTAGGAGCATCTTGTTGTAGACTTCATAAGCATGACCTTCCAAAGATTGCGATAATTTCAGGCACCAAAGACTCTCATCCAACCCGTATGCCTTTGCCATTCTTTGAAATTTCTCCAAGAACACGTCAATCTTTTCATTCCCGTTAGGGAACGAGTCAAATGGGAAGCTCATGGCTGCCATCCGGGGCCCTCCGTTTCCTGAGGTGTCTCTCGCTCCTGCTCCAGGAGAATCTCCATTAGCTGAACTGCCTTCCGAAGATCGATACTGCAGTTCCAGAGAACGCAGGGCAAGTTCATGCTGTCTCTCTGCGGCCTTCTCCTCTTTCGCTGCTTCGGCGGCGGCTATCCTTTCCTCTTTTGCTGCTTCCAATTTCCGAAGTTCCATCTCTGCGGCGGCTGCCCTCTCTTCTTTCGCTGCTTCTGCGGCGGCTGTCCTTTGCCTTTCCTCAAATTCTGCGGCGGCTATCCTTTGCCTTTCCTCAATTTTTGCGGCGGCTATCCTTTCCTTTTTTGCTGCTTCGGCGGCGGCTATCCTTTGCCTTTCCTCAATTTCCCTCTGATTATGTCTATCATTTTCTCTGATCATGTAGGCTTTCGTCTCCTCTTTATCCATTCCCATGTCTTGGGCAGCGTCACGCCATGCAGCTCGTAATTTCGCCATATCCGCCATCTTACCTGTAAACTGCTGTAAGTTCACAACTGACAGAAAATGACAGAAAGGAGAACAAAAGGAAGGAACTACCTGTTATGTAATAGGAAGTATTCCTCCTATAACCGATGTCCCAAAAACCCGAACTCAGACTAGCGTCAAGTCTGAACAATAACCTGAAAAAAAAATTTTTTTTAACAAGCTACCAAAAACCCGAAATTACCTTCCTGTAAAAGAAAAAAATTTCGGTATGCCATCAATTACCTCTATGTCATATACATCAAAATTACCACAAATCTACTAGACTGCAACCTGTGGAAAAACCTATAACTGGATCAGTTCTAGTAGCTCAAGTCTATGGGATATTTAAAGAAACTCTATTCTAAGAAAACTTTCTATAGAGACAATCTATGAATGTAGATCACAGAATTGATCTCAACAGAATGATCCACCGGACGATTGCCGCCCACTTGTCACGAAGTGGTTTTACGTTTATAGAGTTTGCCTGAATGAAAGCAAGACCCTAGTATGAGAAAGTCTGAGAAGATAGAATTTAGATGGAAAATGACATGCCTGTGGACAGGTGAGACTATTGGCCCAAGAGATAGACCCAGGATTTGAATCTCCCCCTGCCGCTTCGTGACTACAAAAAATGGCTATAGTCTCCCCGCCTCTGACTGCCTTGAAACACAAGGAGATAAGGTGTATAAACACGACCACAGACACCACTATACAGACGACGTAAAGTAAGTATAGTAAAGAGTAGAATCTGATCCAGTAAATATATGTATATATATTTATTTACAACAATAAAGCATTAAAATGTCATCATCAAGCAATCACATAAATAGCGTGCGCTGTTGCACGGCCTGAAAAAAAACCAAGTAACAATGAAATTAGGTAGACACTGAAAAAAACCCAAACCCCAAATCACATTCACTCTTCCTGTCACCCTGCTGAGGAACAATAAAATGATTAGTGATTTAATCTACTCTGATATTGTGGGGCTGTCAACTTTAGCCTCCACTCTCTAACACAACTAAGATTTTACTGTCTTAGTCCTGCTGACTCTTCCTCAACGACCGTCTACACAGCTTTCCACTGGTTAGGCGATATGCGCCGCTATCTAACACCACTGGAAATGCTAAAATAATAGACTTGGAGTAACACAATGGCTCAGTGTCTATCCTTCAACTGGATACTGAACAGACCCTACTGGTCCTGTATATTTTCTCCCTCCTTCTCTCTCTCTCTATCTCTCTCTCTATTGCTCTTGGTCTCAGTGTCTCTCCAACACTCGCCGACTGATGATGCTGCGTCTCCGTTATGCTCTCCTCTCGTTCCTTTCAAGACCAGGCATGGTAACCCTGTCACCTGTTCCTGAATTCTGCGATGATGATGATGAAGTTCTGGCGTCAAGCATGAGGTACTTGATGAACTGTCGACAAAACTTCTCTGCTGCTGAATAGCTTCCCTCTTTTAACCCGCTCCGGAGTTAGAGGGGAAAAAACCCCATAGCCTGGATTTCCGGCTGTACGCAATTGAAACCAGTCTCACGGCCACCTGCCGTTGCTAGAGACTATAATAGCGATGCTCTCGGCTGTATGATAAATAAACCACGGTCCAGCTGAAGCATAGGGACTTCACTGCCAGAGACCATAGGTCTGACCCTTAAGATAGGTCCTGTTGCCGTGGGTAATTTTGCACATGGGCAAATTTACGCTCCCCCACTGATTGCCGGGACTCGCGATTATCGTTTTTCTTCCCCGCAATGGAGACGCTAATTACGACGTCCTACGGCCAGGCAATTATTTCTTCAGAGACAATTGCCCGCGGTTTCCTCCCCCATTATATACAAGAGAAAACACCCACGCGAATTCCTCTCCCACGCATATCCAAAGCTGCTCGTGTCCGAAAATTGCGTCACATTACGTGATGGCCGCGTGTTTCTGTCGCGTCATACAGGAGTGCCCGAAAAATGACGATTTTTGTAAACAATGAAAACTTCGGGAATCGCGAAAAATCAGAAGAAAGTAAAACTGATGCTAGAATAAAATAAACCTACCATCATAAACGAACCCATTTAATCCCTACCGAAAATTACCAAACACGATATATATTCAAATGAGAATAAATAAAATGGTGGAAATTCAAAATAGAACCACAGAATCGGGCCGGATGAAAGACAGAATTACAGTGTAGCATCACAGTCAGAACAAATTTTTTTTTAGGGTTAATATTTTTTCAGGAGTAGCTCTTTAATCTGAGATAAGAAGCTACAGATAGTCAGTTACTAGCTTGCATCTGTACCAAGGGAGGGTGTTCATTCGGATGATAGTAACCAATCCTCTCAATAGCTTAGTACTGACAGAACTGGGGTGAAGTGATAGTAATAAGTTTTACATCACTTACATTTTTTGGAGTTTTTTGGGGTTTTTGCTTGTCGATCAGAGTAGCTACAAACTTTCTTGTTTTTAAAGTTCCCAGGCCAGCCTAGATTTTATTGACTATTAAGTTAATCAGCACCTAGTGGACTAGGTAACTAAGATCTCTAGGTTCTATTCTTCTATAGTGTTTGCTCACCCTGATATAATGGCCGATCTAGATAAAGTGCATAGGATTGCCTTCGAGGTAGCTAAGTACATGGAGTACCAGGATAGCGAAATCCAGCCCTTTCTAGAATTTGCAGTAAACTTGCAGGATCAATACGAGGTAGACAATTGGTTTGACAGCCGTTTAATCTTGTCATGGTCCTGTAAACAAACTGGGGAGAGTGAAGCATTCACCCGACAGTATGTAGAAGAAGTGATAGAAGATGAGAAGCAACGGGAAAAGCAAAGACAAGAACGGAACAAGCAATTGGAAATGGAGCGACAAGAAAGGGACAGAGAAAGCCAAGAAAGGGACAGGCTACACCAAATCAGAATGAATGAACTGGATAGCCAAATTCGGAGGATGGAAACAGATACTAAATGTAGTCACTCTACTTCCCCTTCTACTGTGCCCTTAACGGTCAACGCCCCTGCAAACCTTGCGCCCATGAAAGAAAGCTTGCCTTCTAAAACCGAACCCCAACTCCAGAAAATTGACTTTCCTTTGGACTTGGATCCGAAGCCCGAACAAGGAAAGAATTTATGTCGGGATAGCAGACCTAAAGCCACGGGAAAAATTACGCAACGTTCCCAGGCATGGAAACTGCACAAAGGTGAGAGAGGTACTAACAAGCATTGTAATACGGATTGTTCCCGTCTGGCAAGCGGCGAACCCCGAGCCTCTCACGCTCCAGACCGAGCACCACCTAACCGACAGGTGACGTCGAGAAACGGGAGCCACATCCTATCACGTCATATTTCGCTAGATTCCCGACCGGACAGCGAAAAACCATATGCAGAGGCGTATCCCTCCAACTCAACGATTAGAGAAAGGAGGTGCTGCTCCTCTTATCACCCTGAGCTTAAAAGGTGCAAGAATAAGTCGCCTGCTAAAAGGGGTAAACTTTCCAAACCGTTCCAAGGAACTTTGGAAAAACACACCGAGAGTTTTTTCTCGGGCACTTCGCGATCTAACGGGATTTCAAACCGTGCAGTCCGTTGCATGCAGACTGCGGAGCCTGTAAACCAGGAAGTGGATCTCGCATTGCAGGACAAAATACAACTGACGCCAGTAACTTCCTCAGGGGAGGGCAAAGTTGACGTTTATGGTGGACACAGGGTTCCAGGCGAAGGGATTCCTGGTACTCCATCTGAGTCTCTCACACTTCTCAGGGCAGAAGACAGTGAGAAAAGCTGCCGTACTACTTCACAAGGAGTCATTGTTGAGAGCCTTGACTCACGTCATGCTAGTACCGCTAAAGCGACTCAACAAACTCTGCAACTCGCAGATAATACCTATCTTTCCCCAAGGATAGAAGCTACGGAGATCTGTTATGATTTAGTAGAACCCCAGAATGCGATCGATTACTCTCTGTTTCAGGCAGCTGAGTTCTCTCATTCAAATCGCATTTTTCCAGTGGTCTCAACCCCACTGATGGACAGCAAAGTAGTCGCCTCCGCCAGGCCATTACCGAGCACTTGATCATTTCCGTTGACCAAGCCAGAGTTGTGACTGGCAAGGCAAGGAAAGCTCCAGACCCACCTTTAGACGGCACAGGTCTGAAGATTGATCAATGCTCCCACCGAAACAGGGGAGTAGATGTCGAGAGGCAGAAGAAAAATGCTATCATTTCTTCGGCCAACGAACGGCTTTATTTGCCAACTAGGGTTACACGCGCGCAGAAATCCCGATAGACTGCAGCTATCGAGGGTTATTCAAGTCCACGCCCGTGACAGGTAAATATATACGTAAAAAGCCCGGGCCCAGCAACGATTACACTGCACATAACAGGAGGATTACCTACGCAGTGGCCAGTGAGTTCAGGCGGGGCCGAAAACCACAACAGGTGCGGATAATTTTCCTAACCATAAACAGGCACAGCGAATTGTGGAACCAAGATCAGGTTCACACGGAAACGAAGGGCGTCAGTGCCGACTGGCCTCGCAAAATCCCATTCGCTGAACGTCTATTAGACAGAGGGAAGAACAGAAATGAACTCGGAGCTAGTCCTACAGTACTGACGGACATTGGATACGATTTTGGTTATGATTATAGGATGTTCTAACGACATGAAACGGACGTCTATGGAAAAGATAAATTACTGTCCTTTAGTCCATGTTTCACGCACTTTAAAAAGGGGGGCTATCTTGTCACGTAGATAGATAATTTATTTTACCATTTCGTTCCATATGTTATTAACTCTTTTAATGTTCTGTTTTCCTGGACATTTTGTATTTCTTTTCTTTCACTTTTTCACCTGGTCAAACCCCACCCGCGTTTGTTTACGTTTGGCTGGCTTTTAGTACTAAATTCTTCAACGGTCAGTGTAGCGTAACGTTACATCAACGCTCCGGTGGCTCGTTTGACCAGAGAAACATTTCTCTGGTCGCTCTAAGTTTTTGATCACGAGCGGCTGGTACCCTTTGAGGCTTGGGTAACGAGTTTGATCTGTTTCAGGGGGAGATAACAATCGCGATCAGTCTCTGGGTTTTTGCCCCTTAGAACGCATTAGTGATCATAATATTATGCATTTCTCTACCTGAGGGAATTTTCTTGCGGTTGTTGACTTCTGATGTCTCTAGAATAACCTTTGTCTTACTCTCTTGATTACGCATTGCGCCGATACATCTGTAGAATCAGGTCATGCAGATGTCCTGGGTGGCGTTGTATGTAAACATATAAATCTAGAAGAGTCTTAATAGACAAAGACATTCGTGAATATTCCTGGCCCGTAGATGACCATCATGAGATAAGGCAAACTTTAACACAGTACTAGAATGTGTTTGCCTATGTTCTAGTCATTTTCGGGGTGAGTTGACATATCTTATTATAATATGATATATTCATGTTAGCTTTTACATATATCTGTTAGGAAAGTGACTTACTTCATTTTTGAGGACTTCTCCTAGTAATTTAGTTCAGTGATAAGGTAGCGCTGTCTACGGCCTTAGTTAAGCGGTGCTTAAACTGTTACGGTTTATCATGGGTTAAATGTTAAACTTACAATAACAGAGACTCATTAGGCGTAGAATCAGTCCACAGATGCTTATCATGGGTTAAGAATAGGCTAATTAACTGTCATTTCTGTAAGATAATGTCAGGTGTGGATTGTTCACTTAAAACTGAATAGTGAGATGCAGGCAATAACTCTGGATTATAGGAGATAGTCACTTATTCCTTTTTGATAGATATTTCTAGTGGCAAAGGGAGGATCATTTTATGCTTACTGGTGTGGCTAGGCACTAGTCTATAACTTTCACAGAAAGCAGTCACGAGGCATAGATATAATTATATCTTATGATTCAGCCACAACTGTATTATTATAGCAAGAACATTGCATTTTCTATGTACTCGTTTTGTGGAATGCTAATATATTTCCCCAATGAGACATACGATTTATTTGTGTAATGTCAAATGCTGTAATCTGTTTATGTAAATTCATTTAATGTTGTAAGATGAATAAGCATATTCATTTAACTGTAACTACAAGGTTAGGTCTCCTGTATGTTGAGATTGGGAGAAGAGGAGGAGATTTTGCTGTCAGAACATTTAATGACAAGTACATGGGTGTACAAAAGATATTAAGCCTATGCGGGCACATGCTATAATTGATAGAATGGAAGGAGCGGAGCATGACTAGGTTATAAAACATTAGATTGATTTTGTTGTTGCTTGAGGTAAAGGGTGTCTTTTTGGGTCTCAGTTTTAGGGAGACCGAATCGCTAGAGCAGACTCCAGTCAGGCGAAGAACGACATGTCCTCTTCGATCTAGAGGGTTTCTGAATACCGCTAGCGTCACGAGTAGTCAAACCCCGTTCCTGAACCTAAACCCTTTTGTCAACGCCAAGTTACGCTCACGCAGTGCAACGAGCCAAAGCTAAATCTGGAATCACCAAATGCAGTAGTAGTTCTCTACTCGCCTATTGGATTACCAGTCAGAGCGTTGCGGCTTCTAGAATATCAAAAACCGCACAGCACGTCTACAGCAGAATCTGATATCACCCGACTTTGTGTGCCTAAACGGGGCACTCAGCAAACCACAGCCAAACCAGTTTAAACAGGATTTACAGCCAAGCAGAGCCTAGCGCCGGATAAGAGTGCCTGGGACTCCGTGTCCTCAAGTGACTTCGTCTGGTGTATATCTGGGTTTATGTAGAACTTCGCACTTAGGAGCGGCCAGAGGTAAATACAGAGTTCCAGCCCCTCACGCAATTAGGGGTCACCAAAGATAGCGCCTACATTGGATTTACAGGTCAATTCCATCACCCATGGAGTATATTTTTACGTAAAAGACACTGTCGGAAGCATTGTACTTAGTCCCACGAAAAAAGGACAGACTGTCAGACAGCTTAGTTTATTTCTCTGTGTTCTACAGGTTTTATGAGTGTTGGTGGTGTGTGTGTGTTTGTGGGTGTGTATTTGCATTATTGAGGGTTATTGATGAATATTTTAATTATTGATTTAATTTATGCTGTGTATGATGATATGCATTAATTCCATGCTTTTCTTCTTTAATAAAGAGTGAGAGCAGGGGGTGCTTAGACAGTAAAAGTGAGTTGAGGCTTGGAGAGAGAGATCATTTTGATAAATCTTCTTCCAGGTTGTCTCAAGTCCATCTCCTATTTACACCTTTCTGTGTGTGTAATCTATAACTCTGTCAGTCCACTATCCCTTGTCGATTTCACTACTATTGTCCCACTCGACAAATACTCTGCACGTTACTCAACCACGACATCAATGCGTGGTTTCCCTTCATGTCTGACACGATAGAGTTTTCTTGGTTGTGCTCTGATTTTGCAGCAAACCAAGGAGTGATCTGTGTCACAGTCTGCACTATGGTACGAGCGCGTGGATAGCACAGACCTGAGGAGTGGCCTTCTGACGAGAATCAGGTCAAGTTGGTGCCAGTGCTTGGATCGTGGGTGTCTCCATGACACCTTATGCTGGGGTTTTGTCTGAAAGTAGGTGTTGGTCACGCAGAGGTCATGGTGGACGCACAACTCTAAGAGCCGTTGTCCATTTTCATTCATCTTGCCAATACCAAACCTGCCCAGACATGAAGGCCATGAAACATTATCGGCACCCACTCTAGCGTTAAAGTCACCAAGGAGAACAAGCTGTTCTTGCCTAGGTATGCTTTTGATTACTGCTGCTAGATTCTCGTAGAACTCATCTTTAGCTTCTGAGGCAGAGTACAGAGTAGGAGCATACACACTGACAAGGGTGATGGGACCTGTGCTAGTTTGCAGGCGGAGCGTTAACAGGCGTTCTGATCCATTCTCGCCTGGTTTAACCATGTTAGTTAGCGATTTTTTGACCGCAAAACCTACTCCGTGTTCTCTAGCTTTATTAAGATCTTTCCCTTGCCAATAAAATGTGTAGTCCTTCTCGCTCACCGTTCCAGAGCCCGCCAGGCGCGTTTCCTGAAGTGCAGCTATATCCACCTGAAGTCGTTTAAGCTCATCATTAATTATGGCTGTCTTCCTTACATCGTTTACATCCTGTAGGTTTTCGAATAGTCCAGTCAACATAGTCCGGACGTTCCAGCATCCCAATCTGAGAGTTTGCTTATTTCTATTTTTTCGATAATTGCTTGGTGCAAAATTTTCTGTCCACAGTTCGGGTTTGACCCTAATCCCCATGCACCCAATGGGGAAAGCAGACAGTGGCGGGACAACACCTTATTGACTGGGGGCTGCCCAGCTTGAAGCGGGCGGTAGCTGTCCAGTGAGATCCTAGAACCTCTCTCACTGTCGGAAGTAGCCCCTGGCTCCATGCCCTACGCCAATTGGGCAAAATGCTTATAACCGGTAACTGCTACTTCCCGTGTTTGCCGACACCTATAGGGTGAAGCTGGAGTGTCCTCTCCAGGGCGCGAGCTTGGGCACAGTTATATGTAGATAAAGCTGTTGCCCATGCAGCATGTTCCCCCTCTCCACACAGCCGGTAGATCCAAAGGAACGGCAGTAGCCGATACAGTTTGGTACCAGCCATGTCGCAGGAGTTGCCAGAATAATGTCGAATCGACTTTAGACTGCCTTAGGGACTCCGACTCCGGATTTATCCTCAGGGTTTACTCCCGAAGCCAATTCCACAAAGAAATAAAAACCACAATATTAAGTATTTCACACTTTACATCCATTAACTAATCCCTTGATATTAGAGTTAGCTAATTAAGCGAATACTGAGAGTTTGCTTACCGCTCAGGACTTATCCACAGCTTAAGAAATAGAACTTTAGTAGCGTTTACTCTCAATCACATATACTTGTAGATATGAGGTAAGTTGAGGCTTCTCTTCTATAAGCGTGCGTTGTATTCCAACGGTTAATCAGCAAGTGATCTTAAAACTCAGCATTCGTTTGCATGAAGTTAAAACATTTCCTGATTCCTACGCCAAGAGTTAATTATTTCCCGTCTCTTGCTTAGACACGTACCAAGATTTATCGTGGCGGTTTTCAGTTGACCACTGAACACCGAAATTAGATACTCTGGGAACCACTGGTTTCGACTAAGCGAATAAATCGTATAGACGTCCCTAAAGAAATCTCTTTAAGTGCCTTAGTTGAAGAAGATAGAATTTGGATAGTATGACAGGACTATTAGTGAGGACTTGAAAAACAGCTAAAGAAACGAACGCAGGTGCAAATATTTTCGTAGAGAAAACACAAAATGTGAAGGAATAGAAAAGTAAGGAATTTAAAAATAATCTAGACGAGATCTTCGAGCACTCTATGACAGATACTCCCCAATTTAAAATAGTTGCAAACTATTCAACGAGAGAAGGTCTTTGTCTAAATTATAAATTCCTTCTGTCACCCAACTTTTCAATTCTCTCGACCTTTGCCTGCTTGCTAACGCTCCACTTGGCCATGGCTCTACATTTTGAGAATCCCTGACTTCGTTCTGAGTTATCGCTGAGCTAACCTTCGTAATTTCTACTAAGACAGTTCGTCCGGTCAAAATGCTGTACCCATTCACCTCTTCATACAAAAGAAGTTTCATATGAACTAGTTAGAGAGTCCACTATCTGGTGTCCGTTCGCTGCGCTTTGTCTGTGATTGTTCCGTGGCCCGCTTGAATGGGCGTGCAAAACAACCTTTGTCATGGTAACAATGAGATTCTTGCTTGTGTCTCTTCCATGAGACATAGGAACTTCTCATGTATCTCCTTAAGTCTGCTGCTATGTTTGACCTGCTCAGACAGTTAATGTTTCCTGTCTTTCTTTCTGGATTGAAAGTTTTCCATGCCCTACTTGGGTTATAAATAGCAACTCTCAAGTTTCCGAAACATCCCAAGTTTCCAGATAACTTGTTCATTGATAAATCACACCAAGATTGAGTGTCACTGGCGTTCAGGTATGAACGAGGCAGTTTTTGGTGGGTGAGAATCAACTTTATAGCTGTGAGCACAGGTGGTTTAATGCGGGTGTCATTCCCTCCATTCAACTTTCTGTCTATTCGCTGGTTATTCCCATTATCCATACTCTTCTCAACCAAAGGCATATCTTGTATCTCAGTCTCGGCTGAATGATTCTCATCCTGGGTTTTTCCAACCACTGTTGCGATTTTCTCAAGCAAAATTTTGTTTGGATCTTTCAATGACCCTGACGTATCTCCACTCATTTGAAAATACTCATCTCCTTCTGTAAAACTAATCGTCTCCTTGAGATTAGGGAAACTGTTATAGAATGGCTTCTCAGCAGAAGTATGAACTCTCTCATTTTCATCCGTGCACTGATGCATGAAAGGGTCAGGCTTGGAGCATAAAGTCACAGGTAAAAAAGTTTCCCCCTGAACCGGGTCAAAGACTCTAATTAAAGAGCCCATTATGTCTCTATGAGTCACATGTTTTATCAGACCTTTGCGTGGTTCCGCGTGTACCTTCAAAGGCTGTTTTAGTTCTCCTAGAACTATGTAACTTCCCTTGTCGTTCACTCCGTAAGTGTCAACAATGAGAGGTTCCTCTGGGCTACTATTAAGCTCTCTGTCCTTTTGCTGCCCAGATGACATTAATCGCGGGATGGGGCCGTTCCTGAAGTTATCTGTCTTCTTAGACGTTTCTGTACAGTCCTCATTCATCCAGTTTTTCCTTTCTTGAAGGTTTACCATGTTTATATTGTTTTGGTAGTCCTGAGCGCTTTTGTTGTGGTTATGAAATCGGTCTTTGTGTGCTTTCTGAGATTTAGCAAAGGCATGTTGTTGTCCATTAGAGATGTTCGGGGTGTCTGGGAAATTCCGTTTCTGACGTGTTCCTGACGAGAGTGTACTTTCCTTCATACTACCAGCATTTATGTGCGTAGGTACCTTCACTGGGAGTGGGGCTGTGGGATTCCGTGGCCACATGACTAGTCATGGGTTTCAAATCTCCTGGCGAGTTTTGAGTTTCCAGTGGCGGCGTCTTCAACTTAAGGTAGAGTTGAGCTTCCAGCAGTTCCCTATCATATGCTGCTTCACTGCTTATGGCCTCTTCTTTCCACTTGGCTTCCTTCTCGTTCCAGCCACGAGTCCATTTTTCATCACTCTCTATCATTTCCATCTCTGTTCTCGTGAAAAGTTCTGCCTGTTTTAAGACATGTTTCGCAATTAACTTTCTCGAGTAACCTCTTTCCTCGCCTTCCAAATAAGAGTCACTTAATCCATGTATCTAGACATCTTATAATTTTTATGGAATCGTTCACTTTGTGATCTATCAGATATTGGAAAAATTGAGCTCTTAGTTCCGCTACTGCGTTCATTTTAGATCGCTGGGTAGGTAGTTCAATCTCTCAGTATACGCTGCACTAGTTTCCAGTTATTACTAATAATTCTATGAAGTATTGTAATAATAAACCACTGATCAATTTACAGAAGCTTGAGGTAATACTATTAAGTCTACTGACGTAATGTATCACTTTACAGATGCTAGTATAATAGATATTTTAATAATACTTATTTCTGCTGAATTAAGGTATTATTAACTTTAGACAGACGCTACACTTACTTTCGATTATTACTAATAATTCTATGAAGTATTGTAATAATAACCACTGATCAATTTACTGAGGCTCGAGGTAATACTATTAAGTCTACTGACGTAATGTATCCATTTTCAGGAGACTAGTATAATTGATAGTTTAATAATATACTTATTTCTGCTGAATTAAGATATTATTAACTTGAGCCAGACTCAAGTATAATTTATTTATTTTTAACCCTGTGTATACTCTTATTTCTTCTGAAGTAAGGTATTACAATCGCAGCCAGTCTTTCACACACAATCATCAACTTGTACGCTTAGTTATTTTAAGCCACTAATTAACTTAATGAGCTTAATTAATCTAAGTAACTTAATTAATTAATTAATTCCATGACCATTCAGATTTCACTTTCCTTATTCTACTGTGTAATTCCACAATTCTGTTCAGAAAATATAAGAAGTTTCGTTGTCTAGGGATATATAATAGATTCTACTCCAAGGTATTGATAGACTACTAGTTAAAGATTCAACAATTATTCTGCAGATAGGTCACCAAAGGTAAGATTCCGGACTGAGCATCCAATTTGTCGCAGATATAGTTGATGGTGCACTCCAATTGACGTTGAATGAGAAATCAATTGTCGCATAAAGAGTTTTACTTTTATAGTGATGATATAAGTAAGGAAGATGTGTAGAAAGCGCATCGACCTTTATACACTAGTTTTCACAGATGTGAGCTAGTGTTGAGGGAAAGAGTTAACAGAAGGGCACAGGTTGGTGTCAGTGATTCTCTCACCTTTAGACTGCCAACTCTTGTATTTTTCTGGCGACGACTAACTCTTTCTTACTCAAATCTTTTTGAAGATGAACTAGTAGTAACAAGTAATACAAAGAGGGTTGAGAATGTTTTTCTGAACAGAACATATAATCTACTAAGTCAAACTCAGAATGATGGTGAGTTACAGAATGTACATAATTACTTTAATTACAGTAGAAAATAAAATCAATGTTGACATATACTTTGAAAAGAAATACTAGGAAATTTAAAACTGTCAGTGTCTTTGGTTCAGATAAGAATAAGAGTCTATTTTCCTCACTGACGAAAGTTTATTCCTATGGCTATTTCTTGGATAAGTGAATTCTGATTTTGGTCTGGTTTTAAGTAGACTTATCTGCTTGGACTTCTCCTGGGCGTCACATTAGGTAGGGATTACCAACTGGAGAATTTGATTCAGTGGGGCTACAGTCGAAGAGATGACTAGGCTGTTCGTTAACCTGGTTGTGAAGTTGCGTTAAGCTGTTCAGGTGCTGACGATGTATTGGAGGCTTATATGCTGTAGACTGCTCAGGGTTGCTGACTAGTGATATCACCGCTAGGTTTGAGACGTAAGCACTAGTTCTCTCCGTAGCATAGAGCAACTAGGCGGTTTACTCGCAACAATTTACAGCAATCAAAATCCAGAAACTGGCTAGGATTCTGCAACTGGGCTGTGGAAGATAATGCAGGTAATCAATCTTCTGTTTGTTTTTACAGATATATTAACTACAGCCACTCTGGACATTTCGTCTCAGAATGGTGCCTTATAATATATTTACCTGAAATCGTAACGTCAGTCTTTTCCTTAAAGGCGACTGTCCATTTGTTTACAAATTCCTGTCTAGCGGTAGTCTCACACTGGTCAGGTCAGTCAGGTCAACCTTTGTTACAAGCAGACGCCTTGCCGTGTGCGTCCATGCGTGACTGCATTGGAGGAATGCTATTTCATTCACTCGTTCCTTGAACAACATGGTTCTTCTCTCGTTCACAACAGCTTTCTCAAAATCATTAGAATGTAGTACTTTCAGATATCAGCCAGTACTTACATCATTATAATGCATCAATAACATTCATAATACATAAATGCAAAATAGCTTTCAATCTAATGTAAAGAAATAAAAACCACAATATTAAGTATTTCACACTTTACATCCATTAACTAATCCCTTGATATTAGAGTTAGCTAATTAAGCGAATACTGAGAGTTTGCTTACCGCTCAGGACTTATCCACAGCTTAAGAAATAGAACTTTAGTAGCGTTTACTCTCAATCACATATACTTGTAGATATGAGGTAAGTTGAGGCTTCTCTTCTATAAGCGTGCGTTGTATTCCAACGGTTAATCAGCAAGTGATCTTAAAACTCAGCATTCGTTTGCATGAAGTTAAAACATTTCCTGATTCCTACGCCAAGAGTTAATTATTTCCCGTCTCTTGCTTAGACACGTACCAAGATTTATCGTGGCGGTTTTCAGTTGACTACTGAACACCGAAATTAGATACTCTGGGAACCACTGGTTTCGACTAAGCGAATAAATCGTATAGACGTCCCTAAAGAAATCTCTTTAAGTGCCTTAGTTGAAGAAGATAGAATTTGGATAGTATGACAGGACTATTAGTGAGGACTTGAAAAACAGCTAAAGAAACGAACGCAGGTGCAAATATTTTCGTAGAGAAAACAGACAAAATGTGAAGGAATAGAAAAGTAAGGAATTTAAAAATAATCTAGACGAAATCTTCGAGCACTCTGTGACACATGGGAATCACCAAATGGACGAGACAAAAACCAGACAGATCACATACTGATCAATGGCAGATGGAGACATGCACTACAAGACGTGAAAGTAAGAAGAGGCGCAGATGTGGGAAGTGATCATCACCTAGTAGTAGCAAGACTGAAGGTGAAAAGAGCTGCTCGACCAGTTGCAGCGAAACAGAAAAGATATAACATCACGAAACTTAAGGACCCCCTCACCAGAAAAGCTTTCGTGGTCGACGTAAAGAGACGATATCAGATTACCAAACGCCAGGAAAGAACAGAGACCGTAAAGAGACGATATCAGATTACCAAAAGCCAGGAAAGAACAGAGACCGATGATGTCGACCAAATTCAATACCATCTTAACAATATACAAGGAAAGCAGCAAGTCATGCTTGGGATTCCAGGAAAGAAAGAGCCAAGACTGGATAACACCAGAAACGCTAAAAACCATAGCGAAGAGAAATGTTATAAATAAGAAACCACCAGAGCAGCTGATGTTCCTGAGGCTGCCAAGAACTGCTTATTCGGAGTAACCAGTAGGCAGGAGGACAGCACACCATCATAGCTGGCAGACGCTGGAGTTGGGTTGGCCACGTCCTAAGAAGGGACCTTGATACCATCACAAGAACAGCTATGCTATGTACGAAGGATGGCCGGCAACCGAGCAAAGCTGCCCTACAGGACGCCACCAGGATCTAAGAAGAAGAAGAAACAACTTCTAAGAAGAAGAAGAAACAACATTCAAATAAATAAAAAATTGAAAAAATCAAACACAGAAAAAAATAAAAGACGAAGACGAACAACACACAAAAAAAATGTTAAAATAAAAATCAAAAGTGAAACTAAAAAGAAGAGGGAAGAGAGAACAGGACAAGACATCTAACTACCCGACAGTTACAGTCGTTTATATTTGGACATGTGCCCTAATAATAACCGACGTCCTTAATTCGAGGTGGAAAAACCTAGCCTGAGAAACAAGGATTCGGAGAAAGCGGGGATTTGGGGTAAGGGCGATTTGAAATTACGTGGGTTATTAAATTAAACCGATAGGGAAACAAAAGCGTTCATGTTTGATGACGTTCAGCGCATGTCTTAGAGAACATCAACAAGCGGCAACTTTTGACCAACGTATAGCGTATGTCTTAGAAAGCATCAACAAGCGGCAACTTTTGACCAACGTAGGCCCCTATAGCGTATGTCACAGAGAACTCCGACAATCGACCTCTTTTGACGAGGCGGGCCTAATGTCCTAGAACAGGGCTTCTTAAACTATTTCAGTGTCATTCACACTCAAGTCTTTATCACAAAATTTCATTCACCAACGACTAAATGTTCTTATGGTTTTGATAATTTATGTCTTACACTCCTTTGTGTATAATTTTATATAAAATTCATAAATTTACTAATTTCTTAAGTGTTTATTTTATTCAAGATATTTATTTAGCATCCTAAAAATATGTCAAGAAAACTATGAGTGACCAAAAAATTATTGCAGCAATTTTATTTAAATTTTGATAGATTACGTCAAGTAATAGTTTGGTTTGATCTGATTTGGTTTGGTTTGGTTTTGAAGGATTATCTTCATTGCACACGGACTACTCCATCAGTGCTCCGATCTCCTCACACAAAGAGGTTCTCAGCACAGTGCACGAACTCCGTAGCGCTGGCGAGAATCCCTAAGTATGTATAGAGGAATCACACATTCTATAAATATTTATGTGGGGGTAGGTTTCTCATTTTTAAATTTTGCCAGGACAGCGGCCTGTAAGGTCTACTCTTTACGATTCCCAACTGCCGCGGGATTTTTAACGTGCGCAACTTGCAAACGGGACCTCCTATTTTTTCGCCCTTATCCGAGAAGACTAGGCATCCGATCTCACTACCCAGGAGACCAGGGGGGAGTATGACATCACTAGGACCACTTTGAAAAAACAAATTATATTCATTCAACTGGGAATTGAACCCGGTACTTCTAGAACTAGAGACAGACGTCATATCTCTTAACCACTCCGACCCCCTACGTAAAGTAATGTTAATAAAGAACAGTCTTAGAATTAATAATAGCCCCTTCAGTCATAACTGACTATGGGAATGCGCCCCTGAGGTGACAGCCCTCAGCTGCTTATTTTCCTGGTGCTCCTTTCGACGTTTTCTCTCCTCCTCTGCTTGTTGTGTGAGCCTCTCTTCGCCCGATCTGAGGTGGCGCCGTAAATAGCATCGCCACTTAGTGCGATCGGCAGCTTCATCCTCCCATGATCCATGTCCAGTGCCCTCATATCTCTCTTGCACACATTAGAATTAGATTCTTTGAAACAATGTTGTCTTAATGTGTATGTTTACAACACACAATAATGACAAGCAAAATACTTCTACACTGGCCATGCCTACAGCAGTGCTGTTGTTACCAGGGTTTACAAATCAAACTCACAAAATACTGAAGTAGCTAGAGTAGAAAATGCAGAATATCACTACAATATAGTGGCACAATCTTTGGATTCCCTAAAAACGGGGCTTAAATCTTACGGCCTCCATGAATGCCGCCCTCCTCCTTTTTCAGCCGGGATAGGCGGAGTTTATCGTGATAAACTATATAGAAATGGAGGCAGCCCCTCCATAATGCAAACGCACAACAGGTCAATCTCCTGTTTGTCCTAAAAAACAGATTGCGAGACATATAACACAGGAAGAAGACAGCCGATAGAATAGTATGGCGCTCTCTCTTACAAACCTCTACACCTCACGGTAGAAGAGGAACGCCTAAGTAAGTAAGTAGCCTAAGTTATCACGATTCTTGACATTAATGTATTAAATTAGCGAAATTAATGTGTCCTTCTTTTATTAAAAAGTGTACTCTTTTTGTCCGTCTTTTTAGTCAACAAATCTGAAAATGTCCTTTTTTTAAAAAAATAACTTGGTCACCCGACTTAAACTGGTGAATGGTTCACATTAGGGCGATTGAAATTATTTTGGGGTGAATGAAACTAGATGGGTGAATGACTTAATTTACTCAGACATTTACATATATTTAATACTTTAAAAAAAGGCATTGCCATTAAAATGGTTAGTAAGTTCTTATTGCTTTTTAATGGCACGGGGATGGAAATTTGATACGTTTTTTTCTAACTGTGGTGTTCTAGTTTGAAAGTTGCAGGATATTGCCCAAATGCACTATAATAAAAACTTTTTAGGGGAGACCAGTCTGAGCAAGTGGGATCATAATTTATAAATGGCAACACTAGAGGGTCGCCGTAGGCAACTGTTCAACTGTAACTTTTACTTTGTGTTGCCAATTAAGCTACTTTTCTGCTAGAACTACAATTATGTATATAAACTGTACTTCAATCTACCAGCACTTATTGGCATCAAGCAACATGAATTCTAGCTATACTAGCAATAACCCGTCAACACTGACAGGTTATTATTAATTATAGTGATGGCCGCTGACTGCTTTGACGGTTGGCGGTTATGGATCAAAGAAGAAGAAGAAAGTAAAGCTGCAAGAGTGTGCCAGGCATAGGTTTTCTTAAGGGGGGCCCATCTGTCATAAAATTAACAAGTGATACAACGTAAAAATATCTCCAAAGGATAAAATGTAAGGATAAAAACCAATGCGTAAGCTGCTGGAATACATGATCGCCCGCGCCGCGGGTCATCAGGTGTTAGACTAGAAGGCAAAACGGAACGAGGATCAAAAGACAAAAATCTGACTGAACGCGTACTTGAACTAGCGAGGTTAATGGACGCAAATTGGTGGGGCAAGGAGGAAAAGTCACGTCCCCCCCCCCCCCCCCCAAGTTGACATAAAGTAAGGAATTCGACAGAAGGGACCTTGGATATGATACGCCACAGTCATTTATTGGACGCTTTTGCGATACCAAGCCTTTGATTTTAATTCAGCGGCTAAACGCAGATGCTTGAAATATTACAAAATTTAAAAAGTAACTTTTTCTTAATATTAATGTTAGGAATATAAAAATTAGCTGGCCGGATGGCCCATTCTGAGCAGTGAAATAATATGTTTTTAATTTTACAGACGGATAGATAATAATGAAGATAATGACAAAAGACAGTGTTGTTCACAACAGCGAAAGACTGCATTGAATCAAAAGTGTCGCTATTTGCACAAAAATCGCGACCTTGAGACGCAGGTGTTCAAATCTACTTAGCATGGAAGAGAAGGGATATTGGTGGAGGCTGTGTCTAAAAATAACTTTTATCGACAAAATTTTGGAGGGGAGAGAAAGGTTGGTTCAAAAATCAAGTACGTTTTGTGAAAACGCAAGTAGAGACGGACAGACTAACAGATAAAAATCCATACTTGACTGAAGCATGACTGAAATGACTTTAGTGTAGGAAATTTGAATTTAAAAAAACCAAGGCATTGATTGGCCACAGACAATCATATTATCCGCGCTCAGACGAGCTTTTTTGCCATTCCTCAATAGTTGTCCAGTGATAGACACAGTAAATTTCAAGTGTGGTGATTTCCAAATGAAATAAATTGAAATAAGTTCAGGGACGCCATACTATAGCCAGCAGCTCAGCTGCGTTTTGCTAGCATTTCTGTGTTCTTTATTCATAATCTGAGCTGTGAGTTCGATCTTGACACTAAGGTGGTGTCAAATGCTGATTAATAATTGAAGTGAGGACCCGTGCAGGGTACATTTCGACAGAACATCTGTGTATTGCTCAAGCACGGAGACGTGGGGCCATCATATTTCAGCACCAGAACAAATCTGGCAAAGTTAAGTAGGCTAGCTGGCCTGCTGAACTTACACCAACTTCATAAAACTAGCACCCAAGAGAATTTACTACTGAAGCATCCCATTTCCTTCCATCATTAATGGACAATGCTGTGTAGGCATAAAACAGGGAGGGATGAAGCCTACTACAGCCCAGCTGGCCTGAGAACATCCATTTCTACTGAAAGTTTTCCCAATGCTGTGAGGCATAAAACAGGAGGGATTAACATCCTTTTAGTTTAAACAGGTAAGTTTACATTACGAACACTATAATTAATCTTGAAGATTGCATATGTAAACATCTTTCATTTAACATGCCATTTATTCATGCCATTCATTCATAAATTTCAAAATCTTTGCATAAGTTCTGGCCAAAATAAAACCTTGGTTCAGAACAAATAAATTTAAAAAAAGATTTTCTATTCTAAATTTAACCAGCTGAATTTAGTTCATTGTGTTATAAATTTTATTGATAGTATTAGACTTAATTAATATCTGTGGGTGTGTGTATATGTCCATACAACACATTGCATTCAGTACCCTAGATTTTAACGTAGCCACATTCATTAGTAAAAAAAGATATGTGTGAGGTCATAAAGTGGTAGCACGAAAGGGCCTTCTGTATATTCACAGTTACAATTATCTCAGGAGCCTTCACAGCTGACCTCACGCATCACACTAGGTGATAACACCACCATACAATACCATCAAAATCCACTACATATATTGGGGTCTTGTCCAGGGATAATTAGCATAAACAGTAATATAAGGATCTCCTGGTGGGAGAAATAAAATTAGGGGAACAAAATTGTAAAATTCCCTTAAAATTAAAAGTGTCCCTTTAAATTAAAAGGGCAATTAGAAGTTGGTGAATCTTCACAGCCAGTAATAATTAATTAGTTAACTGGTTAGTTAGAATTAGTTAGACTATAGTCATAAGAAGTACTTAGTGTATTTACTGGTTAGAGATTTATCTTGTATATTATTATATTGTCTAAAAAGTATGGCGGAGCTAGCAAAATTCCGATCAGCTGCTGTGCTGACCGCAAAGGAGACGGGAATGGATGGTCAGATTTTAATTCAATACGTAACGGCTGAATGTGATAAATATATTGAAAGGGAAGATAGAAAGGTAGCTGAAGAGAAGAGGTTACAAATTGAGGCGGATAGAGAAATTAAGAGGCTGCAGATTGAGGCAGAAGACAAACGACAACAAAGGGAGGCAGAAGATAAAAAGGCCGAAAGGGAGGCAGAAGAAAAAAGATTGACTGCCGAAAGGGAGGCAGAAGATAGAAGGTTGCAAAGGGAGCACGAATTACGACTAAGGGAGCTGGAATTACAAGGCCAGGCTCCTGAAAATGGTGCCAGCCCTTTTGCCTCAGATGCTACGCCCAGTCTGGGAGCCTCAAACTCAGCTATGGGGTTTCATTTAGACCATTTTGTTGAAAAAGACGATGACATAGAGGGGTACCTAGGACGTTTTGAGTTATTAGCTACTACATATGGGTTAGAGAGAGAGAGGTGGAGTTTAAAGCTATCACAGGGACTGAGAGGTACTTCTTATGAAGTCTTTGCTAAAATGAACAGGGAAGACCAAGACAATTATGACATGTTAAAGCAGGCTTTGTTATTAAGGTACGAGAAGAATGGTGAATTTTATCGTAAGAAATTTAGAAATGCCAAACTGTTGTCTGGGGAGACATACCACCAATTCTCTGCTAGACTGGAAACCTATTTGGAGAAATGGACTGCTCTGGGGAAGACCCAAGATCTTAAAGAAATGATCATGATTGAGCAATTGAGAGAGTCCATGGCTCCAGACATGAGAAAATTTCTCATGGAACAAGGTGCAGAGAAGTTGGGAGAGGTTTTAAATGTCGCTGAGAGGTATCAGGTAGCCCAGGCAGAGGTAAGTGGTGCTAAAAAGAAGCACATAGATAATTTTAAAGCTCCACAGCAATTTAATAAATTTGATAATAGAGAGCAGGGAAATAAAAGTAGGACAAACTTTGAGCGGCCAAGAAATGACTATCGCGGCAGAAACTCACAGTTCAATGACCAAAAGTTCAATGAAAGAAAACCGTTGAACCAAGGAAAAAGATGGTGTAAATGGTGCAAGAAGGATAACCATAACACCGAATTTTGTAGAAGGAAACCTTCAAACATTGCTGCAATGAAGTCGGGGACGCAAAGATTAAAGGTTAATCCTAATGGACAACAGGAACCTTATCACCCCCCAGTTTGTGAGGATGTTATTTGTAATGGGGTCACCATAAGGTGCCTTTATGATACAGGTTTGGATTATGATTCAGTTGTGAAGTCTAGCCTAGTGGACCCAAGTCAGTATACCACAGAAACAGTGGAAATACAAGGGGCGACCAAGGACATACCACTCATGACACTTTCCATCGCAAGGATAACGGTGAAAACTCGCTATGTGGAAGGAGAAATCAGAGCAGCAGTGATAGATGAACCAATCTACCCTCTGATATTGGGGGGTAGATACGTCTTCTTGGGGAATCCCGAGAAACCTGTGATCATGGCGACAGTGCAGACCAGGTCACAGAAGAAGGAGGAAGAAGGTGAACCTATAAATGCTCATCCAGAGGAGATGAGAAAGGCGCAGGCTGAGGATAGGACACTCAAGCCATGTTTTAAAAAATTGCCCAAATGCCACACACCTCCGAGCAAGGGGGAATATTTCATGAAGAACAAACTATTATACAGGAAGGCCGGAACTGGAACAAATGGTCACAACCAGCTGGTTCTTCCCACCTCATATAGAGATAAAGTGATGGAACTCGGGCATGCGATTCCCTTCAGTGGTCACATGGGGATCAGCGCCACAGGACAGCGTATAGCTTGTCATTACTTCTGGCCAGGGATAACGGAGGATATAAAAAGATATGTCAAATCCTGCCCTGAATGTCAAAGGGTAGCTCCAAAGCACTGGACTGCTCCTGCAACTCTAGGGGAAATGCCCATAGTGGGACCACCTTTTGAGAGGGTTGCAGTGGATATTGTGGGACCTCTCACTCGGACCAAGAGGAGGAACAGTTACATCCTTACTCTGGTGGACACTTGTTCTATGTGGGGAGAGGCGGTAGCCCTGCCATCAATTGATTCAAAACATGTAGCAGAGGCACTACTTACAATATTTACCCGATTAGGATTCCCGCATCAAATCTTGACGGATAATGGTTCTCAGATTTAACGGAAGAAGTCAAGCCAGACACTTTCATTGTAGTCCGGAAATCTTAGAGAGGATACGAAAACCGGATCTGTGGGATTCCTGCCCGCCCATTGTTTCAGTTCACAGCTATTTGGTTGAGGGGGGAGGTTAACCTATAAATGCTTCATCCAGATGAAATGAAAAGTGATGGGAAACGGACAAATGTAATCCGTTGTCCAGGTAGAGAGGTTCAACGGGACTCTCATTTCTATCCTGAGAAAGCTGGCACACGACATCTTGTGGGATCAATTCCTGCCCGCCGCCATCGGGAGGTACCACATTTTCTTTAGAAGCTTTATTAAACCTGATGACGGATGGAGAAGGCGAAGAACCTGTTACCTCATCTTATCAATATGTGAACGTAAACTGAACTGCGACCACTTTTTTTTCACTGCCAGCATATTTTAAATAGGAAGGCAGAACTAGCTGTGGGAGAGAAGGTGCTTCTTCTACTACCCGGTAGCCAGAATAAATTACAAATTGGTTGGCAAGGTCCATATACGGTTCTAGAGAAGGTGTCTAGAACAAACTATAAAATTGACAAAAAGGGGAAGGAGAAAGTTTATCATGTAAACTTGTCAAAGAAGTATCTGGACAGACCACTCCAGGAAAGCACCCCCTTATTGACCTTGGCTATTGCAACCCGCAAAAGGAACCACTCACCTCACATGAATACCCATTACATCCTTGTGAAACAGCAGCACAGGTAAAAGTCAGTAAGCACCTGACTAAAAACCAGAGGGAGAGAGTTCAACAGGTTCTGGAGGAACATACAGATGTATTAACATATAAACCAGGCCATACAAATTTGCTACAGTATGACATGAAACTGGTAGACTCAAACCCAATCTGTATGAGAGCCTATTCTATTCCGTTCGCGAAGGAGAAGGCATTGAAGGAAGAAATAAATTATTTGCTGAAGGAGGGGATTATTTCGCACAGTGAATCATCTTTTAGTTCTAGTGTCGTTTTGTTGAGAAAACCGTCTGGGGAACACAGACTGTGCATAGATTACAGGAAACTGAATGCTGTCACAGAAGGACAATATGTCCAAATCCAGTTATTTGCCCTGAACAAGGAATGTCAAAGGGTAGCTCCAGATCCCAGTGAAGCAGTGGTGGACCTGCTCCTGCAATAACTCTAGGGGAAATGATGCCCATAGTTGGGAACCCACTTTTGATGAGGAGTTGAACACATTGAAGTGGATATTTTGTCGGGACCTTAACTGCTCACTCGGACCAGAGTTGGAGGAGGAACAGTTACATCCTTACTCTGGTGGACACTTGTTCTATCGTGTGGGGGAGAGGCGCTATATTGGTAGCCCTGCCATCAATTATTCAAAACACGTGCAGAGCAGACCAAGACCACAAACAAAAAAAGACGTGCGATCGTGTCGTTATGAATCTGACTCGCAAGGGACTTCCAGATAAAATTATTTAGACTGCACAATGTGAACTAGCTAGAGGCCTACTCAAACTGATTTGACACAACTTTTTCTTAAGAACCCGATTCGGAGGGGCTTTGTTGCAAAGATCCCGCATCTGAAAAAATCTTGCAACGGAATAAGGCGGAACAAGGATTCTCCACAAGCGAAAAAGAATGTTTAGCGTTAATCTGGGCAATAAAGAAGTTTCAAATCTATCTGTATGGTAGGACTTTTGTGGTGGAGACGGATCATCAGCCTCTCGTATTCTTATCTCAGGCTAAGCATGAAAACGCAAGATTGCTTAGGTGGTCTTTATTGCTTCAACCTTATCAGTTTAGTATCCAATATATCCCAGGCAAATTGAATGTCGGTGCAGATTTCCTCAGTCGGCACCCCTGTGATCAAAATTAGAGTAATGGCAGACGGGAGGAGAGATTTTATCTATGTGTATCACTGGTTTTGGAACTTGCCGTAGGCATGTTTTCAAGTGGGGAGATGTGTCATAAAATTAACAAGTGATACAACGTAAAAATATCTCCAAAGGATAAAATGTAAGGATAAAAACCAATGCGTAAGCTGCTGGAATACATGATCGCCCGCGCCGCGGGTCATCAGGTGTTAGACTTGAAGGCAAAACGGAACGAGGATCAAAAGACAAAAATCTGACTGAACGCGTACTTGAACTAGCGAGGTTAATGGACGCAAATTGGTGGGGCAAGGAGGAAAAGTCACGTTTCCTCCCCCCCCCCCCCGCCCCCCTCATGTTGACATAAAGTAAGGAATTCGACAGAAGGGACCTTGGATATGATACGCCACTGTCATTTATTGGACGCTTTTGCGATACCAAGCCTTTGATTTGAATTCAGCGGCTAAACGCAGATGCTTGAAATATTACAAAATTTAAAAAGTAACTTTTTCTTAATATTAATGTTAGGAATATAAAAATTAGCTGGCCGGATGGCCCATTCTGAGCAGTGAAATAATATGTTTTTAATTTTACAGACGGATAGATAATAATGAAGATAATGACAAAAGACAGTGTTGTTCACAACAGCGAAAGACTGCATTGAATCAAAAGTGTCGCTATTTGCACAAAAAATCGCGACCTTGAGACGCAGGTGTTCAAATCTACTTAGCATGGAAGAGAAGGGATATTGGTGGAGGCTGTGTCTAAAAATAACTTTTATCGACAAAATTTTGGAGGGGAGAGAAAGGTTGGTTCAAAAATCAAGTACGTTTTGTGAAAACGCAAGTAGAGACGGACAGACTAACAGATAAAAATCCATACTTGACTGAAGCATGACTGAAATGACTTTAGTGTAGGAAATTTGAATTTAAAAAAACCAAGGCATTGATTGGCCACAGACAATCATATTATCCGCGCTCAGACGAGCTTTTTTTGCCATTCCTCAATAGTTGTCCAGTGATAGACACAGTAAATTTCAAGTGTGGTGATTTCCAAATGAAATAAATTGAAATAAGTTCAGGGACGCCATACTATAGCCAGCAGCTCAGCTGAGTTTTGCTAGCATTTCTGTGTTCTTTATTCATAATCTGAGCTGTGAGTTCGATCTTGACACTAAGGTGGTGTCAAATGCTGATTAATAATTGAAGTGAGGACCCGTGCAGGGTACATTTCGACAGAACATCTGTGTATTGCTCAAGCACGGAGACGTGGGGCCATCATATTTCAGCACCAGAACAAATCTGGCAAAGTTAAGTAGGCTAGCTGGCCTGCTGAACTTACACCAACTTCATAAAACTAGCACCCAAGAGAATTTACTACTGAAGCATCCCATTTCCTTCCATCATTAATGGACAATGCTGTGTAGGCATAAACAGGGAGGGATGAAGCCACCCCAACAGCACATCCATTCATAGTTTTCCCAGGAAAATTAACATTACGAACAGTAATACTATAATTAATCTTGAAGATTGCATATGTAAACATCTTTCATTTAACATGCCATTTATTCATGCCATTCATTCATAAATTTCAAAATCTTTGTATAAGTTCTGGCCAAAATAAAACCTTGGTTCAGAACAAATAAATTTAAAAAAAGATTTTCTATTCTAAATTTAACCAGCTGAATTTAGTTCATTGTGTTATAAATTTTATTGATAGTATTAGACTTAATTAATATCTGTGGGTGTGTGTATATGTCCATACAACACATTGCATTCAGTACCCTAGATTTTAACGTAGCCACATTCATTAGTAAAAAAAGATATGTGTGAGGTCATAAAGTGGTAGCACGAAAGGGCCTTCTGTATATTCACAGTTACAATTATCTCAGGAGCCTTCACAGCTGACCTCACGCATCACACTAGGTAATAACACCACCATACAATACCATCAAAATCCACTACACCATCTGTAGTGGTGGTTCTATAAGGACCAAAAACAGGACGATGATAAATGAGATTCCAGTTACTCTGGTTTCACCTTCCACTATTTTTTCTGGTTCTTTTGGCCTCCCCACTCTTCTCTTTCTCTGTTGGTTCCAGCTAAAGACCTGCATGCTTTTACTTATTAGTTGTTTCCTGGAGGATGTCTTATTCATCTCCACCTGTAGAAATATATTTCTATTCACTAATTACAGTCGAGCTTTGATAATCTAAACCAGCGGTGGCCAAACTACGGCCCGCGGGCCAGATTTGGCCCGCCAACCAGTTTTGACCGGCCCGCCAACCTGTTTTGGCCGGCCTCTTGTTGTTGATTGAAGCCAAACCCTTCACAATGAAATAACACACAAATGTATGTTTGAAATAAATAATTACATGTTATATTACAAATTACAAAACAAATTAAAACAACAGATTCATTATATTTTTTTTACAGTAATTTCAGTCCGAAGACTGGTATATATCTCTTGACAGATGTGCAGTACAGTAGTTTGCCGTTGCTTTCTGTACGTGGTTCATTATATATGTAAAACTAAATCTCAGAACGTTATTTTTTAAGGATTGTATAGGTCTGGCCCTCTGGTGTTACCCTTTACCATAATCTGGCCCTCGGCCAACCTTAGCTTGGCCACCACTGATCTAAACTAACCTGGTGGAAGTTTGGATTTCCCATTTGTTCAGGTTTTCTAATGTTTCAAAAATACTGTTCTGGAGCCTAGAGAGGGTTTAGTAATAAAAACACTAAGTTGTACTTAACACATTGTTTTTTCATAGGTAACAGAACCAGAGCCTGCTCTTGCGTATGCGGCTGCCCCATCTTGGAGAGAGGGGAGGAGGGGGGGCGGCGCACATAAGTTTTTTAAAAGTCTGGAAATTATAGTGTGATCCAACTCAATAGTATGAAATTGATCCTTACAACATAACAATACTGTATGACATGGGGTGATGCCAAAACTAGATCTCACAATATTGTATGACATGGGGTGATGCCAAAACTAGATCTCACAATACAGTATGACATGGGGTGATGCCAAAACTAGATCTCACAATACAGTATGATATGGGGTGATGCCAAAACTAGATCTCACAATACAGTATGACATGGGGTGATGCCAAAACTAGATCTCACAATACAGTATGACATGGGGTGATGCCAAAACTAGATCTCACAATACAGTATGACATGGGGTGATGCCAAAACTAGATCTCACAATACAGTATGACATGGGGTTATGCCAAAACTAGATCTCACAATACAGTATGACATGGGGTGATGCCAAAACTAGATCTCACAATACAGTATGACATGGAGTGATGCCAAAACTAGATCTCACAATACAGTATGATATGGGGTGATGCCAAAACTAGATCTCACAATACAGTATGTTATGGGGTGATGCCTAAACTAGATCTCACACCACCTATAAAAATCCCTCGGTCCAGCCATGAACAGGCCAAATGGAACTTATCATCGCACTGTTTTCTAACTTTGTTTCTTTGCTATCAGATCTCTCACTCTTGTCAGTAAGTGTAGTTGATTTGATAGCATTCTGTTTGTGGCTCGTACCAAGCCATCGCAGTCTCTAGCATGGGGAATGCCTCAGCGTATGTAGACACGTCATATGAATTAAGTTTCAATGGGACCATTCTTTTACTTATTGTTTTAATATCTGTTATGGTTGACTTTCCAATGTCGTACCACTTTTGCTAATGAAGATCTTTTCTGCCTTTGAAAGTTTGTTTAAAATTTCAATCCTTGATTCAACTGTTTAAAATGTCTGCAAAGATGACGAAGATACCATAACCACAGCATGGTAAAATAAAACTATTTCGTATGTAAAGACTCGACAATCACACTCGCACTAAGCAAACTGATTAACTGACCAGAAAAATTGACACCCTTCCCCTCTACAAGTGTGACTCTCACCATCAAGGACACATTTTGTTTTAACTCAGGCACACTCCTCACTTTTTGTGCCGGCATAAAAGAAAATGTTTTCTCATTCAGATTATTGATGTTTCAGCTTATTGACATTCAAATTATCAAAGCTCAACTGTACTCGTTTTAAAAAAAAAATGTTAATCCTCATATTAATCACACACTGTGATCACACATTAGTTTTTTTTTTCTCTCACATCGCGCTCATTTAAATAAAGATAAAGTATGCTGACATAAGTTTTACTGCATCATTTCAGCTTTATTACCATGTAATTAGACATATCAGAGATAAGGTATAGATATACGGACAGTAGAAACGGCTGAAAAACTGCTGAGGTGACTAAAACCTGAAAGTAACAGTTTCCAAAATGGCACACAAAAAATGCCCAATTTTAGACAAGGTCAAAGATAATCTTGGTGTAATACTGATGGAAAATATTAAAGTATTTTACAACAAGATTAAGATGTTAAAAAACACACATAATGGAGATCAAATAAATGACTCTTGTGTAATAATAAAATCTGGGGGGGGAAAAATGTCTAATGCAAGATCCCAAACCTTTTATAGGTGTAATTAGATTTTCATAGTCAATCTGTCACAACCTCATGTCTGCAGACCAATTCCCAATGTCTGTTCTAATACAGTTTATTTCTACCAGTTTTTCCCATCACTGTTGCATCAAACTGGTATTCTGTCATATATTTATAATTCTTTTCGAACTGCGTATCTCGCAGTTTTAGCGCAGCAAACTCAACGATAATTTGTGATATTACATTTCTTTTTGCTTCTCTTTTGACCAGAGCACCTTTTTAATCAAGTTTCCAGGCCGCGTCTGCAACCAATGTCTTTCAAGCTTAATCAAGAGTGCCAGTAACCTTTAGCGACCCTGCTGATGTGTCTACTGACGCGACTTTCCTTGAATCAAAATCTTAAATCTTGAAAGTCTGTTTTTTTAGATGCTTGAAATGGCTTCATTGGGAACCAACGGCCACCAAACAGAAATTTAAATGTGACTTGAAAAAAAAACAAGAGTATGGATGAGATTTCTGTCCGTTAAAGTGCAAAGTGAAGTCATGTGGAGTTACAGATGTTGAGTTCGTTGTATAGTCTTCCTAAGATATTGCTTTATCTCTCTTAAAGGCCTTGGCCGTTCGCCCCTGTTTTCATGCAAGGTGTTTATAGCCGCTTTGAGTTGTTATACAGTATTACAGTTTAAAGGTCAGTTCTTTCCTTCTTTTTTTTTTAAGTATAGTAATGTTATACAGAAGTTAAAGGAAATTAAATGGCGATTTATAAAATAAAAAGGGGGGGGGAGAAACAAAAACTTAATTTAAATACCCTGACCGCATAACTGGCCTCCCGTTGCAAGCGCCAGGGAAAGTCTGCCCTAAATACCGGCATCTCGTACTCTAAGAGTTAACTTTGCGAGCCAAAGGAGACGGTTCTGTAAAGTATTCCGAAATAGGTACAAATTATACACACACCATACAGACCTGGCGGCAGTTGTTCTCAATCTGCAGACAGACTGCTGATCTCCTTGGACTCTTGGTTTAGTTATAAAGAATGACGGAATGATACATGAGTGTCTTTAGTAATAATTTAAACATATTTGAGCCCTGTTGTGTATTTGTCTTTATATCTGTTGATGCTTTATCCCAGATGAAAAGCCTGCCTTCTTACTAAGCACGTCAATCGGCATGGGAGTGGTTGAATGGCCTCTCGGTACATAAAGGTTGGTAGTGAATACTGAATGAGCTGCCCCGGACCAAAACAGATGGTTGTAAATGATGGTGCAGGGCTCTTCTTCTTCTTTGATCCTTAGCCGCCAACTGTCAAAGCAGTTAGTGGCCATCACGCCTGGTGGCGTCTTGTAGGGCAGCAACAAACTGCTTCTACTTTGCTTGGTCGGCGGCTATCCTGTGTGCAGTGCCTCAGCTCTGGTTCATTCTTTGCATCTCAGCCTCCACAGTTCCTCTGCCAAGTTGTTTTTGGTCTCTTTCACTTTCCTTCACGGGTCCATAGCATAGCTGTTCTTGTGATGGCATCAGGGTCTCTTCTGAGGATATGGCTAACCCAACTCCAGCGTCTGCCAGCTATAAAGGTGTGCATGTCCTCTTAATTGCTCCGAGTAAGCAGTTCTTGATTGGTGATGGTATTCAGTCAAAAGATTCAGGGGCAGCTATCTGTAAATTACTTCTAAACATTTATGACGTGACAACCGGTGAGATGAAGACATCGTAACCTCCCTTCCTCCTCCCGACCCCCAAACTGCCTTGCGGGCTAGAGTTTTAGACTCAATGTCAAAGGTTTTTTAATAACTTCGTACTCAAACCGAGGAAGACAATGGGAAACCACTATCGTATTACCTTTTGTACAGTCATGAATCATTTCCACAGCAAAAAGAACTATATTAATGGTGGTTTCTGTCGCTCGCTGAGTATGATGGGTGTATCGATAGGTATGGTCTATGGAATAATATCGATAAGGTCTCCATAATTCGGCTCGTTAAGAAAAAGGAGAGACCTATTCGAAAAACTGAGAAGAAGAGAAGGCGAATGCGCTCAACTAGATAGTGATTTCTAAGGAATCGTGAAGAGTTGATTCTGTATCCTCGCGAAATAGACTTCTATCCCTAATATCTCGAAAAAGAAAAGAGCACCCATCCTCTCAAATGAAGGATTTTGCCTGTATATAAATATTTAACACAGACACACCAGTGACACAAGATAATCACTAAGGAGTTAATGATCAACACGGCTCTATACGTCGTTTGTTAAATATATTCACATATAGGGTTAGTAGAAAGCAAAAAGGATGAGCATAGAAGGAAATGTACCAATTAAATAACAAACCTTCTTTACTGAAATATGAGACTAAAACTATGTACAGAATGAAATGGTGATGAGATAAACAAAGTGTTACCACAATGAAGATAATAATCTACAGAGTCCGTAATCTACTGAATATCCACGACTCTATGATCATACAATGATATGCACAAACTGTTCAGTGTAGACGTCTAGTTCACACCACTTATTCACAATTTCAGACGAAGTACGAAATGAAGCGTCACGTGCTGCTGGTAATACTCGACCGTCATCAAGCTGCATTAGGCAAAATTAGTGTTAAACATATCGTTGCCTTAGGAACTTGTAGTGTTAGGACACATGCAAGATTACCATTTAGAAAGAAAAAGGAAAGAGTGAAAATCAATCAGTTATGAACATACAATATGTGCCATTCCGAAGAAGGTGTATTGCAAGATAATGCAACTGTAATATAATTTATTCTGTAGAAAATAAACATTCAAGAGAATAGGACATAATTCTAGATTCAGAAAGAGCAAGGACAGCACAGGGATTTGGGTCAATATTTGATCGAGCCTTATTAGTTGAACTGAATGGCAGACCACGAAGTATTAATTTTATACAAATATACACCAACAGCGAACAATGCAAAAGAATGAAAAGGCACATTCTTCTATGATTTTGACATAGCTGTAGCACAGCGCAAATCCCATGAGACATTTGGTAATGAAAAAAAAGTGGAATATGTGACTGGGGGTTATGACCTAGACGGAGGAAATGAGAGGGGCTACAAACTGGTAGATCGGACAACAATTCATGCTTTGATAATAAGAAACACTCTGTGGTATTTTAGAGGTTTAGAGGTATTTGAACGTGGAAAAGTCATTGAAAAATCGTTCGTAATAAAACAAACTATATACTGATATGCAGGGGATTTCGAAATGTTTTGGTGTCTGTGAAACCTAGGCGAGAGCACACTATAGCAACGACCTTGTACCGGTAGGACAGAGCACCTGAATGCACAAGATATATTTAAACTACAATTATTTGCTTTGTAAGATCTTTAAATGGTATTCACTGAAAGTCGGTAACGTAACATACACCGAACAAGAGACAACACAAGAATAAACGATTTACAAACATTATTTGACAGCAAAAAAGCTGCACTTTAAAATCTTCACTTATTTTTATTACAGTTAAAGTAATTGGAAAGACAACATTAACATAAATACGTACTTATTTAAAAAAAAATAATAATATGCTACTTAAATTACCTATGACAAAATCTTTGCTTCAGCTATCCTGACGTCATAATTGGTTAGCTATGTAGCTTGAAACGTCATCAAAGCTGAGTATTTTGCTTGAAACATCATTATTTGGTCGTAACGTTAACTGTATACCATATGTCAGAAACGTAGAGCGGTGATGTAGAAGTAATTACCAAAAATTCAGCTTTGCCATCCACGGATTTGGTACAGGTCGGCGTACCTAAATGTGAAGCAGAACCGGAAATAACAGTGATGAGATTATTAGAAAAAAATGAAAAAAGACAAGACTCGTGCGGGAATAAAAATCAAAACAAGAACAATATCCATTCAAATAACCATCACCACAAAGATCAAGTAGAAACTTAGCCTAGTTCACGGCAAGGTACACAATATAATTAGTATACTTCTTTGTGACTTCTTTAAAAGAAACGACAATTAAGGTCGTGTCATCGTTTGTTCTGATCATAGCCTTCCACTCTATGGCAGACAACGTATACTCAATGCACTGTTGTTCACAAAGGCAATAGCATGCTGATGTTAATCCGGAATACAACTTGTGAGAGATAATGATCAGTACGCCCAGAACAGAATTAATCATCATCACTATTACCCCTCACCTCCTAGTTTTGAATAGGGATTGAACAAATACTTTCCACGCCCTTCCGTCCTGTGCCATCTACTAAAGGTCTTTCCATATCTTCCATCTCGGATGAATGGGTCGAATGTTAATGTGATCACGCCTGATGCTGTAGTCTGCTGCTTTTGAGATCGATTAGCTTCTTTTTGTAGGAGAGAAAATGAAAATCAGTAACCAGTCAAGTCCTGGTTGTAACATTTTCAGATCCATCTCCTAATTTCATTCATTGCTTCATCACTCGTCAGCTACATGCATGGAGGTATACCTGGAGTCATCCTTATATGACCACCACCTAAGCACAACGCTACAGTATTAAAACGTGGAAGTGAACCTGTCTATGAGGCCAATTATACCATCATTGACTCTTCAAATCATCCACACTTTTGCAGTGATTCCCCCTATAGTGAAACATGTTAAGAACCCAGCATTGCACACTAAGCTTGGGGGATTTACTAAAGCCCCAGACGTAACTCTAATTTTTTACCTGGTTGGCTGCATGCTGGGGGATCTCACTGTGGGCCCATGATGGGAAAAGGGAGCTCAGATGTGGCTCTGTGTAGGACATGACAACGCCTTGGGAGAGCCCAGAACCAGAGCATAGTGGTTGAGCTCTGCAAATTTGGAGAGCCTCCTAGGATGGCGGGGAATGCACAGTGTGCCATACACTTCTTCCTTCTAGCTTGGAATCAGATATGATAATCCTTTAAATGCCAATCAAGCTGGAGAAACTGGAGCTCATGACTTCAACTCAGCCCGTTTCGGAATAACAGAAAAGCCACAGGAAAAGCCTAGTTCTACAGTGTGGATAATACCAAGGACTCTTCAACTTGGTACTGGCTGCAAAAGAGCGAGAAGCACTGCGGTCCCAGTTAAACAACAACAACAAACCCGTCAGTTACCCAAGGAGCATAGGCCTTCAACAAATGTATGCCAGGTCCCATCTGCTCAAGTTCTTTTTCCAAATCTTCCCATACCTCCCTATTTCTTCCCTATGCATTCGACATAATCGATAAATATTTTGACTTGTGTTTAATGTATCCATTTTAAGATGTCGATGCTTAAAATGCATCTTGTCTGCGAACAAGTGCAGAAGATATTTTATCAGGTGTCAAAAGCGATCTTAAATGTCTTTCAAAACTGTAATTCGTTTTATTACTTCACAGAGACCCTTATTTTGAAAATTTGGTATTCTCACAACGAGATATTTAAGACGATTTCTCCTCAACTACACATATTTTTAATCAGTTAAGTAACAGTAATACATTTTTTTTAAAATTCAGTGTTTATATATATATATATATATATATATATATATATATATATATATATATATATATATATATATATATATATATATATATATATATATATATATATATATATATATATATATATATATATATAGGGGGGTAGGGCTGGAGTGTGTAAGGGATAGTACCTCACGGTGAGAGGCAGTCACTTCCTCTTTTTGAGGATGGCCTGGATCCTATTTGGTTCCCCCACTCCAGTTCAGCTCATGTATGGCTCCTCGAGTCTGCTTGTGTACGGCAGCGCCACCCCCCGGGCAACGGCTTTGACTGGCCGGCCAAACTACATGAGTAAATTGAAAAAGGGAGGTCCCCCTTAAACAGTACACACAACTGCTGGCCGAACGGGCGGATGATCAATAATATTTTGACAACGGCTTCTAGGGCAGGAGTTGGAAAGGCCTGGTATCGGGCTGAGGGCGCACCATGGACTGTAATGGTAAGCGGCCAGAACCATCCAGAAAGCAATGGCAAACTACTGGATGTACAATGCCAAGAAATCCATAATGGCTAATCTGAATACTACACAAAGATCTGGTGGTGAGGCCCCCAGGCCAGGCAGATCATATTTAACTGGGGAAGAGATCGTTGGCAGCGTCAGTACAGGTAATCGTGATGACGGCCAAAAGCCTGACTGTGTTACCACGGAAAACCATGTCATCGGTCTTAGAAAAATAATCAAAATAGGAACATGGAACGTCAGAAGCTTATACCAAGGAAAACAGTACATAGTGAAGAACGAGATGGAAAGGCTAAACATCGATATCCTGGGCATCTCAGAGCACAGATGGTCGGGCCAGGGACACTTTTCGATTCCATCAGGAGGAACATTCATATACTCAGGCAAAGAGAGGGGAGGTCAGAGCGGCGTCGGCTTCTACCTGTCTAAAAGGACAGCTGCCTCCCTATTAGGATATAATCCCATAAATGACCGCATTGTCACAATCAGACTGAAAGGAAAAGAAAGAACATCACAATTATACAAACATATGCGCCAACAGCAGCTGCTGAAGAACAGGAAATTGAAGATTTTTACAATGAACTACAAAATGCATTAGAGAAAGCAAATAAGCAAGATATTAGGATAATAATGGGAGATTTTAATGCCAAAGTTGGAAACGAAAGATTAGAACATGAAAAAAGAGTGAAAGGAAGTTATGGATTGGGCCAGAGAAATGAGAGAGGAGAACGCTTGACAACATTCTGCCTAGAAAACAACCTAGTCATCACGAATACTCTTTTTATGCAACACCCTAGAAGACTATATACATGGACGTCACCGGACGGAAAAAGCAAGAACCAAATAGATTATATCTTAATACAACAAAGGTGGCGATCTTGTATCTCATCCATCAAGACGTTCCCAGGAGCAGACTGTGACTCCGACCATGAACTTCTTGCTGCAAACTTCAAGATCAAATTGAAAAAAGTCGTTACAAGCGACAAAGTAATACGTTATGACACAAGCGCCATACCAGAAGAGTACAGTGTCGATATTCAGAACAAATTTGACATTCTTATGGCAGTACAGGAGGAAATGACACCAGATGAACTTGCTAATAACATCAGAGATGTATATATTACAAATGCACAGAGGTTAATTCCTAAAAGAAGTATAAAGAGACGAGAATACATCTCAGACGAAACACTGAAGTTGGTGGTAGAGAGAAGAAAAATGAAGTCCAAAAAAGATACAGAAAATCAGGAGTTGTACAAGGAATACACAAAGCAGATTAAAAAACGAGTCAGACAAGACAAACAACAATACATAAACGACACCTGCAGGAAAATAGAGGAAATGCGCGAACAGGGATTGAGTAAGAATATGTTTTCTGAAGTAAGAACATTGAAAAAACAGCAACTTTAAATCATCACCCCGAGCAATAAACGACAAGAAAGGCGACACTCTAACAGAACGTAAAGATATTCTGAACAGATGGAAGGAGTACTGTCAAGAAATGTATACGGAAATAAACAAAGCGGCAGATAACAACGTCATGAATGAAGCGGAACGTGAACCAGAACCTACCATAGAGGAAGTCCGGAATGCAATCAAACACTTAAAAAGTGGAAAATCTCCTGGTTGTGATGAAATAACAGCTGAAATGATACAGGCAGGAGGAGAAGGCAGCGCTCGTATATACCATGCATTATGCTGCAAGATCTGGCAAAGCGGAATTTGGCCCAAGGAATGGAAACGATCAATTTACATACCCTTGCCAAAAAATGGCAACCTGAAACTGTGCACAAACTACAGAACTATAGCTCTTATAAGCCATGCCAGCAAAATACTTTTACAAATCATAATGAAAAGGATGCAACAAAAGCTAGAAACAGAAATAAATGAAGTACAGGCGGGTTTTCGACCAGGTAGAGGCACTAGAGATCATATATTCAACATGAGGATCATCATAGAAAAGTGTAGAGAATTCAACGTTGACCTACATACTTGTTTCATTGATTACACCAAAGCTTTCGATTGTGTACAACATCAGCAGTTATGGGCTATTATGAAAAATATGGGATTTCCAAACCACCTTATACAACTCATCGCACTGCTGTACCAAGAACAACAGGCAGCCGTAAGAATAGAGGGGGAAACATCAGAATGGTTTGAAGTACAGAAAGGAGTAAGACAAGGCTGTACCCTTTCCCCTTACCTGTTTAACATTTATGCCGAGAATATCATGAGAAACGTAAGAGATGACCAAGAACACACAGAGTTTGACTCATTTAACATCGGCGGGTACCAGATCCCGGAAATCAGATATGCTGACGACACAGTCCTCCTATCGACCAACCCAAAAGGACTTGAACAATTACTTCTGTCCACCAAAAAACACAGCGAGGCCCAGAATCTATACCTAAACACCAAGAAGACCAAAGTATTGACAACAGACAAAGTAAAGACCAAACCAGAAATTGAAATTGATAACGAAGAACTGGAAAGTGTCAATGAATTCGAATACTTAGGATCAATCATTAACAGCTCTGGCGACTGTGCAGTAGAAATTAAAAGAAGACTTGCAATTGCTTCACATAAGCTAATACAGATGAAAAACCTATGGCAAGGCACAAGCAAAGAAACAAAGTTACAACTGATCAGAGCATGTATATTCCCAGTAGCAACATACGGCTGCGAGACTTGGACACTCAATAAAACAGTTGCAAAAAAGATTACATCATTCGAAATGAAATGCTACAGAAGGATGTTGAGAATACCCTGGACAGAAAAAAAGACCAACAGAGAAGTACTGCACTCACTAAACGTACAGGAACATTGGCTCCTAAATACCATCGCAATAAGGAAGCTGAAATTTTTCGGTCATATAAAAAGACATAATAGTCTGGAAAAAACAGTGATGGAAGGCATGGTCCCTGGAAAAAGGGGAAGGGGTCGACCTAGACGACGGTGGACCCAGGACATCACAGAGAGTCTGAACTTGTCTTTGGCTGATGCAGGTCGACTTGCCCAGAATCGTGATGCGTTCAGAGCAGCTGTAATGGAGACAACGTTCTGGAAAGAATACGTCACATGATGATGATGATATATATATATATATATATATATATATATATATATATATATTATATATATATATATATATATATATATATATATATATATATATATATATATATATATATATATATATATATATATATATATATATATATATATATATATATATATATATATATATATATATATATATATATACGTAGTGCTCATTTCTAAATCTGAGTTTCATATAGTTGTTTTTTTTTTTTAACTTCCGATCATTACCAGTGAGCGAAAGCAAAAGCCCAATAAAAGAAATACTTAAACGGGCAATAAATGGCCCTGTGAATTATACTGTTCAAAAAACGAAACGCAACTTTTTTGGTGTTACTTTTATATAAGATATTCGCTGATTGGACATCAGTCAACCTATCGACTGTGTCCATCTAGTCATTAACTTCTCGTGGTTACCTGAATTGTACTCACCTTATGATTCGTGAGGTCATGAAAGAGATCAAGGTCAAAACAACATTTTTGACAATAACTCGTGACAGGTTCATGAGAATCCCGTGAAACTTACTGAACGCACAACTCTCTGACCATATTATTGAATGCCTATAAAAGATTGACGCTCCTGGAATAAATTCAGTTTAAAATTCAATGCGCAAGTATGGCTCATCTCACTACAGCACAACGACTCATCATCATTGGACGTTTACAGACTGGACAGTCACAAAGTGTAGTGACCAGACAATTTAATGTGGTTAGAAGCACCATTAGTAGCCTTTGGAGGCGATTTCAAGAAACTGGCTCAGTGGCAGACCGGCCGCGCAGTGGAAGACCCAGAGTCACAACTCCTGCCGAAGACCGCTTCATACGGCTGCCTCACCTCAGGAATCAACTTGCATCTGCGTCCTCCACAGTCCAGTCAATGTCAGCAGCTTGTCGAATTTCAGATCAAACGGTAAGGAACCGGCTGCACGACTCTGGTCTTTGGGCTAGAAGACCCTACAGAGGTCCTGTTCGTACGGACCGGCATCGCCAGAACCGACTGCACTGGGCGAACCAGCATCGTCAATGGATCGTTGGGAATGACTGGAGACGGGTTTGGTTTAGTGATGAATCATTTTTTGTGCTCCAGCGACACGATAGACGGAGAAGAGTTTACCGCAGAGTCCATGAGCGCTACGCCCATAACAGCGTTGATGAGGCTCCTCCACATGGTGGTGGAGGTGTACTGATGTGGGGGGGGGCGCTCAACTTCATGGGAAGAAGTGGCCTGGTGCAAATTGAAGGACGCCTGAATGTCCAACGATACGTCGCTGAAATTCTTCGTCCTCACGTCCTTCCACTTCTGGCTCCACGAGGGTCGATTTTTCAGCAGGATAACGCTCGACCTCATGTGGCACAACTCACCACCCAGTTCCACGCTGACAACAACGTCCAGACCATTCCGTGGCCAGCCATGTCATCAGACATGAATCCCATAGAACACTTATTGGATGAACTCCTCAGACGACTCCGCCAGCGAGACGTAGCTCCAGCCAATCCTCGACAGTTGTCTCTTGCACTGCGGGAAGAGTGGGCAGCCATCCCACAACAACAGATCCAACGGCTAATCGGATCCATGTCAAAGAGATGTCGTTCTCTGATAGAGGCCAGAGGAGGCCATACACCTTACTGAAACGGAGGCCTCAGTCGCAAAGAATGAAAGTCCAAACCAAATTTAATTAACATCATTTCATTGTTAAAGTCTGAAAGTTTCTTCATGCCAAGATTGAAACATTAATTCCGTAAAATAAAATTTTGGTACAAGTTTGAAATTTGGTGTCCATTACCACTGCAATAATGTTGCGTTTCTTTTTTTGAACAGTATATATATAACATTGTCAGGAGCAGTGTGTCATGTAGGACTACGGAAGTCTGCTACTGACAGAACACATTTCACAAGGTTATTTAATAACGGCAACCCGCTCCGACTTCGACTACTCTTAGTGTAAGGTAAAGTATTGGTAGTTCCATAGCAGATACTGATGTGGGGGAATGAAGTGTTAGAGATTTCTATACAATAGGTCCACCTGCGAGATGGTGAGGTGACCAATTCCATTCCTCTCTGCCTTTGCCTTCCCTGACTCAAGAGCATAGTCAGATACCTGTTTACAGTTGGACATACTGTAGCGGGACACCACTGATGTTTTGAACTTTGTGCCTTTTCCGCGAGAGGCCAGCGTTCTAATCACTCTGCCATTCGAACATTCCTCTCAATGTATGCGCAGCGAAAAAGACATAGATTGGTTTCTATGAAATGAAAAATCACTGTAAAATCTTAAGAGATCTAGAAATGACTAATTTCTGGCACACTTTTCTTCCCAGAGCCTTTCAAACCTTCCAGATTTGAATACAGACAACAAGTGTTCCGATTACTGATTCATACTTCTCTATTCTTGCACAAAAATTACATTCACAAAGCCGACATACAGAAAATTCAGCGAAAAGTGATTGACCAACCTTTAACAGGAATAGGGACGTCTTTGTTCACACCCCCAGTCAGCTCTTTCAATCCTGCGAGAGATGTCCATGCAGACTCCACAAGACAGAGAATGTATAAGTCATTTGACCGCAGCATAGACATGTAAAAGGAGCCCTAAGGAATAGAGTAGAAATTGACCATATGAAAAGAAACTTGTGAAGTAAAGTGAATCTATACGAAATGTATGAGTATAATACTCATCTTGATTTAATTATCACATCAGCACTATCTGCCTAAATAACGTATTACGTCAATTACTATCTTCCATTTTATACCAAATGAACACTTAGCTTTCTACTGTACTTGTTTCATCAGCCACTACTGCTCTAATTTGCATATTACATAAGTGAACTGTATAAGGGTTTGATGTTTTTCCGGAAGATCTACCAAACCATAACCAGATTAAGAACTCCCGGGGCCCTTGGCTATTAAGATATTTAGGGGCCCCTCTCCAATCTTCTAAAAGGTAAAACTAGAAGAAAAAAAACTATAGCATTTCAGATAAATGTTTTTATTAATAAGTTTTTTAAGCGTTCTTTACAGCCCCTAGATTTTGTTAAAGGTAGTCGGGCACTTGAAAAGAAAATATAATTTAAAAACAAGGAAAAAAGCGGGGGTGGAAGTAACTAATAAACTAACTGCTGTACAGATACTATTACGCTGCACGCAAAAATGTACTATCGGGCACGTGCCGTTGATGCTGAGCTCTGTGCTTTTTCCCATGTAAGTCTAGGCCCCTAGGCTTGTGTCTGTTGGGCCTAATGAATAATTTATGTATCCTCATCTGTGACAAGTTAAATTTTCGATCGTTACATTTTCCAGTGATCTCCTGTAACTTTCTTCTGTGCCTTGTTTTTCTTTTTTTCCCAACCGCTCCGTACCGCTTTTTTCCGCTCCTCGACTGTGGTGGTATGAGAGGTTAATGGTGTTACTTAACTAAATGTACTCAGAGTGAGGTCAAGCTGTGTAAGTCCCTGAGTCTAATAGTTGATGTTGTTGTATTCTCAGGGTACCTATCCGCTACCTCTCTGAGATCTCACTTTGGGAAATATTTTCTGGGTATGTTATATGGCTACGTTTTATAATGCTACGTGTCTAGGGTAATGTAGGTATAGTGATGTGTCAATAAAACAAACTCAACTGTAACTCAATATAATTAAATTAAGTAAGACTGTGTGTAAATTTATATATGTATATTACAATTTTTATTATTCCTGAACCTCCATTTTCTGGAACAGGAATTTTAAACCGAAAAGAAATATTTCTTTATGTACAAATTTAAATAAATATGTTGGACATCCTGTCCATAAAATGACAAGTCTAAAATGTCAATATGTTTATACTCTCTAATGGAATACCTTTGAGGACCCTCATTTTTATATTTTAAGGTTTGACCATTGTTGGACCCCCATTGCAGTGCAGGGGAGACAATACCGTCACATCATCATCAACTGCCATCTCCACATCGAAGGTCGACTGCAATGGATCTCCAACGTCTTCTGTCTCTCTTGTCTTGATGGTGTACTCTGATACTTCTTCCTGTCGATCTCTTGATGTTATCTTTCCACTTATAGCGCTGCCTTTCTCATGCACGTTTAGCTACAACTGTTCCTTTTGTTGTGGTCTTCAGTAAGATGTTACGTCCTTTTTACATGGCCAAAATATTTTAGCTGTCAAATGTAGATCTCCGTCATGAATTCTCTTTTCATTCCTAGGTTTTCTAGTACCTCTTTACTTCCTTTCGTCTTTTTCAATGAGACGCGTCCCACTCTTTCGCTGTATCTTCATTGCATTCGATAGGGCTTTATATGGTAAGGCCCCAGAGTCTTCCACGTTGGACTGCCATCGTTGTTATCTATGTCCTCATACGCCTGTAGTGCTCCATACACTTGCTGTTTCGCTTCGTCAGCAGTTGATTTTTTCAGATTCCTCCACAATTGAAGAAGATCGTCATTATTATAATCCTTACGCTCCCAGCGGAACATAAACCTTCAGCTAATGCAAGCCAAACCTTCCTGACCTGTGCCGTCCGTTCAAGGTCTTACAGTATCTTCTTCATCTCTTTCACGTCTGTCTCTAGTTTCTTCTCCATTTATTGTTCAATCTCTCAGTACATCTCTTACCCTGAGCATTTGAGAATAAAGACTGGCTTGTAACACTATCACCAGATTTCTTAATAATGTTATATCCATCGCCAGCGTCTTCTTCTCATGTCGTATTCCACTGGCATACTCGTATACTGATTCTTGTCATCTGTTCCACAATGGTAATCTTGTCGTAATATGTCAATTCTTTTATTCTACGCTGTCATCCATTTATGAAAGTCTGTAACTTGATGGTTGTTATTGTTGTTTTGTTTTTTTTTTGTCTCCGTGTTTGAGGGGCATACAGACTGACTTGACATTTGTGTTGAAGATTCTTATATTATATATATATATATCCGAAAGCAATGAAAAGTCTTATTACCTTTTGTATTCTTATTTTGTTGTCACTATCTGTCCCTCCAACTTTATTTATATTGCTGCTAAGATATTTGTATGAATCTACTTCTTACATGGGGAGTTTCTTTAAGTTCAGTCTTGTTATCATTTCCTGCATTTATTCTCACAATTTTTGTCTTTTACCTGTGTAATTTCGACCTAATAGCTGTGACTCATAACATATTTATTTAAAACAACAATTCTTACCACTGGGTACTCCCAGGTAATTGTTCCAGACAAGCAGTCTTCAGGAACTACCACATCAAACCGATCCACTTCGGCAGCGCTAAAGACAGAAATAAAAAGACAACACGGAAGACAATAGGGACAGCTAAAACGTACCGCATGAATTAATAATAGCAAATAGGCATGCTATTAGAAGCCACTAACATTAGGTTGTGCATGGGCTTGGCAGCTTCACCATGTACAATACATTGCTACAGAAGCTACTGCTACAAGAGTACGTTGGCTGATATGCAGGTCCAATGCAAGGAAAAGAGTTAACCAAAGAAGACATAAGTAATGGTCTTCCCTAATAGACGTCAATTTAATTTGTTATTGTGAACACTTTCTCCTTGTGTTTTTATGTCTCCTTCTCTTTCTCTACCATGGGAGTTGCACAACAAGGACTGACTTGTAATGCTATGAGCTGGTTTTTTCTCCTTGTCTGTCCTGTCCCCAACAGTTGTAGTGTGGCTTCATACTGCGTAAGTAGAGAAAATAAAGAAATCAATAAAGGAAACAAATGAGAGCAAAACTTTGAAATGTAAGTGCAGAAAACGTCATCATTATCACCAGCCTGGAGATAATAAAGCAGAGAGTTTCCATTAAACTCCGTTCTGGGTCTCTATCTCCTTAACTCTTCTGTTCTCCTTTGTTCATTTTTTACAGTTGTTCCTCAAATGCCCGTCTCCAAGAGCCCCTAATTCTTTAGTTCCTTCAACTTCCCCTGGATTCATTTCAATTATTGTCTTGACCCACTATGTCTTTCCATGAATAAGATAGCATTACACCATTATCTATATGACAGTGACTAGCGGATACTTAGTGCGCTTAATTGGTAACCTGGCCTTGAATGTGGGACACTTCGTTACTGCCCGCTATTGCGATTTGGTTAATTTAAATGCTGACATTACTGCATCTCAAAGTCCCATGCTTCGCTGTATAGCAATCTCTGGTGGCCTCTTCCTTCACTTATGAACGAATCAGTAATTTTTATTTGGTCTAACTCAGTGAGTTTGCTACAGTTATATGTCCGACGCTAACTTACAGCCTGACTATTAAACTGGCTGAATGTCTGCCTAGAATTAATCTCAGCTCACATCCCTTCTCTACTCTAAAACTGGACATTTCCTAAGAGATTTATACTATGGCTGCCCGAAATTAAACTTTCTCTTTGTGTCCGCTCCAAAATTTGGCATTTATTGGGTGCTTTTTTAACTATTCTGTGTATTCTAATTATGTCTTATTCTGTCATTCTTGAGTCTAAGTGGCTGCAAATTCTGTTGAGCTTTAGTGAATTCCGCTGCGCCTATCAACAACATTACCAATTTAACTTGTAAATAACACACATAAATTGGTATTTTGTACTCTTCTTATTCTTGTCTAATTTACTAGACACGGTATTACGATCTTTGTCTTGTCTTATCTGGCCTATACTAGTGCACAGGGCAGTTATAGAAGTGAATGCGTCTTTAACTAGATTGAGTCTTTCCCGGTCTTACATTCCGCATAGGTGGTCATGACAATGACTGATGTTCAAGGAGTACTATTTCTATGGTTCTGAGTTGGCAGTGTGTATAGTCAGGATTCACTCAGGTAGCGAGGCGATGATCCTGGATTCGATTTCCCAGCAAACCTATCACTCTTGACACTTTTCGTTTTTTTGTTTTTGTTACTTCTTATTTCTCACGTGTGTTTGCAATATATATCCGTTTATTTTTATTATGTACTACACAGGCCTCTGGTTTACTCTTGTGTTTGTTTCTATGTGTGGTGGGGTGAATGAGAACAGCAGGCAAAGGCATTCAATTGGACCACCAAATTTAGTGAAGTGCAGAAGTAGTAGGATAGACAAGGTCACAGAGCGTGATTTTTGAGTGACATACGACAGCCCAGATACAGAGTTCCTAAGTAGCCTCGATCTAGGTTTCAGCTCCCCGCTTTTTGAACGTAGTCACTCTGTGTATGATTCTGACGATAAATATAGAGAGGAACAAAGAATTAATTGTCTGATTCTAACTGGTTGGGTATCAATCTTTTGTCAAAATGTATCAAAGAACACTCAAAAAAATAATGTCTATCAAGGTACATAACACAGGTAGATAAATGAAAATAAAATTCACTCCCTGTCTAAAAAGCTAAAAAAATCATGATTTCGGGCTGGCTTTTGGTCAGCCCGGAGAGGATCGAACCCCTCAGGCGTGGCTCGCTACGGCCAAAAAAAGGTAAACAAACAGAGAATGTGTATTTCTCCCTCTCTCTCTCTCTCTCTCTCTCTCTCTCTCTCTCTCTCTCTCTCTCTCTCTCTCTCTCTCTCTCACTGTGATGTTCTGGGCAAAGGTTAAAAAGAAACTCCTCCGGCCTTTTGTTATAAAGGAAAGCTCACATTTACAAAATATAAGATATATTTATACAATTATTCAGGCTGCTTCTATAATTCACTTGGGGTAAGTTTTGTTGATAGCTGGAAGCAACAACCATAAGAACGGTGATAAATAAAATGTGATAAATAAAATTATAAACTTTATAAATTGTGTGGGGGCTTTCCCTTTCGCTGGAGACCAGTCACACACAAAAAACTCCACCAATTTACACAAAAGACCTTTGATGTCGGATGTTTTACTTTATTGCTGAATTTCTCCCAAGTAAAACTTTATGTTGTTGTTCCCTTCCGAGAGTTTATCAGCACCCGAAAATTAAGTTGTTTAGCAAAGACACTTCACTTATCAAATTATAAAAATAATTAACATAGATATATATGCCAAAGTTCAGTTAAGTTAGCATTTAGTTGCATGTTAACCCAATGCAACTCTAACATAACTAAGGGTCGCTCACCTGAACAAGTGAAAGGTAAGTGTAAAGTGCCAGCTTTTATAGGGAAAATGTCTTAATTTGAGCACATCTGCTTTTTCTTTCTTCTAATGCAGGTGGTCAAGTAAACGGCAAGTCTAAGCAACATCCAAGGTCCGGGTACACAACAATTTTCCCCAATGCGACAAGACAATAGAAGTAAGTCCCAGATTCTGAGAGATTTGAGAGACACGGTCGCTAGCGTGCGGGCTCCAAAGGTTCCGAAGACGGAGCAACTCAGGAGACATGAAAAGGCCCTGGTCGCGCAGACGTTCACGTTTTCCCGTCTGCCCGCGGAAAGTTAGATATACATGAGTGCAATACTAATTATGGAGCTCTCCTCTGAATAAAAAGACATCTGAAGATACACAGCGGCCAACATGAAAGCATTTTGGTCGTCTCTGTATAGACGAGCAAAAGATACATGAGTGAAGAGACTGTATCGGCTGTCTAGAACAATGATTGACATTGGCGGAGTCTGGTGGACTACGTTAAACTTAAGGCAAAAAGAAGTGGGCAGGAGACAAAAATCAAAGATAAGAAAGGAACGGTTCTAACGAGGAGAAAATAGACAGAAATTCTGAGTCACCTTATCACACTATGGTCAACATTTGTCTGACAAACTGACACAAACAATCAAGCAATGACATTGAAAGTGGGCATTTCCTGTGAAGAATGTAGGAAATGTATCAATTCCACAACAAAGATGTCTAGTGGTTGTCAGAACTCTCTGGAACCAGCTTCAGTGGTGGCCCCATGCTTCAGGCCAGAAGAGGTGGAACAGGAAATGATGATGATCAATCAGTCAATACCCTTTAACTCCCCGAGGAGCATATGCCTTCAACAAACACATGCCAAGTCCTCCTGTCACATGCCATCCGCTCAAGTTCTTTCCATGTTTTCCTCATCATTTTCACCTCTGTATGCAGGATTGTCTTGTAATGCTATCATGACTTCAGGGCGGACAACAAATCTACTGTAACGTTCATTAATTAGTCATTTCAGATTTAATGTTAGTTCTATTTTGTTTCAGGTAAAAAAAAAAAAAAAACTATTAGTCAAATGGCAGGAATTCCTCCTTGCTGTGACATGTGTTTCATGAATTGTCCCAATAGACGCAAGTGACGACACAATAATTTTTAAAACAATAGGGTGTCACTTTTTAACTGCCGTGTATACAGCGTGGTTAAAAACGAAACTCAGATTGCTCTTTAAAAAAATGCCTATTATTTCAACATGCTAAAGAAGAAACGAATAGAAAAAACACAAAGAAGAAGCCAAGAATAACAGAAGACAAAGAATAAGATAGAAATGAAGAAGAGAAGGTAACACATGACCATGAAGAAGAAATTGAAGAAGGCGAAGAAAAAAGTGCCAACATTAGTAGTATTAGAAGTAGTAGTAGTAGCAGTAGTAGTAGTAGTAATAGTAGTAATAGCAGCAGCAGCAGTAGCGCAGCAGTGTAGTAGTAGTGATACTAATAATAGTAATAATTGTACTATTAGTAGCAAAAGTAGTAGTAGAAGTAAGAGTAGTGTTGGTGGTGGTAATACCACTAGTAGTTTTAGCAATAATAGTAATAGTAGTAGTAGTAGCAGCATTAGTAGTAGTAGTAGTAATAGTAGTAGTAGTAATAGTAGTAGTAATAGTAGTAATAGTAGTAATAGTAGTAGTAGTAATAGTAGTAGTAATAGTAGTAGTAGTAGTAATAGTAGTAGTAGTAGCAGCATTAGTAGTAGTAGTAGTAGTAGTAGTAGTAGTAGTAGTAGTAGTAGTAGTAGTAGTAGTAGTAGTAGTAGTAGTAGTAGTAGTAGTAGTAGTAGTAGTAGTAGTAGCAGCATTAGTAGTAATAGTAGTAGTAGTAGTAGTAGTAGTAACAGCAACAAGAACAAGGCTAGACACATGCAAAAATAACGACGAAAGAAAAAGGAAACGGATCTAATAATACCCATAAGAAGGAAACTTAAATAATAATACACGTAACAAGAAACTACTAATAATACCCTTAAAAAAAGAATCGTAACTAATTATAACCGTTTATATAAAAATAGCATTAAACTTATATATTATAGATTATCGAACATTTGGAAATTACGATCATTGAATATACATACCAAGCTTCGTCTGTTTAATTCAAATGTTATCTCAGTGTTGGCATACGGCTGTGAGAGTTGGAAAATAACAGGGTCATTGGAGAACAAGCTGAATACATTCGAGAACAAATGTCTTAGAAGACTCATGAACATCAGTTGGAAAGAATTCAAGACTAATTGACAGGTAAGAGAGGACTCTGGGCAGAAATATGTCTCCGACTATATAGGGAAAAGACGATGGTCATATGTCGGTCATGTCCTGCGAGTGCAAAGCAGCAGAATACCACTACAGGCACTCACTTGGGTTCCTGAGGGTAAGAGGAAAAAAGGAAGACCAAAAGAAACACTCAGAAGAAACTAATAAATAAGCGTTGGCCTAAATAAAAAAGAGGAGTCGTAACTAACAATGGAAGCACTGGTTTATGCGCCGTATTTGGTGCTTAAAGAATTTATTATTATTATTATTAAACTTACTACATTTACTTTGTTATCCATTACTTAAGCTACGATCTTTGTCAGACTTTACTTAGCACACTTACTTTGACAGGTATGGATTGAGGTAACAGGAGACATCTTCGCCAGACGGTTGTGACTTAGCAAGCACTAGAACAGCGCAAACTAGCGTTAAAACTGAACATCTGGTCATTCTTTGGTATTTTTAACAACGGCTGATTCTTAAAATAAAGGACTGTGTAAACACAAACAAACGAACACTGTATACATATATACATTTTTTTTTTATTCAAGCGGTACTGATTACCGCTTACCATGTGGATTAGTTCACACACCATCAAATCGACCCCAAAAAATACTGTCGTTTATTTTTGTCCTCTGCCTGTCATGTCTTAATGCATGTTAGATTGCGGGTCAAATATGCTGTCCCAGGGTCTCTGACGACACAAAGAAGAACATGACTACTACTCCGTTAGGGCATGTCGTTTGAGGTGACTACTATGAGTTTGTGATTGGATCTGGCAACCTCAAAGCGTAAAACTAATTGCTTCAGATTCCACCACTTCAAGAGCACGTAACTGCCTAGCAACACACTTAATGTTTTTTTAGAATCTTTTAGTAGATAATGGTTTTTATTAATTTAGAATCTGGCAGATTCGCAATTTCAGATTGCATAGACTTACAATAGTGACTCGGAAAATTTTTTTATACAAAGCCACCTGTTACATCCATTTTCGCACAACCATTTATGATGCGAGACTTAACAGATTACTAGATGCCAAAATCTAACTATGTTGGACGTACTTAGGTATTCATCTATGTATGTGATAATAACTTAAATTTATTATGCCCCAAAGTGCACAAATTCGGTGCGATATATTCGTTGGTTGCCTAAGTGCGCTGATGACGTCAGAGACACGTCAGAGATAGAAGAGACAAGATGCCGGTTTTACCAGACAGACGTTGTTCTGGTCTTTGAGTCCCATATTGCGGGAATAGTTGATTGTGATTATATATATTTGCTACCTTCCAGCGCGAAGCGTTAGCCACAGCCAAGTCTGATTCATACTCTTCAGTATCTCCGTGTGATACTCGATGTAAGTACTTTACAAGATTCTGACAGGGCTTCATGACCTACTGCTAGTGTGTTCAGGAATCCTTTTGCGAAGTAATATCGAAGTCGATAATTTTATGAAGTCTCAAGATAAGATGTCCGGCCAAAATTATACATAAGTATCTTTGATAAAAGATCGGATATGGAAAAGAAGTGAATAATCTTCACCTCAATACTGTGCCGTTTGCGGGTTGTCTAACGGTCATTGAGGTCAGTCAAGTTTGACATTGAAATATTATCTACATGCAGAATTCGTATTACCATGCCTGATGTTCCAGTATGTCTTCATGATGATGTCGTCTACGTTTCGTCTAATAAACTTGTTATATAAACTGTCAGTCAAGCTCTGAATTCAGCGTCCATCAATTACACCTGAATGTTGGTTTGCATATTTACATTGACTCAGTATTCTCACAGCCCATAGACTTGTAATCATTAATATCACCAAATTAGTCGGCCACCCGTAAGTCCGACCAAACTGACAGCATTCCTAGTCAGTAGCCTGATGAACTATTAGTAATAGATATAACTAATATTCACAAGAAAGAACTGTCGTATCGACGAAAGGTCAAAGTATATACAGAAGTAAACAGCGTATCAGCCGATGGCCAAAGAACATAACTAAAGCCAAAGAACACTAACAATATAATATGCATCAGATCCCCAAACAAGAACTCAAACTACAACAGAAAACCAAAAGTCTCAAACAAAAGACTACTACACTACCGTTGTAAAAATTCATACTGTCCAATTTGTTGAGCCAGTGATCTAGGTTCTGATCCGTGAGTGAGTCACTTTGTGACTTTGACTTGTCCTTGTTCTTTTAAACATTTTAATTTTTTATTTATTTTGGCGCCCCCTACCAAGACGGAGACTGGTGGGGTCGCTCCACTCGCACAGCCCAAGGTCCAGCACTGGTTACACACGCTGCTCTTTATTGCTAATATTTTTTAGAGCGCTCTATTGACAGAGTGGTTAACGCGCTGGTTTCTCGCAGCAAAGGTGTCTGGTTCGACACGCTCCAGTCTACCCAGCTGTAAATAGGTACCTGACTTTTCTTTTTGTGGTAAAGTGGGATATTATAAATATTTATAGGGGACTTAGTGTACTGACTGAGATCAGCTGTGAAGGTATCTGTATCTAATAAGTGTAGTGTATTACAGATGACCTTACTTGCTACCACATATTTATACCTCAGTCAGAATTATTCTGGAATATTGTGATGACTACGTTGAATGTCTAGGGTGTTGTAAATGATGAAGTGTAAGTCACAACAATAACAGACAGATAAACAATTTAATTTATTCCACCACACTTGACAACAGTTTGACACTAACATACATATAACACTCTATGAGACTATCTTAAATGAGTCACTGGTAAATTTTCAAATATCAATATGTATTAAGTACTTTTCATTAATATATAGGTGTCCTGATTCAAATACAAAGTGAACCAGGAATCACAATCAATTTTAATTACAAGTTATATGTACAGAATTTATCAATATGAATCTTGTAGTGACATATTTTATTAATATTATCCTATGTGTGTCAGTTGTGTAGTAGTAATATGAGGTAATACTGGTTTTGTTTTTTCAAGCTATGTTGTTATTTGTCATCATGACTTCAAGTGTTTGTTTCTGTTGGAACTAGTATTGGAGATGTTCTCAGTTCCGTTCATTAAAACAATTAATTTCCCCTCTTATTTTTACACAATGTCAGTTTAAGATGGGGTTACATAATGTTGAGCTCCGCTGGCCACATAGGCTTATCTTTCGTGATGGCGGCAGGAAAGGACTCCTCTGCTCGATAGCCTCCCTGTATTCTGGAGACACCTCACTGTTTGCTATATGGACCAAGGAGTATGCTGTCCGCCTCTGGATTCAGCAAAGCTCTGACCAGGTGCTGCTCAATAACTTTAGGACCACAGTCCCTGAAACAAGAAGGTTGTACCTCCTACTTCAGAACTAATTTATACTCTATTTCTACACTGAGCACAATACATAACAAACACTGAGTTCAGAGCGGTAGGCCCACTGTCAGCTTCATCTGAAATAATTTACACCAGTATATTCCTCCCTAATGATTACTACGCCTCTGCAATTCAGCATTATTTCTTTCTAGTCAATAAGCTAGGTGTCAGTGTACTGTTTGGCAATTCCATGTAGTTTTACTTTCCTCCGACACCTTCTGTTCAGGCTGGAGCACTATAGAGGCTTTACCTCATGTTCGCTACTGAACCACACATATATACAGACATAAATTATCAATTTACATTCAATTTTCATTTAAAGATATCAAATATTTCAAGCTTACAACAATTCATGGAAATAATACCGAATTACGTTGACTGGCACTGAATATAACACAATTTCGATCTGCCGATGTCCCAGGCTTTTATTTAGAAAAATATGCACTGGCGCTCAACGCACTGGTTCTGTAGTAAGTTTATTTGCAAATGTGGTGTTGACCTGACGCCTCTAATTGACTATATTGGCAGGTCTAACCAATCATGCCATGTTTACACAGCTTTTCAAAAAAGTACTCCTACTCACGTTTCCCCTAACAACAAAGAAGTAGTATTCATAGTCCGACTAATCGTGTTTAGCCTTACATTTATTTTCCGCCAATCAAATAGGAGGTAACATGTCAGCCTATTTCCCGTACAATGGTGTGTTGAAAATCTGCCACTGAGCGATTCTGATTTGGGTGTTGTCTGACATCCCTCACTATTTCTTTTGGCTATAATTTGGTAATTCCTAGACTATTTGCGTAACGTTTAACATATTCTTTGTCAGCAAGTCCTAAGGAACCCAAAATATATAAATTTAATGGGGCTAAGGGGCTGCGTTCAAAATATGTATTTTCCAGGATAGTCGTGTAGTTTTTTTATTTTTTATGTTTAGAACCGCCACCTGTCCTGCTGTACTGTCAGACTAATGTCAGGATTTTAGACATAAAACAGTAGAATGTCATGTTTCCTAATAAGCGTTTTGTAAGTTTTTAAAACCTAACTCTGGTATGGGTAGTGTTGTTTATCACTGTCGATTTGAAAAAAAGCTAGTGCTTGTGGCCTTACACGCGTGATGGTAGTAATTGTGTATCGCGCGACTGTGGTAGTATTGCCTGCGTCCCTGCTTTCAGCCCTCCCTTCTTTCTATCTTTAGTCCATCTGTCTTTCGTTTTAGGTAACGTAGTGTATAAAAAGACATGAATGGAATTTTAAATCTAGGTCAACCTGCATATCTCAAGGTTTTTCTTAGAAATGCAGCACATGTTTTATCGTAGAAAGCGGGTATTGAAGCAGTAGGCGTTTACTATCAACGTGAAACGTTACAATTTGCAGACGAAGTAGAAAACAAGGGGGATTTCGAGTACAGTCATTGTGACAGCACTGTTTGTTGTAGCCGTTTATGGTAATGGTGTTGGTCTTCATAACGCGAATGGTAATAAGAACAAAATGTCAATAAACTGTTCTGTGAAAACGAACTACAACAAGTAGTGTTTAGACTGTTCACTCGATGGTAGTACATAAGTCGGTTTACTGTACATATAGTTTATTCAACATGGCACATACGAAGGAACGATACGATCATAGTTACAGATTATAGGTACAAAATGTCATACTTTGAAGTTGCTGATCATTCTTAGTGATTCTTCAAGAATTAAGTCTTATAAACATCCACAACAATCTATTCAGGTTCGAGTTCTGAATCGGCTAACCTCTCTTTACATCCATGCCACGACTTTGGCATTGAAGCATGTACGGCATTTAAAATATGAAGCATACGAATAAATAAACTGGTTTACACGTAGGTATTATTCCTCTACGGTAATCTAATATGACCACCGACTCCGTCTGTCCATTCTAGGAAATTACATGCTAAGATGACTTCCCGCTAGACTACAACTGGGAGCGGCCTGATACTTTAGTTTACGGCAATAAATATACAAATATAACCGGGGGCGACACTTACATGATCCTTCCATCATTGGCTTCGTCAAGAATACCAATTGAATCAATATAACATACTGGCTTATACAAAACTGCCAGAAAATTCCAATAATATATATCTCGGACATAACAAAGTCCGCACTGCCCCGTTCAAAACATGACGTCACAATCTCCCAAACTAGGTTACCCGTGCGTCCAAAGCAACTCACACTGCATTGTGCACGTCAGTGCGTGAATCAATCGAACGCACAAATAATAAAATATATAAAGACTGGTGCGTACATTTGGCAGGACCGAAGACTACCCCCTTAGGTAATAAATGTACGTAACAGCTCCCTTATCACCTCCCCTTAAAAAAATTAATTTTATTAATTTTTTTTTTTAACTTAGTACCCGAGAGAGGTGAGTGAAAACTACAACAAGATATATGAAATGCATAAAGTTATATCATATTAAGAAAAGAATATTAAACGAAATGAATATAACTAAATGATAGTATGCATTAAAGCACACATCCACAAACGACCTACTTTGGAACGATGTGGTAAAACAAGTTAAAAATAAAATGAAAAATGAAAAAAAAAAAACCATAAAAAAAATGATAATAAAATTCAACTAAGTTTTCAACAAAATTTGAAACATATGATTTCAAAAATGAAAATGAACAGCAACACTGATGATGATCAATGACAAGAGAATCAATAAAACAGAAAAATTGAAAATACAATGTGCAAAAATGAAGCAATGCAAAATTAAACACTTTAAGAATTAACACACTTAATGTTTTTCTAACACTAGTATGGTTGACTAGTGATCTAAAAGTGAGATATCATAACTAAGACCCGTGAATGTAGGTATTACCTGACAACTAAGAAAGTTAGTTTGTGTGTGATCCATAATCAATTAAATAGATTAAGTTGAATTAATCTAATTTATATATTCCTTAATTACTAACAAATAACTAGTTAACAATATATTCTAAGTAATTTCAATATCACTATCAATATGTCACTGTTCCGTTACAACTAGTTAGTAATCGACGAGATAATGTTCTCAATGTTCCATACACGATATAATATATTCTCTAACACGTTATGTAGTGTAATATGTTCCATAGGAATAACAAATGTATATTTGTCGCTCTTAACAATGTTGCCATATTAATAAAAAGTTACTGTAGTACCAATGTTCCCGTTCTAATAAAACGTTAATATAGTATCAATAACAATGTACAAAGTTATTCATGTTATCGGTGAGGATGTTCCAACATCTGGAAGTGGTTTAGTTTGGACAAGTTCGCTTGGGCATCTTGACAGACAGTCTGCGAACACATTCTGCACTCCAGGAATAGCTCGTATCTCAAAATGGAACGGTTGAAGCGCTATAGCGTAACGCGCTGACTTTGATGACTTAACGTTCCCTGTATTCAGTGCGGTAAGAGCTTTCTGGTCAAAATCCACCACAAAGTTTGATCCGAGGAGATAACGATCCAGTTTAGTGATTGCCCAGACAAGAGCAAGGAGCTCTTTATCCAGAACGGAATATTTCGTCTCGCTCGGCGTGAGCTTTCTGGATACGTACATAACCGGAAATAAGGTGCCGTTATATTCCTGCATCAAAACTGCAGCAATAGCGTAAGAAGAAGCATCACTGCGGAGAATGAAGGTGAGATTTTTGTCAGGCAACCTCAAAAAAGGTGCATTTGAAAAAAATTGTTTTATATAGTCTAAAGCCGTTTGGTGATCCTGCGACCACTTTATTACATTAGATGTGCCTTTCTTCAGTAGAGACGAAAAAGGTGCAGTTATAGTAGACAAATGAGGGATGAATTTTGAATAGAACTGTATTAGTCCTAAAAGCGACCTAACTTGTTTTTTTTGTCTTAGGTGCTGAGATGTTTAAAATTTTAGAGACGTTACTGTCTTCTGTATACATGAAACCATGACCTATGCGGTGACCCAGAAATGAGATGTCATGAAAACCGACAAAAGCCTTTGAAGGTTTCGCTGTTAAGTTATAATCCCGTAAGGTAGAAAGTAAAGCTTTTAATCCATGAATATGTTCATCCCAAGAGTCACTGAAAAGACAGATGTCATCTATATAAGTAATGACATCGGGACGATGAGACAATATGCGGCGCATCATGCGTACAAAGGTAGCTGGCGCATTCATTAATCCGAATGGCATAAAATTCCATTGGAAAAGTTCATGAGAACTAGAAAAAGAACAAATAACCATTACAAGAAAGAGATGATGACTGCATAGGCTGAGTCATCAAAGAATGTGAAATCAAAATCCAATATAGTAGGTTACTATCTGCGTGACGCAGAATCAGGAACCAATTGTAATCGGAGAGAATGGTGGTGGAAATACACACCATTGTCCCGCTCGATAGCCTTGCGAGCATCTCGATTGGTCCTAAAAGTAACCACGGCGTCACCATACCTGTTATTGGTATGAGGTAACAGACGCACGAACCTAACGTCTGCCGTGTGGTTGAGAAAATCTCCTAGTGCTTGCCAACTAGTTCGCTGTGGCAGATTTTGCACAAGGATGGTGCGAGAAGATGCACCTCTACCAATATAAGTGGTACCATAGTCACAAGAATGTGAACAAGGTTGATGGGTAACATTAGTCCTCTTAGGTATATTATAATATTTCTTATTTATACCTGTAGGATTATTCTTAAATGTACCATACTTTTGTACTTGATTATTATTACTTATGCCAGACAAAGGTGTAGGTGTACGGCATGTCGTAGACACCTGCTTGCTGGGCAAAGTTAAAATCTTACAGGCAACCTTATTGGTATTAATTTTCCCATAAGAGTTACAACTCTTATTTTTATTAGGAACATCCTTTCCCTTTTTTACAAACCTAACCTTTTTCTTGCGATCAGTTGACTGCTGATCAGGTCGAGGGAAGGTATATATCCCCCGGAATGACTTACTAGTCTTCACAGGTTGCGTTGAAACCTTAATATCATTCTTAAGAATGGAAGCATGTCGTAAAGGTTGTAATGCATTAGCCACAGTGGCGTAATGAACCATGGAATCATTTTCACTACTAGATTCCGATACATTAGCATTACCCAACATGTTAATAGCATGTGCATGTGACACAACTCTAGGTATAGACTTAAATGCATAGGCATCCTGTATATGCTGCTTTTCCCATTCAGCAAATTGCTGTGGGGTACATTCCTTTATATCATGTATGCGACCCAGGATGACATCAGAAATTGGATTCGGAAGAAGACATGCCTGGATCTTTCCTGAAAAAAATGGTGTATTTAACTCAATAACAGCCGTGGGAAATGTTTCCACGGTGCCACCAAAAGTCACACACTTGACAACCCTGCCCGTGGCACAACTTGGGTTGATCAGCGAAGTCCGGACGCCCACAGTATTGCAGCCTGAATCGAATAAAAGAGAGCATGGAATGCCATTTATAAAACCCTTATTTAATTTAAGGCTTCCTGTTCCATAGTCAGTAGCTGACGTGGCCGTACAAGCCGCTGGTAGGCTTGGTATACTTTGCCCGCATCGCAGCGTCGTGATCGCCTTGGGCTGGAATGGGGTATTACTCTCATCACAAGACTTGACCTGTTTGAAATCCAGAGAACATGACATAGCACTATGTGCGTTAACATTATTATCCTGTTCCTTGTTTGAATGTGTATCACTCAAAGCAACATTAGAGTGTTGTCGTGGCTGGTTCGAAGATCTATATCTTCGTAGCGATCGATTTTGGTTATTATCCCCAAAATTGCTAGTATTTGCATTTTTGTTTACGTTAAAATCACGGTTAGTATGACCATTACCATTGTGCCATTGACCATACTGTCTATTTTGATAACCTTGTCTGTTATTTAAAGATTGTGATCTAAATTTCCCATTATGATAATAATTATTGCTTTGATTATTTCCAAAATTATTCTGATGAAAATCTCGTGATCTGTGAGATTGGCTAGAAGATACATTATACAGAGAAGTTTGACAAAATTGTTTCCCTTTAAAAGAATTGTAATTCTTGTTATTTCCCTTTCTGACTTTTCTATCTCTAAGATTCATTATCAATTTTTTCTGTTTTTCCGCTTCTATTTGCTGCTGAATTTTATTATCTTCAGATTCTAGTTTCAAATCTACATAATCTGACATCAACTTCTCATAATTCCTTTTGACTTGTTCTAGCTCTCTAGCAATCCCATTCATAATATTTAAATCTTTAACTTCGAGTTCTGCAGCAGCAGTTTGAGTTAGATGTTCAACATCGATAGTGTGTTTACTGACATGTTCTTTATTAATGGCCTTTTCTTTTTCAAGTGCCTCAATGGCATTTTGATGGCTATTCGTAAGTTCCTCAACCCTTAATTTCAAAAGAGGAATCTCAGATGTCAGTTCTTGAATCTGAGCCAAATGAGCATGACAGTCTGTCTTCATAGTCACATTTAACTTATCAAATTCTCCAATGACCTTATTCTGCTTGTCAAGTAATATTTTTTACTGAGCGTACTTCATTCTCTAACTCATTTTTCTCCATGAGTAATTTTTCAATATTTATCTGTTTTTCCTGAGACACTTTCTCCTGTTGACATAGAAGATTCCTAAGTTCTTGATTTGCCAAGGTAAGATCTGCTACTTTCTTATCCAAAACTTTCATGTTTTGTTCCATCGTTTTTTCCATATTACACTTTTCTCTTAAAAGAGTTACCTCAGATGTCAGGCTCTGAATTTGAGCCACGTGTGTATTGCAATCTATCTGCAGAGTAGTATTAATAGCAGTAGGTATTTTTTCATCGTCACTATCTTCTTCGAAAAATATGTTCATTAAGGAGGTCACCTCATTATCTAACTCTCTTTTCTGGTTAAAAGAAGAGTCATGAAATTTCTTATTATCCTCTATCAACACTGTCACTTTATTCTTCAACTCAGCATTTTCAAAATCCATAGCCACCAACTTCTTCTCAAATTCCCCTTTTTGCTGTAGCAGCTCATTCGTAAGGGCAATCTCCCTACCCTTGTGCTTCGTTATGGTTTTCTTCAACTCATCCACCTCAATAACACTACTGTCTTGAGTAGTTATTTTTCCTTCATCATAAAAAATGGTGGATAATAATTTAGCAAGTCTCACTGCTTTCTCTTGTGAAAAGCCATATTTGCACCTAAGAAAAGCAAAATTCTTGAGATCCTGGGTAATTTGAAGTAAGAAATGTTCAATGGCATATTCCTCACAACTTGAACCCCATTTACCTATTCTATCTCCCTTCCGGAGAAAATGATCCAAAATATCCATTATGTCTAATAATTTTTTTCTCACTCTAATAAGTGTTACTCAGTTAATATCCAATTAATTTACTCTTTAATCAAAGGTACACGTTCCTGTCCAAGAACGGTAAATTTTGTTATCATATAATTATTAACTCTTTAAGTCCCAATCGACTTTATAAAGGCTCAGGGTTTAGACACATTTGACCCGGGAGCCATTTAAGTGGCTTCCGTATATTTTGCTCCTTTCCATTTTACCTTGGATAAAACAACAAATTTGTTTATGCATATGAACATTTAAAAAAATTATTTCCAAACAACAACAAAAACGTTTGTTTGGGCCAAACCCACTTTTCTGCTTGGGACTGAAAGATATGTTATTAATCAATAAATTTATGTAATCAAATGTCATGAAATGAACAACGAGAAAGACAATAGAAACATAACCGACAAGACATGATAAACTGGACGGGTGAACACAATCGTAGAAATCAAAAAAAAAATAAAAATGTATAACTAAAATAGAATATCGTAAAAATATACGACGATAACTACGATCAGATAATTAACAGTACAATTGACAACACAGTGTAAAAAACATAGGTTTTGTAAAAAAACTGAACGACAGGAAAGGTGAGATGGACGCAAAATACAAACAAAATTCATCATAAAACTAAATTACGAATAAAAATAAATACGAAAACAACAATTAAAACTTGACACTACAGCTAAACAGTCAGGTGTCACAGACCACCAGACACAGTGGACCTAGAATCCTTCTACGCTCACGCGTAGGAACATTCCACTGAGGGAAGTCTGCAAAACAATTCCTAAAGAACAGTCACGAAGGCCCTGGTGTGAAACTGGGATGTATCCTCCGTGAGTCTCCAAACCCTACCTCCCACAAAGAATACACAACATATAACACATAACACGGAAAATATAAAGGTGGACATAAGCAATTAAGGCACAGCTAATAATAATAAAATGTATAACGGATACAAGTTATACTTAGCTCGCGTGTGCCGGGAAAAAACAATGTGCCTCGTCTCCGTGGATGTACGTTTGAAGCTAAAATAATTCGATCTGCGAATACAGCATCAGCTCGCACGAAATGATAACGAAGGCAGTCAGTCCCTGTACAACCCGAAGTGAAGGTTGATAGATGACCTTGAGAATCTCGTAACGGTCAGTTGATTAAGATTCATTTTGACAACAAGTTCCAACTTGACGATGATGTCGCCTTGAAAGTACACATTCTATTTTCAAACGATTAATTTGATTGAATAAGATCCTTTGAAATGATAAATTTCAGACCACGCTGGCGCACCAATTACTGTTGTAGCCGTTTATGGTAATGGTGTTGGTCTTCATAACGCGAATGGTAATAAGAACAAAATGTCAATAAACTGTTCTGTGAAAACGAACTACAACAAGTAGTGTTTAAACTGTTCACTCGATGGTAGTACATAAGTCGGTTTACTGTACATATAGTTTATTCAACATGGCACATACGAAGGAACGATACGATCATAGTTACAGATTATAGGTACAAAATGTCATACTTTGAAGTTGCTGATCATTCTTAGTGATTCTTCAAGAATTAAGTCTTATAAACATCCACAACAATCTATTCAGGTTCGAGTTCTGAATCGGCTAACCTCTCTTTACATCCATGCCACGACTTTGGCATTGAAGCATGTACGGCATTTAAAATATGAAGCATACGAATAAATAAACTGGTTTACACGTAGGTATTATTCCTCTACGGTAATCTAATATGACCACCGACTCCGTCTGTCCATTCTAGGAAATTACATGCTAAGATGACTTCCCGCTAGACTACAACTGGGAGCGGCCTGATACTTTAGTTTACGGCAATAAATATACAAATATAACCGGGGCGACACTTACATGATCCTTCCATCATTGGCTTCGTCAAGAATACCAATTGAATCAATATAACATACTGGCTTATACAAAACTGCCAGAAAATTCCAATAATATATATCTCGGACATAACAAAGTCCGCACTGCCCCGTTCAAAACATGACGTCACAATCTCCCAAACTAGGTTACCCGTGCGTCCAAAGCAACTCACACTGCATTGTGCACGTCAGTGCGTGAATCAATCGAACGCACAAATAATAAAATATATAAAGACTGATGCGTACATTTGGCAGGACCGAAGACTACCCCCTTAGGTAATAAATGTACGTAACACTGTTCTTTACCATTCTTCTTTCCTTTTATTAAATTTATGTGTTAGGCTTTACATTTACGTTTTAATTTATATATGTGGATTAGAATATTTCACGACATCTCCCCTCTTAAAACAGACTGTAAAGACGTTATTTCTTACTACACCTCTAGTACACCACTGTAAAGTATCAGTCTGTCTGCTCTGTAAGGAAGAGTGGTGTGTTGTTGAGATCAGGCATGCTCCAGTCTACCCAGCTGTAAATGGGTAACTCACCCTAGTCCTGAGTTAGGGAAGGCAAAGGCTCCAGGGGAAGCAGGCCCTAAACTTGGTCACTTCAGCCGACGCAGGATGGTGTATGTATGAAGTAGTAGTGTAGAGTGTGATTACCGCGAATGGTGTACTGTTCGTGTGCTGACCAATATAATCACTCATACACATGTGTCTACAAGGCACCAATGCAGATTGCTGGAATCTTAGTTTACTCAATTTATTCAGACGTACACACTGGGACATACGAGTACATCAGGCTTTGTTGACATAACAATTTGTAGGTATACATAGCAGATCTGAAGTCATGACACATGCAGAAATAATGGGTAGTACATCAAAGTTCAATGTCATGATACATCATCTTATGAAACCACGAAAAGGGGGTTTCTAGCAGGATTGAGATCTCTCTGTCACTGTCCGATAATAAGATAAATAATCTGTTCTCTTGGCAGTGATCAAAACAGACGATGACCGAAATCCAACATGGCTACCTTCCTGAGTTGTCGTTCACTCATTCATAGGAAGAATATCAGCCAAAGTTAATTTACAATGGATATATAAAGGATTTCATGAATGGTTCCATGCAGCACTACGGTGATCAGGTTAGTTCACGTAGCCATAACCGCTGCAGGAAAATCTGTCATCTTCGTCGATACAAAACACGACACTAGCATATCGAAGCACCCAAAAGTCAAGCTAGGCCTAACCGACGAGAGATCATCAAAAATACGAGCTGGGTTTACCTGGAGTCCGAATCATCTATATACTGACATAAGGAGAGTCTCTAACACAAACTATCGTAGAGACACTATCTCCTCCAGAAGAAAAAACCACTTCGTAAGACATTTTTTCTTGACGAAGGGACCAGCTCTTGAAAAACGTACCCCGCCATTCTTAGCAGTACATCGGAACTCATCACGACTTGTTAAGACAACTCATACTTCCGCTAACAAGAATCTAGTCCCTCATACCCATCCAAAATATACAATATAGGACTGATTCTACTTGTACTAATAATATGTAATACATATGAATTCAGGCCATAAACACAATAAGCAAATTAATATATTTTCTGGCCCTAAAATTAAGTACAAACGCAAGCGTACTATTCTTGCGCTGGATCGATATCCAGACCGATTACTCCTATAATCAAAAGTGTGAATCAAACATGGATTATCTCGCTTTTACAATAAACAGCATTTTCATACACAGATGGATGCATGTCTATATTTTTCCCATATTAAATAACCATATCGATTTTTTTGTAATATGTGCGTCAAAAATATGCACGCAACAGATTACCACACCCCTCGGGGGAAAAAAAAATGGTACATTTTTTTTTTTGAAATACATCTAGGAGCAACATACAATAGGCTCACAACGCACCAATAACAATGCGCAGATGATAAGCATAAGTTTTATGACCTTAGAGAAAGCACTTCTCTAAGTATTAATATTTCCAGAGAGGTGTCACCAACGCATACTACAATATTAGCAATGACACAATTTCCACATTAGTTTATACATAAATTCCATCTAAGATATCTTAACATCATGATCATCAAAGACGAAAAACATTGAAAAAATCAGCGGTGAATAAATATCCATGAACCGCTAAGTAGTGTTACAATCAATATATGATATATTACATATGTGTACACATTTCAACATAGAAACAATTGTATCAAAGCTGTATAACAGTTATGAATCATGTGGGCATCTAGACAAAATATCTGCCATCACATTTTCTGACCCACGGATAGCTCGCACCGAAAAATGAAATGGCTGTAGAGCAATCGCGTATCGCGTTGATCTCGCGCTCTTCAGATTTTTACTCTGAATAGCCGTAAGAGCTTTCTGGTCAGTTTCCACAATGAAATGCGCGCCCAGAAGAAATCTTTGTAGTTTAAGGATTGACCAAACCATAGCCAATAATTCACGGTCTAGGACCGAGTAATTCTTCTCTGCGGCATTTAATTTCCGAGAAATATACATCACAGGATGCAGAGTTCCAGAGTACTCTTGCATTAGTGCAGCTCCAATCCCGGTGGATGAAGCGTCACTACGAAGAATAAATGTCTTATCCTTAGAAGGTAATACTAGGATAGGTGAAGTAGAAAACATAGTTTTAACCTTATCCAAAGAGGATTGACATTCTTGAGTCCAATGGACTACATTAGGAGACCCTTTCTTTAGCAAGGAAGAAAGAGGTGACATAATGGAGGACAGATTCGGTATGAATCGTCCATAAAATTGTATTAGACCTAAGAGACTTCGTACTTGCTTTTTAGTCTTAGGAATAGAAATGTTAAGTATCTTACTTGTATTATGGTCTTCTGTTTTTAGGAACCCATGACCAACACGGTGTCCTAAGAAAGATATTTCGCTAAAACCAATACATGCTTTCGATGGTTTCGCTGTCAGGTTATGCTCGCGTAAGATAGACAATAGTTCATTTATACCATTATAGTGATCGTTCCAAGTATCACTGAAAAGACAGATGTCATCAAGATACGCAATGACATCTGAGCGATGAGATAGGATTCGACGCATCATGCGTACAAATGTAGCAGGGGCGTTCATAAGACCGAAAGGCATGAAATTCCATTGGAATAGACCCCTAGGCGTCGAAAAAGCAGTAAACGGTTTGGCGTGTTCGGATAGTGGAACTTGCCAATATCCCTTAGACAAATCGAGTTTAGTAAAGAAGTGAGAATTCGATAGTCTCGTAAGTAGCTCTTCTAGTAAAGGCATAGGTTCAGCATCGAATTTAGTCACTTGATTCAATTTGCGATAATCCACGCAAAGACGTATGTTATTGTCTTTTTTCCGTACTATAACCATCGGCGAAGAATATGCTGATGTGGATGGTTCAATAATTTTTAACTCTATCATCTCATCTAACTCTTTCTCTACCTGTGCTTGGAAATGTATCGGGATAGGATACGGTCTGACTCTTATAGGACTATGGTCAGTAAGAATAATGTCATGTTGAATGACATCCGTTTGACCAGGAATGTCAGTAAGGACATCCTGAAATTGTTCTAACATAGTAGAAACTTGTTTCTGCTCTCCTGGAGATAATTCTGGAGAAATTGCAACATCTTTCCATGATTCATTAGAGTGAAGAGGAATCATTGGAAAAGGTAAATTTACATCCGAGAAACTTGTTTCCTCATCCTGTATTACTGACAGAGATGAGTACTGTCCATGTTGGACTGGAAAATCGTCCGTTGCCTGGAAAACAGGTTGTAAATAATCAGGACGTTCATGGAATTCCGTGAGCATGTTGATGTGGAAGGTTTTACGCTTCCCGTCAATATCGACGATATAGTCAACATCGGAAACCTTTGATATTATATCGTACGGACCTTTCCAAGAAATGAGAAGTCTATTTTCCCTACAAGGTAGCAAGACAAATGCTTTGTCACCTGGACAAAGTTGACGCAAACATCTCTTTTTATTGGCAAATTCCCTTGCCTTCTGTTTCGCAAATTCAGAAGAAGCAGTTGCCAATTTGCATGCTTCAATAATCTTGTGTCTAAGTGCGATGACATATTCATAAGAGGATTTTGTGTCATCGACAATATTATCAGCAGTTATAAGATCATGAAGTAAGGACATAGGACCTCGCGGTTTCGCGCCAAAGACAAGTTCAAAGGGAGAAAATCCTGTATGTTCGTTGGCGACCTCTCTATATGCAAAGAGAGCCGCGGGTAAAACCCTATCCCAATCCTGAGGATGATCTTCTGTTATCTTACCTAGTAGGTTTTTCAGAGTTCTATTCAAACGTTCCACCATCCCATTGGACATAGGATGATAAATACTACTCAGCGATCTCTCTATCTTCAGAGTCGACATTACTTGAGACATGGTATCCGATATAAGTTGGGTACCATGGTCGGATAATATTTCTGCTGGAAACCCCAGACGAGAAAATATTAACCAAAGAGCATCTGCGACATCAGCAGTAGTTATGCTCTTTAGAGGAACAGCCTCCGGCCAACGTGTGCACATATCAACACACGTCAGAATAAATTGGTGTCCTCTAGCAGACTTTATCTTAAATGGACCAATGATGTCTATCGCCATTTTTTGAAATGGCCGAATGGGAATGTCTGCAGCCTGAATAGGTGCATCATGGCGTGGACCTCTGGATTTAATCTCTTGACATACTTTACAAGATCGACAATAGATTCGTATGTCCTTATTCACAGCAGGCCAAAAGAAAGATTGAAGAACTCTAGCTTTAGTACGGGAAAAACCCATATGTCCAGCACACTGCGAATCATGAGCGTGCTGTAAAATTTTAACTCTCATATTTTTAGGCACAAGGATTTGAGAATGAATGGACTTAGCGGAGTCTTGTACCATACGTACAAGTACGCCATTCTTCATCGTAATCCAAGATTTACGATTTGTATCCTTATTCGGATCACCTTTTGTTGCCAGAGTAAAGAATTTCTTTAGAGTAGGATCATCTTCCTGCTGTTTAATAAAGGAATCGTGTGAAATCTCCAAGGGATCATCTTGGATCTGCGCATCATTATCTTCAGAATGTGAAGATTGTGGCATATTGAGAGCTTGAGCCCTAGTGATTACTGCATTAGCAGATTGCATATTAACATTTTCCCAATTAGAGATTTGCTGTGGAGTGCATTCTTTCACTCCATGAATGCGACCGATGATAAGATCAGCGATCGGATTCGGCAAGAGACATGCTTGCACCTCTCCTGTAAAGAACGGTGTAGCAATATTGATAATGGCAGTGGAGTACTTCTCCAATGTGCCACCAAATGTTACACATTTGACTATATTGCCCGTAGCTCGAGAAGGATTTACGAGTGATTGCCTCACTCCAATGGTAGTGCACCCCGAGTCGAAAAGAATTGATACCGGAGTACCATCTATTAGGCCCCTATTAAAGACAAGAGCACCCCTTCCATTATGCGCAATTGACGCATGGAGAGCGGGAAGTGGGTGACCGCAGCTTAAAGTAGAAACTGTGGTTGGATCGAATAATGTTTTGCATTGCGAACACTCAGATGCTCTAGCAAAATCGAAAGCGGAATTTGCTACACTATTGGAGTCTTTTTTATCATTATTCTGATTATCGGTGTCGTGGAACTCCTGTTGTGCAGAGTTAGCCTGGTAATAAGATTTACCATGTCTTTTGTGTTGTGATCTACCTCGGTTATAATTGTCTCTATAATTATTATTGCCTCTGTTATAACCCCTATTTGGGTTTGAATCATAATATTCATGATCATAATCATCATGCTCGTTATATTGAGTATCCCTGTAATATTGTTTCTTTTGTCTCCATGAAGCACTTGGGTAGTTCCTATAGCTACTCCCTTTCCGAGAATTTCTAACATTATGGGTACCCCTCGCGTGTCGAGGACTATCAGCCCGATTCCAGTTCTTCGAAGAAGAACCCTGATTTGAGTGGTTATCTTGGTTTTGATACTTATTCCAATTAACCTTTTTATCAAATTTATTTTTAGCTCCTTGGAATTTGTGTGAGTAATTCTGATTATATTCTGTTGCCGAAGCAACTGGCATACTCTCTTTAATGTTAGAGTTACTAAGAATCATGTCAGGGTGTGCCGTGGCATACTGGTCACAATATTCTTCCATTTGCTTTATTGTACTAGGTTTACGCTCATGTAAGAACTCTAGGAATGATTTATTTACAGAAGACATGACCTTGTCTCTTAGCAATAAATCTGTAAGACCATCAAATGTTTTCTCTGTTTTGGATAATTCAATCCATCGTGAAAGTGTAATTCGTGCTTTTGAGATGAAATCTGAGAATTCTACACCTACCTCAGGTCTCATTGTTTTAAACAAAAGACGGTAACCTTCCTCAGACAGCTGATATCTCTTTATCAAAGCTGCCCTAACAGCATCATAATTGTCTTTGTCGGCCTCTTCAACAAAATATAACTTACTCAGAGACTCCCCTTTTAGATTTTCAGACAACTGATTCACATACTGTGATTTGTCAACATTATGAGATCGACAAGCCCGTTCAAATCTAGAAAGCCAAAATGTTATGTCATCACTGGTAGGGTTAAACGCTGGTACTTTGACCTTGTACACAAAGGGTTTACCATTACCACCAGATGCCTGATTAACATTACTCATACATGTCAATTTTAATTTCTCTAATTCAAACTCATGTTCTCTTATTGCTTTTCTCTCTTCAGCTTCTCTATCTAATCTTTTCTGTTCTGCAGCAGCTTCTAGTTTTTTCTGTTCTGCAGCAGCAGCAACTTCTAGTTTTTTCTGTTCTGCAGCAGCTTCTAGTTTTTTCTGTTCTGCCGCAGCAGCAACTTCTAGTTTTTTCTGTTCTGTAGCAGCAGCAACTTCTAGTTTTTTCTGTTCTGCAGCAGCAGCAACTTCTAGTTTTTTCTGTTCTGCAGCAGCAGCAACTTCTAGTTTTTTCTGTTCTGCAGCAGCTTCTAGTTTTTTCTGTTCTGCCGCAGCAGCAACTTCTAGTTTTTTCTGTTCTGCAGCAGCTTCTAATTTCTTCTGTTCTGCCTCAAATCTCCTTTCCTCCACTTGCATCTGCAATTTCTTAAGTTCAGCAGCAGTATCAGCTTCTTTTTCTAATCTTTTTTCTTCAGCTAAGGCTTTCCTTTCTTCTGCAGCAGCTTTTTTTTCTTCTATTTGAAGTTTTCTCTCCTCAGCCGCAGCTTTTTTTTCCTCAGCAGCAATTTTTTTTTCTTCAACAGCAGCAGCAATTTTTTTCTCTTCTGCAGCTAATGCTTTGTCATATTGAGCAACAGCCCATTGTTCTAAGTCTTTTCCAGTCTTATCAAAAGATTTTCCTAGTGTAATGAAATAATCTAAGGTAGACATATTGTCTTCTTAAATCAGAAACCTGAAAAAGTAAATAAATTACTCTCTTTGTTAATGGGAGACAAGTCTATACCTTAGACTTAGTCTTAGTCCAAACTTGTATGGTTTACAATAACCAATGATAACTTGAGTACCTGTGGACAACAATAATTGTATCTCAAATACTGTGGGGACAAGCCTTACAAAGGTCTTGTATACCTCACTGTAATCAAAGATCACTTGAGTACCTGTGAAAAAAAATATTTCCCTTTACCAATAACTTTGGGAGACAAGCCTTACAAAGGTCTTGTATACCTCAATGTAATCAAAGATCACTTGAGTACCTGTGGAAAAAAAATATTTCCTTTTTCTAATAACAATCAGAAAGTACTGATCTGTACTATACTATCAGTGTATACCACTATACGTCATATGTCAACTACAGACATTACAAATGACAAACAAGAAAAGACAATCTGAAAACATTTGCAGAGATCAAATTAAATTAAATAGGGGAAATGAAAAAAATGATCACAGAACCTGTGATGATAACTGCCATAAGATAACAAGACAAATAACGCTACAGTGTATAAACATCATAAGGGTGTAAAAAACTGAAATGAAAGGAAAGATGAGACCTACAATTATACAAACAAATCAAACAAAACTAAGGAACACAAAAAATGTTACAAATCCAAATATGAAACAGTCGTCACAACTAACCAAATATTTGCAAACTATGTTGCAAGCAAATTTCAATTAAGAAATTGCTCCCTATCGAACACCAGAACAAGACCAATATTACTCGGTATTTCCTGTTCTAGTCACACAGAATATAAACTAATTTAATACACAACAAATAACATGTAAGCATAAATAGCATATAGCATACAATATCATTTTATGTCATGAATGGAATGTGTTGCCAGTATAGTGTTGTAAAGTAGGCACAGTTTATTTAAATAATACTAACTTGCCACTTTATTCAGTAATAGACTTAAGTTTAAACTATTACACTGTTAATTTTTTCTCTGTTGAGCATATGAAGATCCCACGATGAACTATGCACTTTATTCAGCAACACTGCGATTCTTCTGTACATTGAGAAATGTCAACAATATTGCTCCAGATATTTTCTACACTTGATACCACTGTCCTGTGTAATACTGTCTGTACAGCGAAAAACTGTCAACAAGTGCTGACCTAGATACAGCATCCTATCGGTAATACAGGTCAAGCTGTCCTACTGGTGTTGATGTGTTCAAACAAATGTTCTTTCAGCTGTAAACTGTGATTCTCAACACAAAACTGCGTAAGCTGGACCCAGGAATCTGGCTCGCCACTGTAAAGACGTTATTTCTTACTACACCTGTAGTACACCACTGTAAAGTATCAGTCTGTCTGCTCTGTAAGGAAGAGTGGTGTGTTGTTGAGATCAGGCATGCTCCAGTCTACCCAGCTGTAAATGGGTAACTCACCCTAGTCCTGAGTTAGGGAAGGCAAAGGCTCCAGGGGAAGCAGGCCCTAAACTTGGTCACTTCAGCCGACGCAGGATGGTGTATGTATGAAGTAGTAGTGTAGAGTGTGATTACCGCGAATGGTGTACTGTTCGTGTGCTGACCAATATAATCACTCATACACATGTGTCTACAAGGCACCAATGCAGACTGCTGGAATCTTAGTTTACTCAATTTATTCAGACGTACACACTGGGACATACGAGTACATCAGGCTTTGTTGACATAACAATTTGTAGGTATACATAGCAGATCTGAAGTCATGACACATGCAGAAATAATGGGTAGTACATCAAAGTTCAATGTCATGATACATCATCTTATGAAACCACGAAAAGGGGGTTTCTAGCAGGATTGAGATCTCTCTGTCACTGTCCGATAATAAGATAAATAATCTGTTCTCTTGGCAGTGATCAAAACAGACGATGACCGAAATCCAACATGGCTACCTTCCTGAGTTGTCGTTCACTCATTCATAGGAAGAATATCAGCCAAAGTTAATTTACAATGGATATATAAAGGATTTCATGAATGGTTCCATGCAGCACTACGGTGATCAGGTTAGTTCACGTAGCCATAACCGCTGCAGGAAAATCTGTCATCTTCGTCGATACAAAACACGACACTAGCATATCGAAGCACCCAAAAGTCAAGCTAGGCCTAACCGACGAGAGATCATCAAAAATACGAGCTGGGTTTACCTGGAGTCCGAATCATCTATATACTGACATAAGGAGAGTCTCTAACACAAACTATCGTAGAGACACTATCTCCTCCAGAAGAAAAAACCACTTCGTAAGACATTTTTTCTTGACGAAGGGACCAGCTCTTGAAAAACGTACCCCGCCATTCTTAGCAGTACATCGGAACTCCTCACGACTTGTTAAGACAACTCATACTTCCGCTAACAAGAATCTAGTCCCTCATACCCATCCAAAATATACAATATAGGACTGATTCTACTTGTACTAATAATATGTAATACATATGAATTCAGGCCATAAACACAATAAGCAAATTAATATATTTTCTGGCCCTAAAATTAAGTACAAACGCAAGCGTACTATTCTTGCGCTGGATCGATATCCAGACCGATTACTTCTATAATCAAAAGTGTGAATCAAACATGGATTATCTCGCTTTTACAATAAACAGCATTTTCATACACAGATGGATGCATGTCTATATTTTTCCCATATTAAATAACCATATCGATTTTTTTGTAATATGTGCGTCAAAAATATGCACGCAACACAGACATCTTATGTCAGTCCTTTATTCTATATACACATAGATAAATGTAAGTCAACTTGACTTTACTCTGCTGTTGTGCTATCATGGTTTTATGTAGTTGGGTCCATTCAGAGTAGGCTCTACTCATGAAATCTGCCTCAGACCTCTACAACCAATATTTTTCGGTTATGTTACTGAACAGCCGCAAGTGTGACTGCTTGTCTTAATGCTGCTTCACAACCCGTATTCACCATTTCTCTTCTCTGAGTCTGCGCAATGACATGTCCAGAGAACATTAGATTTTCCCCAAAATGTACGTTATGAGGAGATAACATATACCTGGTGATAGCAGAGTTTTTGTAGTGGATCCCATAATCTTCTTATTAGCCTGTATGAAACATTCGGAATATCCTCAATCAAAGAGACAACTCAGGGATTCATTACGTTCCTCCGAATTGTTTCCATCTAACAATTTTGTCTGATCTCAGGTTTTACTGGAATCTGATAGTAGCCTTTACTCAGATCCACCTTTGAGAAATATTTAGCTTTATTTAGTCTGGCAAACAACTGATTTGTATCCGGCAATGGATCCACCTGTCCTTCTGTAATAGCATTCAGTCTCCTGTAATCTATACAGAGTCTATGTTCTCCAGAGGGCTTCCTTAGGAGTACAACACCGGAACTATACGAAGATTCACTGTGTGAAATAATTCCTTCCTTCAACAAATAGTCTATCTCTTCCTTCAAAGCTTTCTCCTTAGCAAAAGGAATCGAATATGGTGTCATACAGACAGGTGTGGGGTCTATCAGTTTCATATCATATTCCAATAAGTTTGTATGCCCAGGTCGGTCTGTTAACACCTCTGTATGAGTATCTAGAACCTGTTGCACTCTCTCTTTCTGAGTTTTCGTTAAATGTGTACTGTTTTTCACCTGTGCCGCTGTCTCACAGGGGTGTAATGGATATTCAAATGATGAAAGTGGTTCCTTTTTCATCTCCATGGCAATGGACAAGGTCAACAAGTGTGTCTCTTCCTGATGTTCTCTTTCCAAATATTTCTTCAGGAGATTCACATGATAGATTTTTTCTTTCCCCTTCTTATCTATCTTATAATTGGTTCTAGACACCTTCTCTAGAACTGTATATGGACCTTGCCATCCAATTTGTAACTTATTCTGACTACCGGGGAGAAGAAGCAGTACCTTCTCTCCCATAGCCAAATCTCTGTCTTTAGCTTTCCTGTTATAATAGGCAGCATGTTTCTTCCTGGCTTGTTTCAAATTTTCATTGGCAAGTTTCCAGCCAGTTTTTAAACGAGTGGTCAGCTCATTCACATATTGGTATGAGGATGTAATGTTTTCCTCTGCCTTTTCGTCAGTCCACATTCTTAACAGAGATACATATGGACCTTTAATTGTGTGGACCTATTTGTCCATGCACCGGTATGGTCTCTTCCACTCGAAGCGCTATAGTGATGATTTTTCTTCCCAGAATTATCATGCATAAAACGACCGCTACCAATTCTTTTCTTGGGGCTATCTCCCCACTTAAAATTCTTGATGAGAGATTTCCTCTCTACATCTTCTTCCTCCAGTTTGTTTAAGTCCGATTGAGGGATTGTCGGCTTATCCTGGGGTAAGACATCTTTTTGCACTCTCCGCATAGTGGCCATTGTAAAACAGTTAAGTGAAGCTTGTCCGTGAAAAGGGGCTTCCCATTTCATTTGGTCCACTTTATCAAATTTATATTCCTTTTTATTGTCAGGCCTAATGTTGCCCCGTGGCGTGTCCAGGTCCTGATCCATGTTCCCACTTGTGGGTGTTCCCTCATGTGTTATGCTACACCTTTCTACAAAATTCTCAATGTCCCATCTTGCCTTGGGCCAATAATAATTGTGAGCCACCTTTTGGATGATGGTACCAATCTTCTCATGGTCCCCATCTTGTTTCACATGTAGGCTCCTTATTAAGTCTGTCCTGTATCTTTTAGGAAGTACCAGCTGTCCCTGACCTTTGGATCTAGCTCCAGTCTTCCTATACATCAACTTGTTTTTCATGTAAAAATCTCCCTTGCCTGGAGTAGTATGAGAAGTTGACAATTTCCTGAAACAAGGCTTGAGGGTCTTATCCCAAGCCTGTGCCTTCCTCATCTCTTCTGGAGTGGTATCCAACATAATATCCTCCTCCTGTCTTGAGGTCGACCTGACCTGAAGGGTGGCCATATACACAGGTTTCCTTCTGCAACAGTCAGTGTCATGATTGTCCATCTGACAATTTTTACACCACCTTTTCCCTTGGTTGAAAGATTTTCTTTCATCATATTTCCTTTCATCGAATTGTGGGGTTTTATTTTTATTGTCATACCGTGGCCTATCAAATTGGTGCTTACCTTTGTTTTGATCTCTAGGATCAAATTTATTAAAGTTCTGTGGTGCCCTAAAATTTTCCAGTTGTTTCTTTTTATTACCTGATACTTCTGCCTGAGCTGCTTGATACCTTTCTGCTACATTTAGCAACTCACCCAGCCTCTCTGCACCTTGTTCCATGAGAAACTTTCTCATGTCTGGAGCCATGGACTCTCTTAGTTGTTCTATAAGGACCATTTCCTTAAGATCTTGGGTTTTCCCCAGAGAAGTCCATTTCTCTAAGTATGTCTCTATTCGTGCAGAGAACTGGTGGTAGGTTTCACCTGACAGTAGTTTAGCATTCCTAAATTTTTTCCTATAAAATTCTGCGTTCTTTTCATATCTTAACAAAAGAGCCTGCTTTAGCATGTCATAATTTTCCTGATCACCTCTGCTCATTTTGGCAAAAACTTCATAAGCTGCCCCACGAAGACCTTGAGATAACTTTAGGCTCCACCTTTCTCTCTCTAACCCATATGTGGTAGCCAATAGTTCATATCTATTTAGATAGCTCTCAATATCATCGTCTTTCTCAACAAAATGATCTAAATGAAAATTCATAGCTGAGGTTGAGGCTCCCTGACTAGCAGTGGCATCAGAGGTAAAGGGACTGGCACCATTTTCAGGAGCATGGCCTTGAAACTCAAACTCCCTTAGTCGTAACTCATGTTCCCTTTGTAATCTCTTATCTTCTGCTTCCCTTTCTGCAGCTAATCGCTTGTCTTCCCTTTCTGCAGTCAATCTTCTTTCTTCTGCAGCCTGTCTTCTTTCTTCGGGTTCCAATGCTTTAGCCTCTTTGTCAGCCTCAATCTGCAACCTCTTAGCCTCAGCCTCAATCTGCAACCTCTTAGCCTCAGCCTCAGCCTCAAACTGCAGCCTCTTAGTCTCAGCCTCTAACTTTCTTTCGGCCTCTTTTTCTAATCTTCTTTCTTCCCGTTCAATATATTTGTCACATTCAGCCGTGACATAAGCAATCATAATTTGTCAGTCCATTCCTAACTCTTTCGCAGTCTGTACAGCAGCAGATCGAAATTTTGCCAAGTCGGCCATTGTCTAAGATGCAATTGTAACAATTCAATCTATCAATAATTATCTAAGGACACTACAGGCACTGAGAGCTCAACGTTATTTATTTCCACCCAAGGATACCTTTTAATTCTTTTTATTCCCAATATCTATAACAGGAGAAAGTTCAATATCCCTGGAGCGAGCCCCCAATATATGTGGTAAAGTGGGATATTATAAATATTTATAGGGGACTTAGTGTACTGACTGAGATCAGCTGTGAAGGTATCTGTATCTAATAAGTGTAGTGTATTACAGATGACCTTACTTGCTACCACATATTTATACCTCAGTCAGAATTATTCTGGAATATTGTGATGACTACGTTGAATGTCTAGGGTGTTGTAAATGATGAAGTGTAAGTCACAACAATAACAGACAGATAAACAATTTAATTTATTCCACCACACTTGACAACAGTTTGACACTAACATACATATAACACTCTATGAGACTATCTTAAATGAGTCACTGGTAAATTTTCAAATATCAATATGTATTAAGTACTTTTCATTAATATATAGGTGTCCTGATTCAAATACAAAGTGAACCAGGAATCACAATCAATTTTGATTACTAGTTATATGTACAGAATTTATCAATATGAATCTTGTAGTGACATATTTTATTAATATTATCTTATGTGTGTCAGTTGTGTAGTGGTACTATGAGGTAATACTGGTTTTGTTTTTTCAAGCTATGTTGTTATTTGTCATCATGACTTCAAGTGTTTGTTTCTGTTGGAACTAGTATTGGAGATGTTCTCAGTTCCGTTCATTAAAACAATTAATTTCCCCTCTTATTTTTACACAATGTCAGTTTAAGATGGGGTTACATAATGTTGAGCTCCGCTGGCCACATAGGCTTATCTTTCGTGATGGCGGCAGGAAAGGACTCCTCTGCTCGATAGCCTCCCTGTATTCTGGAGACACCTCACTGTTTGCTATATGGACCAAGGAGTATGCTGTCCGCCTCTGGATTCAGCAAAGCTCTGACCAGGTGCTGCTCAATAACTTTAGGACCACAGTCCCTGAAACAAGAAGGTTGTACCTCCTACTTCAGAACTAATTTATACTCTATTTCTACACTGAGCACAATACATAACAAACACTGAGTTCAGAGCGGTAGGCCAACTGTCAGCTTCATCTGAAATAATTTACACCAGTATATTCCTCCCTAATGATTACTACGCCTCTGCAATTTCAGCATTATTTCTTTCTAGTCAATAAGCTAGGTGTCAGTGTACTGTTTGGCAATTCCATGTAGTTTTACTTTCCTCCGACACCTTCTGTTCAGGCTGGAGCACTATAGAGGCTTTACCTCATGTTCGCTACTGAACCACACATATATACAGACATAAATTATCAATTTACATTCAATTTTCATTTAAAGATATCAAATATTTCAAGCTTACAACAATTCATGGAAATAATACCGAATTACGTTGACTGGCACTGAATATAACACAATTTCGATCTGCCGATGTCCCAGGCTTTTATTTAGAAAAATATGCACTGGCGCTCAACGCACTGGTTCTGTAGTAAGTTTATTTGCAAATGTGGTGTTGACCTGACGCCTCTAATTGACTATATTGGCAGGTCTAACCAATCATGCCATGTTTACACAGCTTTTCAAAAAAGTACTCCTACTCACGTTTCCCCTAACAACAACGAAGTAGTATTTATAGTCCGACTAATCGTGTTTAGCCTTACATTTATTTTCCGCCAATCAAATAGGAGGTAACATGGCAGCATATTTCCGTACAATGGTGTGTTGAAAATCTGCCACTGAGCGATTCTGATTTGGGTGTTGTCTGACATCCCTCACTATTTCTTTTGGCTATAATTTGGTAATTCCTAGACTATTTGCGTAACGTTTAACATATTCTTTGTCAGCAAGTCCTAAGGAACCCAAAATATATAAATTTAATGGGGCTAAGGGGCTGCGTTCAAAATATGTATTTTCCAGGATAGTCGTGTAGTTTTTTTTATTTTTTATGTTTAGAACCGCCACCTGTCCTGCTGTACTGTCAGACTAATGTCAGGATTTTAGACATAAAACAGTAGAATGTCATATTTCCTAATAAGCGTTTTGTAAGTTTTTAAAACCTAACTCTGGTATGGGTAGTGTTGTTTATCACTGTCGATTTGAAAAAAAGCTAGTGCTTGTGGCCTTACACGCGTGATGGTAGTAATTGTGTATCGCGCGACTGTGGTAGTATTGCCTGCGTCCCTGCTTTCAGCCCTCCCTTCTTTCTATCTTTAGTCCATCTGTCTTTCGTTTTAGGTAACGTAGTGTATAAAAAGACATGAATGGAATTTTAAATCTAGGTCAACCTGCATATCTCAAGGTTTTTCTTAGAAATGCAGCACATGTTTTATCGTAGAAAGCGGGTATTGAAGCAGTAGGCGTTTACTATCAACGTGAAACGTTACAATTTGCAGACGAAGTAGAAAACAAGGGGGATTTCGAGTACAGTCATTGTGACAGCACTGTTCTTTACCATTCTTCTTTCCTTTTATTAAATTTATGTGTTAGGCTTTACATTTACGTTTTAATTTATATATGTGGATTAGAATATTTCACGACACTTTTGAGCAAAGGATGGAAAAGGCAGCGAGGAAGGGAACTCGTCAACCCACATCTCGATACTGGACCTAGTATAGTGAAGTCGCAAACACCTTGACGCCCCTGCGGCAGTATGTCCTATGGGACCACCTTGACCTTCACTATTCACAAGATCTTTATTTCCTTCAGATTATTCAAGACCTTTATAAGCAATATCTCTCAAATCATGTTTCCCGCCTTTTTCCCCGTGTTTCTCAAGTCTGTAATCCTCACATCTGCCGAGACTAGTGATTAATAATAATAATAATATTTGAAGCTATTTTATTAATCACAAAAACAACAGAGCCCATTTTAGTCGAGACAAAACTAATACCAAAAATAAACAGACGCGAAACAAAACGAGAAACAAAAATCATTTTCCTTTTCAGTCATTACGGAACACAGAACCACCGCTGCAGATAGTCCTCATAGCAGGAAGCTTGCATCTTTACATGCTCACGTAGTGGTTGTTTCAGTAGCAATTTGTTGTACATGATGAGATGACCAGCCTCATGCACAATCTCTGTCATTGGTTGCCTTGTAAGACATGTTGTACATGATGGGGTGACCAGCCTCATGCACAATCTCTGTCATTGGTTGCCTTGTAAGACATGTTGTACATGATGGGGTGACCAGCCTCATTGTTGCGTGATAAATTCTCGCAACATCGTTTTGTTTCAATGTCTGTTTTATAACGCAAGGGCAACAACTGCTTGGAATTTATAGTCACTTTTCTCGGTAAGCATTTGTCTTCTCGCGTTGGTATCGAATGCAGTTAAGTTTGAGCTGTGGTCATTTTTGCGCTGGACTGCGCATGACTTGTCTTGTTGTTTGGTCGATCGGTTTCCGCCCACGACTAGTGGAGTGAGCGATTTGGAATGGCGAAAGAGATGCCTCGTTGAAGAGGGGATCTCCGCTATTTTTTGTTCTGTCAGGGATGTGTAGTCCTCTTAATGGATATTTCGTTTATTCGAGATAATACCTCTAGTGTTTCCCACATGTCGGGAGGCGTGATATTTCTGTGTATTTCATGAAAGCAAGGTAAATTGACTTTTCATTAACTCTATCGATTTTGGGTCGTGAGCGATTTCGATTCATAGCCTGTCTCCGAAAGTCGTCGCCACGAGATGTTTTTTCCCAGCTCACATGTCGCTGCATTGTACTGCATCGGTTGATGCATGTACCAAGGACCATTACTTGCTACTTTGTTAAATGAATTAGGTTTGGAAAACCTTTATTATCTAGAGGATATTTTTGTGGACATTATTTATACTTCGGCAGACGTGTCTGTCTTGCTGAAGTCAAACTAAGGAGAGTGAACTGATCTCATACATCTGGTTATCTCCTGGCTGTTATAGAAAAGGATGGAGTTTTCCACCTGACTACATTTACAGCACTATGAAATATAACATGCATCTGACTCATCATTGTAATGCTGTCTACCGTCTATTGCTGTATTGAATGTTGCTGTGATAATGACTGTTTGATGTGCCTACACATTTGCGTAACCATTTTGTCACTGTGGCGTCCACAATAAATAATGAAGAAAAACGTCAACGGCTGTTTCAAGACTCATTGACTTTATACGTCGTGAGTTTACTGACGTCCTATGTGGATTGCCCTGTTATTGTTGTATGAACATTGTTTTGACTGAACACATCTACACACTACACAAAACCAGACATGCGGATACCATCCATCATCATATGGCATCACGCATCATTTGGTGGCCATAAGCTGGTTTGATTCTGGTACCAGCAAACACGGGGTCCCTTACCCACTTCATTTTCAACAAGAATTCATCAGCATCCTTCAAGAAATTAACATTCTTCAATACAGTCAACATCTTCAAAATTTTCAAAGTACTCGGCGTTGCCCGGTAAAAGTCAAAATTTCAATTTTTTGACGGAAACAAGAATTTGACAGTACCCGGCGTTGTTACATGTTGCCGGATAACTCGGACTGCTGTTATCTTTTACGCAAGTCAAGCAAGTTGCTGCTGTCAAGGTTCCAGTGCTGTCGTTTTTGTGAAGGTCAAGTGCCGGTTGAAACGGGTTGTTTTCTGAAGAAGGCCAAGTACCGATTTCCATCAACTTACTTTTGGATTAGAAGGTCAAGTGCCGAAACAACTCAACACACAGTACTTCAGAAGCTCTTGTACCATCGTGTTAGCAGTGGAAGCAGTTCAGATGTGCCATCATCGTTGGAGCTTCGCTCTTTAGGACGTTGATTGACATCCGTTTTTCTGCTGTTCGACGATTGGAAGCCTATAAGTTAAGTGGCCTGTTTGTATGTAAACTGTGCCCTTATACTTCTGCTGAGTCTTCTGTGTATCATCTCATTCTATATGTTATATGTTTATATGTTATTTGTATATTTATATGTTTATATTTCAGCGGGTTCTCGGTTGGGTGGTGTCTCCGTTAGATTATGCCACGTCATAGAGGTCGTCTATTGTGAGCGTTTTCTGTAGGGTTTGCAAATTTCCGATACTGGAATTTGCTAAGCGACTTCTGTTGCTATTTATGTTAGCTGTGATGACATGTTTTAATATTGTTTCGTTATTATTTCGCATTCTTTAGTTTTGTTTTGATTTGTTTGTATTTGTTAGCCTACTCTTGTCTATAATTTAGTTTCATACAACATTTTTGTTTATACACTGTGGTGTCATGTATTTTGTTTAATTATAGCGCAGATATCGTCACATTTTTTGTGATATTTCATTAATTTCTGCTTTATTTTTAGTTGATTTCTGCGAAAGTTTTTGTATTGTTGCTGATCTTTGTTATTGTTTACATTGTTATTGTTTACATTGTTTGTATTGTTTACATTTTCAATGTTTACATTCTGCATGTGTTTACATAGTCATTGTTTACAGTTATAGTAATTAGTTAATGGGCTATGCTAATGCACTGTTACTACTACACTGATGATAAATGAATGATGAATAGTGTCGTGCACTATTGAATGAGAAGTGCACTTATGATCAAGAATTGAGTGCTGATATTTCATATACAAGTTCTTTGATTGGAGACTTGTTTCCCACAGAGACTGGGATAATATAAGGTGATGTGAATATACAAGTGTTTAATTAAGACTTGTTACACTTAGGTTTGAAATAAATTAGTTAATTATTTCAGGTTTTGGACTCATATGTTAGACAACATGTCTACATTTGAGCACTTTATTGAGCAGGGTAAATTGCTTGGCAAGACTGGTGATAAGTTAGAAGAATTTGCAACTGCTCGATATGATAAAGCAATGGAAGCTGAACAAAAGAAACTGCATATGGAAGCTGAACAAAAGAAACTGCAGATGCAGGTGGATGAAAAAAGATTCCAAATGGAAATGGAAAAACAAAAAAGGGAATCAGAAGCTGAGGAAAGAAAACTCAGCTACAGCTACAGCTAGAAGCTGAGAATAAAAGACTTGAAAAAGAGGCTGAGAATAAAAGACTTGAAAAAGAGGCTGAGAATAAAAGACTTGAAAAAGAGGCTGAAAATAAAAGACTTGAAAAAGAAGCTGAAAATGAAAGACTTCAAAAAGAGGCTCAGGCTGAGGAAAGAAGATTACAGAGAGAGTCTGATGAGAGGAAAGAGAAAGCAAAAATGGAACATGAAGAAAAGGTCTTAGCTTTAGAGTTGGAAAAATTGAAATTGACAAGCATGAGTAATGGTAATGATTCAAACAAGGGTTCATCTTCTGGTAAGGCTAATAATGATACTTTTAAGATTAAGTTACCAACATTTAGTCCTTCCAGTGATGACATAATGTTCTATCTGGACAGATTTGAACAAGCATGTACAGCTCATAACATAGACAAAGCAAAATATGTTTATCAGTTATCAGGGATACTGACAGGTAAAGCTCTAAGTATATTAAATATGGTGGATGAACCTGACAAGAACAATTATGAGGTTGTCAGGGCCGCTTTGTTAAAGAAATATCAGCTTAACGAAGACGGCTATCGTCTACAATTTAAAAACATGTTACCTGAAAATGGAGTTGAATTCTCCGAGTTTATTGCAAGAATACGCATTACTTTCTCACGATGGGTTGAACTATCTAAGACGGAAAAAACTTATGAAGGACTTATGGACTTAATACTTAGAGACAAAGTCATGTCGTCTGTCAATGAGTCTTTCCTTGCTTTCCTTCATGAACGTAAACCTAAAACAATAAAAGAAATGGAAGATTTCTGTTGCCAATACGTAACTGCGCACCCACACATAACCATGGGTAACTCTAAGGTGAAAGAAGGTTTACCAGTTGCTTCGGCAGCTCCGTATGGTCAAAACTTTGCTCGTAGATCCCAACAAAATTTTGATAGAAAGGGTAGCGGTAATTTCTGTCAAAATCATGGAAATCAATTTCATGGTGATTCTTCTTCGAAGAATTGGAGACAGCCTGATAGTACACGTTACTATCACCCTAATAATTATAAGCATTTCAAAAGAGGATATGGTAATAGAGGTTATTCCTGCCGAAGACCTCAGAACCAAACAAATAGATGTTCGCATCAATGTGAACATGATAGTAATCGTGGAAACTGGAATTCGAACCAGGATAACAATTACAATAGAGACAATAATAACTGCAGAGATAATAATAACTTTGATAACTTCAGAGGTAATAATAGTCGGGGTAGATCTCAACACAAAAAAAAGAGATATCAGCAGGCTAATGCTGTACAACAGGAAACTGAGGGAGCCTGTAATCATGGTGTTGATAATAAAAACTTTGACGCTGTCACTGGTTCTCCTTTTGACTTTGAGAGAGCAAACAAATGCCCCCAATGCAGTACTTTATTCGAACCGGGTACCATAACTACTTTGAGTTGTGGTCACCCACTTCCCGCTCTTCCTGCTGCTGTTGCGCATGACGGGAGGGGGTTCTTTAATCCTACATAAGGGTCTTGTTAATGATACTCCGGTCTCACTACTTTTCGATTCCGGATGCACCACTATTGGTGTTAGACAATCACTTGTAGATCCATCTTGTGCTACAGGAAGGGTTATTAAATGTGTCACATTTGGCGGCACTCTAGAAAAATATCCTACTGCTGTAATTCGCATTGCCACTCCTTTCTTTACTGGAGATGTGCATGCTTGTCTCTTACCTAATCCTATTGCGGACCTTATTATTGGTCGTATTCACGGAGTTAGGGAGTGTACCCCACAGCAGATTGCTGCTTGGGAAGATAATAACATGCAAGCTACAAATGCAGTAGTTACAAGAGCACAAGCTCTACAAACACCCGAAACTTCACTGAATAGTGATAATGAAGTTGATAGCCAAGATAGTCACTTAGTAATCACTCGTGACTCTTTCATAAAATTGCAAGAAGAAGATCCTTCTTTAAAAAAATTCTTCGTTCTTGCGAAGAAAGGTGATCCGAATCAGGATACAAATAGAAAATCTTGGATTGCAATGAGAAACGGCGTACTTGTACGTATGGTACAAGATTCGACTACGTCGGCACATTCGCAAATTCTTGTTCCCAAGAGCATGAGAGTGCAAATATTGCAACATGCTCATGACTCGCAATGTGCTGGACATATGGGTTTTGCCCGTACGAAGTCGAGAGTCCTTGCGGCTTTCTTTTGGCCTTTTGTCAATAAGGACATTCGTATTTACTGCCGATCATGCAAGGTATGTCAGGAGGTCAAATCTAGAGGACCACGACATGCTGCGCCTATCCAGGCTGCTGACATTCCTATTCGGCCGTTTCAGAAAATGGCCATAGATATTATTGGCCCTTTTAAGGTCAGGTCGGCCAGAGGACATCAGTTTATCCTTACATGTGTCGATATGTGCACACGTTGGCCAGAGGCTATTCCTCTTAAGAGCATATCTACTACAGATATCGCAGATGCTCTTTGGTTGATATTTTCTCGCTTGGGGTTCCCCAGAGAAATATTGTCAGACCATGGCACTCAAACTCATATCTGACACTATGTCACAGGTAATGTCTACCTTACATATTGAACGATCTCTCAGTAGTATCTACCATCCTATGTCTAATGGGTTAGTTGAGCGTCTGAATAGAACGCTCAAGACTTTGCTTGGTAAGATAACTGAAGATCATCCTCAAGATTGGGACAGGGTTTTACCCGCGGCTCTCTTTGCCTATAGAGAAGTCCCTAATGAACACACAGGATTTTCTCCCTTCGAACTTGTCTTTGGCGCGCGTCCACGCGGCCCTATGTCTTTATTACACGATCTCATCACTGCCGATGATATTAGCGATGAAACTCAATCCTCATATGAGTATGTCATTGCTCTTAGACAAAAGATCATTGAGGCATGTAAGCTAGCAACTGCTTCATCAGAAATTGCTAAAGAGAAGGCAAGACAGTTTGCTAACAAGAATAGATGTCTACGACAACTTTGTCCAGGTGACAAAGCATTCGTCCTACTCCCCAGTAGGGAAAATAGACTTCTTATTGCATGGAAAGGTCCGTATGCAATAGTCTCTCGGATTTCCGATGTTGACTATGTGGTCGATATTGATGGAAAGCATAAAACTTTCCACATAAACATGCTTTCGGAATTTCACGAACGTCCGGACTATTTGCTGCCTATTTTCCAGGCAACGGATGATGCTCCTGCACCTCACGGTCATTATTCATCCCTGTCTGTCATTCAGGATGAGGAAGCTACCTTCTCTGATGTCAACCTTCCCTTCCAGTGGTTCCATTACATTCTACGGAATCTTGGAAAAACGTTTCTGTTTCTCCTAATCTTTCTGGTGACGAACATCGACAAGTCTCGTCGATGTTACAAACATTTCAGGATGTTCTCACTGACATTCCTGGACACACAGATGTCATAGAACATGACATAATTCTTACCGACAATAATCCAATTAGGGTTAGGCCGTATCCTATTCCTATACACTTTCAGTCGCAAGTGGAAAAGGAATTGGATGAAATGATTCAATTAAATATAATTGAACCATCGACTTCACCATATTCTTCTTCCATGGTTATTGTCCGGAAGAAGGATAAGAACATACGAATTTGTGTTGATTATCGCAAATTGAATCAGGTCACAAAGTTCGACGCTGAACCGATGCCTTTGTTAGAAGATCTACTGATTAGACTTTCTAATTCTAGATTCTTCACTAAACTTGACTTGTCTAAAGGTTATTGGCAAGTGCCTTTAGCAGAGCATGCCAAACCTCTTACTGCTTTTTTCTACACCTAGGGGTCTATTTCAATGGAATGTTATGCCTTTTGGTCTCATGAACGCTCCTGCCACTTTCGTTCGCATGATGCGTCGAATTCTGTCACATCGTTCGGATGTCATCGCATACTTAGATGACATCTGTCTCTTCAGTGATACCTGGGAAGATCACTATTTAGGGTTATATGACTTACTGTCCACTCTACGTGAGAATAATTTGACAGCAAAACCTTCTAAAGCTTTTGTTGGTTGTGGTGAAATCTCTTTCCTGGGTCATCGTGTTGGTCATGGTCTCTTGAAGACAGAAGACCACAATACTTCCAAAATACTGAACATCTCTGTTCCTAAAACGAAGAAACAAGTTAGGAGTCTCTTAGGCTTAATTCACTTTTATGGGCGATTTATTCCAAATTTATCTTCGATCATGGCACCTCTCTCAACATTGTTGAAGAAAGGTTCGCCTAATCTGGTCCGTTGGTCTGAAGAATGCCAATCTTCACTAGACCAAATCCAGAATATATTTTCTTCTCCTCCCATCTTAAGATTACCTACTCTTGATAGGACTTTTGTTCTTCGGAGTGATGCTTCATCCACTGGGATTGGAGCAGCACTGATGCAAGAATATGCAAATACTCTGCATCCTGTTATGTACATTTCTAGAAAACTAAATGCGGCAGAGAGGAACTACTCGGTTTTAGACCGTGAGTTGTTAGCGATGGTTTGGTCAATTCTAAAACTACAAAGATTCCTCCTGGGCGCACATTTCATTCTAGAGACTGATCAGAAAGCTCTTACAGCTATTCAGACTAAGAATTTGAAGAGTTCGAGATCCACTCGATATGCTATAGCTCTTCAACCTTTTCACTTCACGGTACGAGCTATCCGTGGTGCGGATAATGTGATGGCTGACATTTTGTCTAGATGCCCACATGACTCCAACTAATACTTCTGTCCTATATTTCCATATATTACAGAGTCATAACACACCTATATTTCTACAATAGATTAGCACATCTGTACTTACTCTATATGTACACACTATCGTGCTTTGTTGTCATCTTCTTCTGTTCGTTTTTTAAGATGATAGAGGAGGACTGAGTAGTTAATATAAGGGCCGTTAGTTTACTAAACAGCCACAATTATTAATAATGTATTGTACCTTATGAAGCATATTAGTTATTAATTAGCATTATATTGCTTGTACTTTCTCAGAATGTCATTGTTGAGCTGAGGACTTACCTTACGAGTTCTAGATTGTGTACTTACCCTCGGAATACCAGAGCATATATCCTGGATCGTCATGTAGTTTAACTTTACTATGTACTTATGTCATTACATGTCAAAGAATGTACTATTTAAATTTTCCTATCAGATTTGTACATCCATTTTTAAAGACAATATTAGAGTATGCTGTTTAATGATGATTATAGTAACTTGCATACGTATATTGTGTTTACATGCTAACGTGATGTGTGTTGGTGACACCTCCCCGATGTGAATATTTTTTGAGACATATTTATTTTTCTGTTGAGGTATATCCTCACCAGACACTCTATAATTAGCCTATTGTTTGGCAATTTAATTAATTATCAGCGCATAATTCGTGCGTTTTGAGCCGCTTATCGCTTGCTCTTTGATATTGAAAAAAAATATGTTCCACATTTTTTTTTTTATCGGGAGGAGGTGGTGATATGTTGCGTGATAAATTCTCGCAACATCGTTTTGTTTCAATGTCTGTTTTATAACGCAAGGGCAACAACTGCTTGGAATTTATAGTCACTTTTCTCGGTAAGCATTTGTCTTCTCGCGTTGGTATCGAATGCAGTTAAGTTTGAGCTGTGGTCATTTTTGCGCTGGACTGCGCATGACTTGTCTTGTTGTTTGGTCGATCGGTTTCCGCCCACGACTAGTGGAGTGAGCGATTTGGAATGGCGAAAGAGATGCCTCGTTGAAGAGGGGATCTCCGCTATTTTTTGTTCTGTCAGGGATGTGTAGTCCTCTTAATGGATATTTCGTTTATTCGAGATAATACCTCTAGTGTTTCCCACATGTCGGGAGGCGTGATATTTCTGTGTATTTCATGAAAGCAAGGTAAATTGACTTTTCCATTAACTCTATCGATTTTGGGTCGTGAGCGATTTCGATTCATAGCCTGTCTCCGAAAGTCGTCGCCACGAGATGTTTTTTCCCAGCTCACATGTCGCTGCATTGTACTGCATCGGTTGATGCATGTACCAAGGACCATTACTTGCTACTTTGTTAAATGAATTAGGTTTGGAAAACCTTTATTATCTAGAGGATATTTTTGTGGACATTATTTATACTTCGGCAGACGTGTCTGTCTTGCTGAAGTCAAACTAAGGAGAGTGAACTGATCTCATACATCTGGTTATCTCCTGGCTGTTATAGAAAAGGATGGAGTTTTCCACCTGACTACATTTACAGCACTATGAAATATAACATGCATCGGACTCATCATTGTAATGCTGTCTACCGTCTATTGCTGTATTGAATGTTGCTGTGATAATGACTGTTTGATGTGCCTACACATTTGCGTAACCATTTTGTCACTGTGGCGTCCACAATAAATAATGAAGAAAAACGTCAACGGCTGTTTCAAGACTCATTGACTTTATACGTCGTGAGTTTACTGACGTCCTATGTGGATTGCCCTGTTATTGTTGTATGAACATTGTTTTGACTGAACACATCTACACACTACACAAAACCAGACATGCGGATACCATCCATCATCATATGGCATCACGCATCACTCATGCACAATCTCTCTCATTGGTTGCCTTGTAAGACATGTTGTACATGATGGGGTGACCAGCCTCATGCACAATCTCATATTGGTTGACTTGTACGAATTGCCCGAAGGTGTAGTAGCTCTATTCTCTCTCTCTCTCTCTCTCTCTCTCTCTCTCTCTCTCTTTCTCTCTCTCTCTCTCTCTCACACATCAGAAACCAGACTACACATACACACAGATATACAAAGAGAAACAAATATAAATATATATATAATTAATTAGAATAATAAATACAACATGAACTGTTATATAGATTCTGGCTTTCAGATTTACGACCTTTGTATGGATCTTTCCCTAGGTCAGGTTACATCAGGGGTCACGGGTCGGCAACCGGTCCATCTTGTTCTACCAGTAGATCCCGGGCATAATTTGGTAGATCTTTAGGTGATGGAAGGGATAATAAGGTGATGGAGGGGATAATAAGGTGATGGAGGGGATAATAAGGTGATGGAGGGGATAATAAGGTGATGGAGGGGATAATAAGGTGATGGAGGGGATAATAAGGTGATGGAGGGAATTTCTGACACGAACCGGCGCTTCAAAGCGTGGTGACCTCCAAGTTTAAAAATACTTTCTCTTCATTCCAAGTGAAAACCCTCAAACTAGCTTACTAAAATGCACTTTATTCGCTAATTGTATAACATAGACAGAGACATTGTCTTTACAGTGAAGATTATATTCGGTAAAATATTCAGTTTAAGTTTTCAGCTGTCTATCTTATACAGTCCTCTTAATACGAGTTATCTACCCTTCCAAGATGGAGGTGAAATTCGTTTCTCACCTTAGACGCCGAAAGAAAAACATCAGGAATGTGTATATTTCGATGGATATCACCATGTTATGTTAAATTATAGAATAAGAGATACACCAGAGTATCTAGTGGTGTAGATATTTTCCTATAACTGACCTCGAAACCCTTGAATCGGTCGGTTGGATCGGAGGGTTGATCAGTGAGTTAACAATTCACTATCGTAAAACAAGCTATTGTTACCGAAACAGAACCAGGCTCGACAGTAAACATGACTCACTCTAATATCTTGGGGGCTAAGGAGATTTCTAAAATTGGATAAAAGCCTTTGATAGTCTACACCGCCCATCATTGTGGAAGATACTTACAATCTATGGTTTTCCAACAAAATATGTGAATATAATCAAAGCGCTATATGACAATGCAAGATGTTGTGTTAGAACAAATAAAGGGAATACAGAATGGTTTACAGTAGAAACAGGGGTGAAACAAGGCTGTATTATGTCACCACTACTTTTTTGGAATAGCTATTGATTGGGTTATGAGAAACTATACCCACAATGAACAATTGGGTATAAAATGGACAAATGGAAAATTCCTGGGGGACCTGGATTTCGCAGATGATGTAGCATTCTTAAGTTCAACACCAAGACAATCCCAAGAAGCAATAAATAATTTGTGTCATCTCTCGGTTAAAATTGGTCTCCAAATAAATGCCTCTAAAACTAAAGCTATGAACTTTTCTAACGAGACCTTTGATATCATCTTGAACGGGGAAAAACTACAGAAAGTTGAAAGTTTCAATTATTTAGGCAGTAAAATGACTCAGGATGGTGACACAACAAGAGAAATCCATACTAGAATTGCTTTGGCAGCTAGCGCCTTCAATAATTATCTAACATTTGGAAATTACGATCATTGAATAATACATACCAAGCTTCGTCTGTTTAATTCAAATGTTATCTCAGTGTTAACATACGGCTGTGAGAGTTGGAAAATAACAAAATCATTGGAGAACAAGCTGAATACATTCGAGAACAAATGTCTTTAGAAAACTCATGAACATCAGTTGGAAAGAATTCAAGACTAATCGACAAATAAGAGAAGACTCTAGGCAGAAATATGTCTCCGACTATATAAGGAAAAGACGATGGTCATATATCGGTCATGTCCTACGAATGCAAAACAACAGAATACCACTACAGGCGCTCACTTGGGTTCCTGAGGGTAAGCGGAAAAAAGGAAGACCAAAAGAAACACTCAGAAGAACAATAATAAGAGAAGGAAGAACGTTGGGCCTAAATAATGTGCAAGAGCTAAGAGGAGTGGCGTCACAACGAACAACCTGGAGAGCACTGGTTTCTGCCTTATGCGCCGTGTTTGGCGCTTAAAGAATTTATTATTATTATTATCTTATACAGTTAGCGAATAAAGTGCATTTTTGTTGATGGGATTACAGGAACCAGGAACCTGCTTCACAGATCAAAGTTACATATCTTCTTCTTCTTTGATCCTTAGCCGCCGACTGTAAAATCAGTCAGTGGCCATCACGCCTGGTGGCGTCTTGTAGGGCAGCAACAAACTGCTTCCACTTTGCATAGTCGGCGGCCATCCTTCGTTCGGTGCCCCAGCTTTGGTTCATTCTTTGCATCTCGGCCTCCACAGTTCTGCGCCAAGTTGTTTGTTTTTCGTCGGCCTCTCTTTCGTTTTCCTTCACGGGTCCATAGTATAGCTGTTCTTGTGTTTATATCAGGGTCTCTTCTGAGGACGTGGCCAACCCAACTCCAGCGTCTGCCAGCTATGATGGTGTGCATGTGTTGAAGTTACATATAGTTTGGACTTATTCCAAAGTCTGGATACTCTCAAAGCTGAAAGCAAAAATGATTCTGTCATGGTAGATCTTTCGAGACCCCATTGTTTCTAAAGTAGATTTCCACAGCTCTTGGGTTGTCGGCCCTGCGTTTCTTTCTAAAACGATGGCCAACCTTTAATAATCTTCTCCTCAGTTGCTCTATAAGACACGAAACTCCAATTTCGCGATGTTCTTTATATTGCTTCTTCTTGCCTTCTCCGTCACTTTTCTCAAACATCTCATTTTACATGTGGATTTTTCCAGTGAATAAGTTAGGGTCATGTTTGGGAGCTGTCACAGGGTTAATGTAAAATTGGCATTAAAAAGTACCTATGTTAACATCGAGGTTGATTGAAGCGTTACGCGACATGGTTTCGAACAAGGTGCCCGTGCCTGTAGAGCAAACACTCTAACCATTCATCGACATGGACACAGAGAATGCCAACCCCGTAATCACGAAGGAAGCAAACACAGGCTAAATGATAGAATCGATGATGATTCAGACATAGAGAAGATGAAATCATTGAGAGGTCGTTTAAGTCAACATGACCAAAGAATCCTGAAAGCAGACTAACCTTGGCTACAGAAGACAGACCTAGAAATGAGTGGTCTCATTTACATCTACAAGCAGAAGTACCTCTGGCGAGACCATACTAGATGTTGAGATGCTAGTTATACATTATTCAGTTCACCAGACTAGCCGAATATTATTCATAACCTCCTTTCAATTCTTTTCACTCGTCTAGCGTTGCCAACATAAGGTAAAAGGAATTAAGTCCCATAGCAGAAACTGCCATAAGGACTTGAAGGGCTAGAGACTTCACCACACTAGGTCCGACTTTTTTATAAGACGCGGGATTAAAAGTTCCCTTCCTCGTTGCCTTAGCTTTCCCTTACCCAAGAGCAAAGTCAGGTACCCATTTACACTTGGGTAGACTGGAGCGTGGCGCTGCCAGGTTTCTATTATGGAACCCGCTAACCATGACTCGAGAGAAGAGTGCTCTAACCACTTAACCATCGAATGGCCCCGACACATGATAACGATTTTTACACGCTTTTATTTAACTTCACTTCTATGTCACTTTCATGTCACTTTCAAATCTTGCAATCGATTTTTCAATCACTTCCAGATGAGCAATAGCTCTGAAACTTGGCATAGTTTTGTATGGCATTATGAGTAATTAAAGTCTTTCGATAGGAAATGTAAACAAATCAGGGGCCATAATCAAGTTAATTGAAAATTCAAGAGTATATGGTGTGCTTTATTTTTTTCTATGCGTAAAACAGGGCAGTACTCAAACAAGTGTCTAGCTAAATCAAGGGAAACAATCCAAATTATAAAATTAAGAATCAAGGGAAAGTCGAGTTCGATCTCTTGATGTCCTTCAAATTGAAGAAATTGATTGCACCAAATTAACAGGCACAAAGCCAAGTAATATTGACGCTCTAATTGAAATGAATCACTTAAGAAATTTTAGACCAGATTTACAATAAGTAAAAATATTGTTTATGTTTTCTTCTTCTTCTTCTTCCGTCCTTAGCCAACGACCGGCAAAGCAGTCAGTGGCCATTACGCCTAGTGGCGTCTTAAGGGCAACAGCGAATAGATTTTCTTTGCCATTGTTCCCATCACGCCTAATGGCGTTGTTTATGTTTTAGAATGTCACAATTTGTCTAACATTAAAAAGAAGAAAATAAAAAATAAAAAAATTTAAACCCACGCTTTTAATACACAAAAAAATCCAAAAATAATTTTTCAAGCAGTTTAAAGCTTGCAGTCAAAGAATGTAACATCAAATTGACAAAAGGGACCCCAAGATGCAGCAATAGTGAATGCAGTCAGCGACCCATGGCTGTACTGCTTGCATCAGGACCAGCGAACCAGAGCTGGTCAAGACCGCACTCCACCTCCACGTGGTGGTCCTGGAAACAGTCTGCAGCAGTGCAGTCTGGCTGAGCGAGTGCGGATCGCAATGGGAAGGCAAACCCGGTCCCTAAAAAATGCCGTGCTGAACTCTGATGTGTCGACCGAAAGGTGCAGATATCACAGCTTAGGCGTAAACAGACACAACGCAACCACCGTCCTTTTCAGGGCGAACGAGGAAGAAGAAGAAGAAGAAATTGACAAAAAGCGTGAAATTAACTCCTGCTTTATACTTCATTAGACACTTATGGATAAAATATATGATAAGCGCTAAAGCGCGCCACGCTTTTTGTCAATTTGATGTTATATTTTTTTTACTGCAAGCTATAAACTCCTTGAACAATTATTTTTGGGTTTTTAGTGCATTAAAAGCGTGTGTTTACCAAATTTTATTTATGTTTTTTTTATAAATCCAAGTCACCAGATTATCAGAGTTGCGGAGAACACTTTTCACAAAGCTTACTTTACGTCGACTCGTCAAATCGTAAATTTGTCTTAGCCAATCTACCTGAGTTCTTTTGGCAATATTTCACATTCTTAACAATCTCAGGATAGCTGCGTGAACACTGTCTTAAAATTCATCAGTTATTTAAACACAGAAGCACTCAAGCTCCATCTTTCTGGCATATCACTGAAGACTTCTGCAGTCTCGCGTGACATCATAATCAGAGGCGAGCAAAAGATAATAATGCTTCGCGTGGTCGTGAATCTCTTGAGGGAGCCATGGGCTTGCATACTTAACTATCCTAGCAATTTTATGGGGACAAATTATCGAGCGTTAAGAAGCAATGACAGTCCTCTGAGAAATATTTGTCTCACTACATTCGCCTTCTCTGCTGTCAACAGCACGCAACTTAACAATTCTCAAATTCCGTACTTTTTTTTTTTTGAAAGTGGTGTCTCGAATTTAAATTTTTCGACTTGTTTTGCAAATGCTTTCCCGCTAGCACAGTTTTAATTTCTTCCTGTCTGTTATAGTTCACGAGTGTGCTCCAGTCAGGATGTGACTACCGTGTGAGGCCAAGCTAAGGAACTGAAACTGTAGAACCTACATTCGTCATAACTTTTAGTTCAAAAACTTTGCTCTTGTTATCGGGGGGTCTCTGCAGAGACAAAGTAAAAATAGGACTACACATTTATCAGGCATGTTATCATCATCACGATTCAGCACCCCTAGGAGCATAGGCCTTCAACCAACTTATACCAAATCCTCTTGCCCCGTGCCATCAGCTCAAAGTCTTTTCATGTTGCCTTCAACCACTTAATGTCTGTCTTCAGTTCTTTCCTCCATGTGTTCTTTAATCTCCCTCTACCTCTCCTGCCCTGGGGATTCCAGAACAAAGACAGCCTTGTAATGCTATCAACAGGTTTCCTCAATGTATGCCCTATCAGCAGGTTTCCTCAATGTATGTCCTATCAACAGGTTTCCTCAATGTATGTCCTATCAACAGGTTTCCTCAATGTATGTCCTATCAACAGGTTTCCTCAATGTATGTCCTATCAACAGGTTTCCTCAATGTATGTCCTATCCATCTAAAGCAAGTTGTACATGGCGACTTATTAGTCGAGGTTATGCATGAGACAAGCAACGTCATTATGTAAAACATATTACTATATTAACAACCCGTGGTGGAGCGTCTGACTGTCTGGTGTAAGCTTCCTGTAAGGGGATCAGATTCAGTTGTGGCTCCATGTTTCATAGGAAGCGAAAAACAAAAGGAAGATAATGAATGATGATTAAGTTATGGACAATGAGTGTGATCACGTCCGGAAGGTTAAGGCGGCCGGCGTGATGCCGACCACATCACCCCTCGTGTGCCGATGGTCAAGATAATATGGGCCTAACACCATATTCCCAATATGCCTCAATGGGCGTGTAACGGGTTCCTTTACCTTTACCTTTTTTACGTCCGGAAGTGACCTTACTGTGTGAGGTCATGCTAAGTATCCAGAACTGTAGACTATACTGTGACGTGTGATGTAAATATAGCCACGGAGATCCGGCCACGTTTGCTTCCTTTATTAGCGTTTACGTTTTGCTAAAGTGAACCACGCAATTCGCTGTTTGTCTGACTCATAATTTGTAGCCAAGCCTATTTTCCCTGTCTTTCTTGCGCTAACGATTTGGTTACCTACTTTCACAACGCCAGGTAACAGAGGGGAGCGAATCATGTTTGCTTACCCGAATTCTCACGCTAGCGATTTGCCAATTATCGTCAATTAGACAGACGCGCGTAGAATATATAACGGTTTGTTTGTTTGAAGAATCAAGGGCGATAATACTATTCCCGTACCTTTGATGTTTACATTTTTCAGGGGAGACTTAAATAAGTATTTGATCTACGGCAGGCGGTGATAATCTAAGAAAACCCGTCCGCAAGGGATGTCTTTGATGTCGTTTCGTCATAGCGAGTGAGAGAACAGTAGAATCCTTTATCTTAGAAGTTTAGCTCGATGATTCCCTGATACGGCCGTAGGTGCGAATTTTCACATCTGTTAGAGATATAGCAAGAAAAAAATCTAAGTGAAGTATAAGGGTTTAACTTTAAATGGCTATCACCGTGAAATACTTCTAATACGTAGAACTATTTTCCTCTTACCAGAAATCCAGAAAGAAATATCCATGAACCACGTATAAACGATATTCCAAAATGAAAGATGGTTCTAGGACTGCGCGCTGGACTCTTCGAATTCTGACTGACGACTGATGATTGGGATTTAGAAACAGTAGTGTATATATCATATATTGCTCTTGCTCTCTAATGGCGTTATTTCGCACTCCTGTGTGGGACAAAAATTCAGAAGCTAGAGTTCCCAAGATGAAAGGCTTTACGTCCCGTTTTCTCATAGTTTTTCGTCTGGAGTTTTGACCGAGATCAAAAGACTTTTGTTCTCCTAGCGGGTTTCCCGTTAGAATGCCCGTGCTCAAGATCAAAGTGTACTGTGGAAGTTCTAGATTTTCCATGAATGAATTCAAAGGTATGTTCCGTTACTTCTCACGTGCTGTCTAGCTGTCAAGTATTATAAGATTGACAGATGAGCTCGCGTGAGTGGAACGACGTATAACCATAGCGTAATTTGTTTCCTGCTATGACTGACAGGTCTAAGAAGATTGTAAACACCGTGTTTGCCAGTGTTTAAAGAAATAGGGCGGGGACAAAAGGGTAAGCTGCAGAAGACAGGACAGGTAGTGTAATGCATGTTTTAGCTAGCAAATCAGAGAGCAGCTATTAGGTTGCAATAGGCTGTTAGATCACTGTAGACTCTTTTGCATTACACGTCACAATGTTGCAGTGCTTAGCTGTCGCCCCACGACTCAAACTTTCAATATCAGCATGATAATTAAAAGATAACATTCACATTGCCTTCACTCCTAAAGGAGTATGACTTTCAAAAAAGTCTTCGTGTCCCGTGAAAAGCTCAAGGTCTTTCCATGTCTTCTTCACTGTCCACCAGTGCAGTTCTTTGACTTCCCAGAACATGTGTGTCATATCTCTCGCCACGACTCAATTCTTCTCAATTTAGCATGATAATTAAAAAGATAACATTCATTCATGTTTTGCCAAATCAAACTCTCCTAGGTTGCAATAGGCTGTTAGATCACTGTAGACTCTTTTGCATTACACGTCACAATGTCAAAAAAGAAAAAAAAACCACCAGTGCAGTGACTTCCCAGCTGTCGCCACGACTCAAACTTTTCAATATCAGCATGATAATTAAAAGATAACATTCATTCATTGCCCTTCAACTCCTAAAGGAGTATAGACTTTCAAGAAACTTATACCAAGTCTTCGTGTCCCGTGCCAACAGCTCAAGGTCTTTCCATGTCTTCTTCACTGTCTTCATTTCAGTCTCCAGTCCTCTTCTCCGTGTGTTCTTTGGGCTACTGCTACCTCTTTTATTCTGAGGATTACAGAACAATGTGTGTCATATCTCTCTCCAACGTCTTCTTCTCATCTCTTGTTCCATTGACACTTGTCTGGTTCTAGTTATCAGATCCACAGTAAAGATATGGTCATACAAGTTCAATAATTCTTTTCTACTGTGATGATATTGTCTCCCTTGCTCTGTAGTAGTGGTCGAAAAACTTAAAGTATAAAAATGAGGGTCTTCAAAGATATCAACCTTCGCTCGAGATTACTCTTAGCAGAGATATAAATAGATGAACGATGCTTGTACTTCAGACAGCCTTACAGGATTTTAAAGAAAAGCAAGCATAACAACTGGGATCATTTAAGCTGTCATTAACTTATTATTTTTCCGCCCCTTCTGTGAGCAAATATTGATTCGTATTTATTTCTGAGCCCCCAGCTGAAGATGATTCAGTAACTATTAATTTAATAGCTCTATTTATGTATTTAACACAATCATTGGCTCCTAAATACCATCGCAATAAGGAAGCTGAAATTTTTCGGTCATATAAAAAGACATAATAGTCTGGAAAAAACAGTGATGGAAGGCATGGTCCCTGGAAAAAGGGGAAGGGGTCGACCTAGACGACGGTGGACCCAGGACATCACAGAGAGTCTGAACTTGTCTTTGGCTGATGCAGGTCGACTTGCCCAGAATCGTGATGCGTTCAGAGCAGCTGTAATGGAGACAACGTTCTGGAAAGAATACGTCACATGATGATGATTTAACACAATATGAGTCATACGGGTGCAAGTCACTTAATAGTGATTAATCAAACTATAGATTGAATGTTACTGATAAACAGGTTTAATAATCACATAGTTTAACAAGAATAAAATAGATACAGTTGTTTATAAAAAAATGAAGCCCTGATTTTTTCCTCCTTGGACGATCTAATTGTAGGTGGATATATCTTAGAAAACAAAACTGTAAGTGTATATAGGCGGCGCTTTTATAGTACTTAGCTGTCCATGTGGAGTCAGTTGGCGTCTGCTTCAGTCGCTGTTGGTTCCCGTGGGTGATTTGAACTGGTCCTTCTCTTCAGTAGTCAAAAGGATGTAGCACGTCCCATGTAGTAAGGCTGAGGTAACTACAAAGGTTGTCAAGCGTCTTCAAGACCCATCTGATGCCGGTGTCTAGTATCAACTGTTGGCACCTTGTACCACAAACTAAGAGGGACATAAATGCCTCTTTTTAAGTATTTTGATTTCCTGATATAATCATATTATAGGCGACCTCCGCTTCCATTCACCACTTCATCTTCCTCAGAATGTTTACCCTCCCTGAGCATTGATTTTAGACCCAGTGAGTTGGATGAAAGAGCTTTCTGGCAGCGAAAGGCGACAATTGAGAATATACATAAACATACATATAAAACTTACTAAAGCGTTAGTATAATAAATATATATACTCCATGATATCATCCCTGCTCTCTATGGAGCCTGGAGCGACATACGCTGTTGATTTCTTGTGAGGAAACCCGCAAGAAGAAGCCACTAGCTCTTGCAGTTGTGGATCATGTGTCAAGTTATTTGCAGTGATGAGATTCTCAGCCTCCTATGCAAGTGTGCATTCACGTGCAAATTATACAATGCCAAAATGCAAATATAAAATTTTTAAATGTACATATTACAACATACACCGATATCGGGCGATGTAATACACAGACTTGATGCAATAAATGGTCGCATTTTAAAACGCAGTAATCCCTCAGACATGTGAAGTTTAGGTGTCAAGTTATTTGCAGTGTTCAGGTTACCAGCCTCATTTGCAACTGTACATCTACAAGCAAATTATAAATGTTAAAATTCAAATATAAAATTGTAAAATGGAAATATTGCAACTTACCCCGATTATCGGGCGAACACAGACTTTTTGCATTAGAAAAGTCCGAATATTATCGGGAAACTGTTTAAGAGGTCGTATACTTTAAGGTGTGTTAGGTGTCTAACTGGGTGCACTTGAAGTAGGATCCTAGAACTTAAAAAGTGATGACTCTGGAGTAACTCCCTTCTAATCTTAAAATTCACTTCCTGTCAAACGGTCTGTCCTATATTGGGCTCCTAATTTTCCGTGTTCCTGGCTGTCTATGATTTCTCTTTGACGAAATTTGGAGTCAGTGAAAAGGACTTACAAAGCGTTATGTTATACGATACATGTTCGCCCACACACCCATGCTGAGGAGAAATCCAATCAGGAACAGCCTATCTTAGCATTTCAACGCCAAACCAACCATCATCAAGGTGTCAGATATTGGTAGGGGTTTATCTCCCACCCTTTCATGTAGAACATTACTACATGACAACAAAAGATATTGCCCTTTACGTGGTATTTTCAAACTCAATGACTATATACGGTCTAGCCACTTCTGTTGTTAACTGTCATCTTTATCAAACTCACTACTTCACAGATCTAGCGCTGATAATCTCCTCCAAGATGTTACTTTCTCGTAATTGATTACACTGGTATACACACATTTTGGTGCCTTAAATTTTATAGCTGTTCTTGGGTAATTTTGGGTCGCTGATTCCAAAAATGTAATCAGATTTTTTCTATCAGCTCTAGTTGTTGAGATAACTAAGAATGACCATATTAGTAAGGCAATTGTTATGTACAATTGTAGCGTGCAGTTTCGCGCTATGTATAATATTCTGCTTTAATAAAAATGTCTATATTAATTTTGATTCATGACCTAAGGGATATCACCCAGGATTTTTCTGGGAGGAGTATTTAACAGTGGTTGTCTGTCCACCGGTTTCAACTTACCGGTTTAAAACGAGAACCGAGGTTTAGTTGCATGTCCATATTTGGGCTTATGGCTAACTTTTCTAAGAATGTTTGCAACTAGAGCTTAGGTCTTAACTCATGACCATATAAGGCTTCAATGGTCAATCTTTACCTGGAATGTGTTGAAACACTGCGTTTGAGTTTTCGCTCAAGGAAGCGTAGCGTCCAGGCGCATGCGCGGTTTAGTAGGGGTTAAACGAGATTTCCGATCTGGAAGTCGAACGAAAAATGTCAGAGGGTCAAGACGTGTTTTCGACGTCTTTGTGTTTCGGCTTCATGCCTGGGGAAATGGAAAACCTCTGTGGATGGACTTAGAAGTATTTGAAGATATTCCCCGATGATAGTGATATATTTCTTACGTCTTTGAGACGTGTATGTGTGTGTGTTATTAGTGCATTCTGATGGTCTATCAAGGTAAATGGACATTTTGTTATTCTCCTTGCCTATCAGTGTCGCACCACATATATTTGTCAGCTCATTGACTTTTCCCAGGGTGGGAAAGCATCTAACAGTTTACATGAGCTAAGCTCTTAAGTTAGGCTGACTTTATTAGCTGAGGGCTTGTGTACGCCCAGGAAACATTGCAGTTTGATGCATCCCGCTGTTTCAGCGGTAAAATATTATAGTCAAGGTCTGACCCACCTTGCCTGCCAGTCACAGAGGCTAGTTAAACTTATAGGCCTGCTACCTTAAGGCCTGTTGCATGCAAGCAACACATCTGATGAACTCATGTCAGGAAAAGAGTTGGTTAACTCGTGTATCAACACCCGCGAGCAATGCAGGGTATTTTTGCTGAGGCTTGTTTGGAAGGGAACTTAGATTGTGATCAACAATCGTGCTTAGGCCCAGCTTACTGACTTGTGATATATGATGCTATCCATGTACTATCGTCATGTCTACATGTTCCTGAGTCTTGTTAAATGATCATGTCTACAACGTTCCTGAGTCTTGTTAAATGATCATGTCCTGATGTCATCGTACTACATGTTGTTGTTGTTGTTGTTATTGATCCAGCGGCACTTGGGCTCTCGCCCTTCGGCCCAATGCCATGTAGTGATATCTGCATGTTTTTGCAAGTTGTTTTGTATCTCCGTACAAGGTGTTCCACTTATCTGGCCTGGGAGGAAGAAGCATTTTTCTAACATCATCGAGTGCTGGGCACTCAAAGAGGTGGTGGTCAACAGTTTCATGGGGGTAGTTACATAGCTGGCACCCTGGAGGGTGTTGTGGTTGGATTCTGTTCAAGTGGCTGTTAAGTGGTATATGTTGTGTTCTGAGTCGAAAAATGGTGCTTTGGTCCCTCCTTGTGAGATGGTTGATGTTGTCGTTAGGATCAGGACCAGCCATATGTCTGTAAACCTCTCTTCCAGTGTGTCCCATGGCCCATCTGTTCAGCCAAGTTTCTTTGTTTATTGTTCGTATGAGTGTTTTGGCTGTTTGGAGAGTTGTTGCTGTGAGTGGTTGTTCTTGTTTTGTTCCTTTCTTTGCCAATCTGTCTGCTTTGTCATTACCTGGTGTATTTGAGTGGCCAGGGATCCACTGCATAACTATTCTGATGCCATAGGAAGTGATAAGCTGATCAGCATCCAGGATTAGTTTAGCTAATTCAGTTTTACATTGTCCATTGGCCTCCAGAGCTTGTAATGCAGACAATGAGTCAGTGAAAATGACAATGTTTTGAGCCTTTGAGGGAAAGGCATCAAATACAGTCTTCAGATGGTATACAGCTGTTTCCAGTGCAATGGTTTCAGCTTCATAGTTGGTGCAAAAAAACTCCCGCATGCATCAAACAGCTCGTCGGAGGATCCGTCTGGATAACATATGTAAACTCCGTAACCTGCTTTGATGGTGGCCTTAAAAGCAGATCCGTCAGTATAGACATGTAACCATTCTTCAGGGTAGGCATCAATGGTTCTTTGTGCTGCACTCATAAGACTGACTGGGTCGGCCTGTTTGGTTGTTCCATCTACTAATTTCATCTGTACTTCTGGTGTTTTTAAGTGGGTATGTGGTGGTAAATTCCTTACTACTTTCTGTATTTCTTGTCTTCTTTCTGGGAGGTGGTATCCATCTTGTATTTCATGGACATGGTGCAAGACTGACTTGTGCTTTATTCTTTGCTTGTGTACCCAGTTATCTACAAGGTGCCTGTTAGGGTGGTTTCGGTTCATTCTCTTGCATCTTTCATAAACTTCTAGAGCAGCTTTATCTCTCCGTAAACTGGGGGGCTCCACATTTGTGTGTATTTCACATGCAGCAGTCGGCGTTGATCTCATAGCTCCACTGATTAGTCGAAGGGCATTGCTTTGTACTCTGTCGAGAGACTCTAGGTTTGTCTTGGAGCAAGTAGTAAGCAGTGAGTTATTATATTCTATCACAGAACGGACATAGCCAAGGTACAAGCCTCTCAGAGTATCCTTGTCTGATCCCCATGTAGTACCAGCAAGCCTCTTCAATAGTTGTAATCGCCTCAGTGCTTTGTTCTTTGTATTCTCAATGTGGTTCTTGAGGTTGAGCTGCCGATCAAGTGTAACTCCAAGATATGTGGGATGTTCTTCTTTTGTCACTTTGTAGCGAAAGGTTTTCCTAGTATGATAGTAGTGGTAGAGCAGAAGTAGAATCTCTCTCCAGAAAGTATGAAGTTCCAGTGCCCGAGAAGTACACTGGTATCACAAGTGAGTTACAGCTGTGAATACTCTGAGCTGGACAATAGATTTAGGCTTCAGAAGTATAAGATGCTACTTCGCTATCGTAACCCTATGTGATATTTATTATGTACATCTATATATTCTTGTAATGATAAATGGGTGTTGGAAGATGGTAAAATGTATGATTATTTACAGTTACAAATTAAAATAACTAATAGAAAAAGTCTTGGATTTATCTTCCACTGAATTTATAAAACAAGTTTGTCACATTATCTCTTGCCATCTAGTTTTCATCATTAGAAAGTCGTTTTAGAACTGCTCACAGGATTTGTTGGATGGAAATATATAAACTCAACTTTATCCACGTCTGCTCGAGGTTCCTCCGACACACTGGAGTACGGAAGACTTTCCTTCAGCCCGCCCTATAACTACGGGGGACTAAGGTGTTGAAGTTTGGTTGACCTCTAGGCTTCAGTGAGCTGGATCAACTTCTTCAAGTCTTTAGTTTCTCGATCAGGAATGATCATAAACATTGATCATAAAAACCTGGAAGAAGTAATAGGTGGCCATTGTTCTAACAATCTCACCACCCTCTGCTGTTCATGATGCGACCATGTCTTCAGTGTTTGTATGTAAATGAATGAATCATGGTAGTATATTACAGAGATAGCATGATAAGATAATGTATAAGGTGCAGAATTAACAATATACATGAATAAATCACATGTTATGATACATGGGTACGATATAACCTTTGCCTTCCACTTATGGATGTCAAGTCACTTATGTACTTGCTGGTATGTCGTAAGCTTCCAGGCAAGAATTAGCCATAATATATTTGGCTAACCAATTAATGGTTATGCTTCCTGACAATGCCGGTGAAGGTTATCTCTGGTTAGCGTCATTCCCTTTTTTATTATATCTGCTACAACCAATCAGAAATAAAATCTGAAATAAAATGATATTAGTAATACATATATTTTTAATAAACTTACATACCCTCTTAGGATTAATAAGCTCACGGTGAGACTGTATTGGCTTAACTTAATCTGCCCTGCATGCAGCGTGAAAATAGAACTTTTCTTGCAGAGGCTGTCCTCCAGTTTCTCACTCTGGCTTCTGGATTTGGTGTGTGATTTACAATGCGCCGCTCTGTCCTTATATTTCAGTCTCTCGCGCGTACGAGAAAGCAGCTCCCAAATTCCCCAAAAGATTTTAGTTTCATCTCCTGTTTTGAAGCTATTTGAAACAATCTGTGCTTTTCCTGTACTCGTTTTTCTCTTCTGTCACTCACACACTTATCTCCTTCCTTCCTTCCTATATATCATTTCCTTTTCCCCATATGGGGCTTTCATTACATATAAGTTTTATACAATTCCGTTGAGGCTTGTTAGTGTAATAAATTTTTAAAGATTATTAGCTAACTTTTAGCCGATGTGATGAAGGTGAAAAATATTAATTATCTTTAAAACTATTTATATTTGAATAATATCCTTTTGGATATAATTCCTAGCCTATCTCCTTTGTTGAGTTATATTTATTTAATATTATTCCAACCATGCGTTCTCCTGTAGTGAATAATTTAATGTCCAGTAAATGCAAACTTTTAAAGTCGGCCATACATTCCTATATAGCTATTTCCTCATTCTTCAGTAATACTGTATGGCTTTTAACCGTAAGTCACATTTCCGCTGTCTACCAACTTCAAAGAAAGACCGCAGCGCTGACCTTGCGCTGGTGTGTGTGGGTGTCGCGTGGGCGTGTCGCGCTACAACCAAGCAAGTGTTTACCAAATCTCGCTACAGAGCCCTCTTCTTTAAAACAGTGCCTGCACGGTTAACTTTTTGGTAACACATGCTGCAGTTCTCCACCTTAAAAGTCGTGAATTTAATTTTTTAGACACTGCTAAAAACATCAAAGGCTGGTGATCACTTTCCAGGGGAAATTTGTTGATCGACCAGACCAAAGCGAGGCATTTCACGTTCCTGGTAGAATACAGTAATGCCTTAGCAATGTGGCGGTGTCCTCTGCCCGCTGTTAACTTTTTGGTTTATTTGGTAACACATGCTGCAGTTCTTAGTTTGTGGGTGCTTTTCTCATTTTCTTCCTTAGTGGTTCTGTTTCAGAATATCTACCTAACAACATGGAGAGTGCTACTACGTGTTCCTCGAATGTAGTGGTAGCAATCAGAATATCATCATGAAGTTGGTGATATGAGGATTTTGTAATGGTTCCAACAATTTCCTCATCATTCTGGTGAAGATACTTGGAGCATTCTTTAAACCAAATGGGAGTACATTGAACTCGTAATGTCCATCCGGTGTACTAAAGGCTAACAGTTTCCTAACTTCTGGTTTCACTGGTATTTGGTAGTATCCCTTGCTTAGATCTACTTTTGAAAAATACCGAGCCTTACTCAATGTAGCAAACAACTGATTGGTGTCAGGTAATGGGTCTACCTGAGATTCAGTGATAGCATTTAGTTTCCTATAATCAATGCATAACCTGTGTTCACCACTAGGCTTCCTTAATAGCACCACACTTGAGCTGTAGGGAGATTCAGACTTTGAAATAATTTTCTCTTTTAAGAGATAATCAATCTCATCCTTGAGTGCCTGTCCTTTAGCATAAGGTATAGGGTATGTCCGCATACAAACTGGTGTAGGGTCAGTAATCGTCATGTCATACTCTAACAGATTAGTACACCCCGGCTTATCTGTGAGTACATCAGCATGGATTTCTAACACCTCCTGAACCTTTTTCCTCTGCTCAAGAGTTAAATGTTCACTCACATTAACCTGAGCATAGCTTTCCGTAGTTGATAGGGGGTATTCCATGGAGGAAATTGGTTCATCCTGCATTTCTGTTGCAATGGCCAGGGTCATGATATGGGCAACTTCTGATGCTTCCCTGTCATAATACTTTTTAAGAAGGTTGACATGATACACCTTCTCCTTTCCTTTCTTGTCAATCTTATAGTTGGTCCGGGAAAGTTTTTCCAATATGACGTAGGGTCCCTGCCATCCAATTTGCAATTTATTATTGCTGCTGGGCAACAGTAACAGAACCTTTTCTCCCACCTCAAGTTCCCTATCTTTTGCTGTTTTATTGTAGTAAGCAGCCTGCTTCCTCCTGGCCTGTCTCAAGTTATCATTTGCCAGTTTCCAACTTGTTTTCAATCGAGATGTCAACTCGTTGACGTATTGGTATGAAGAAGTCACGGTTTCTTCTGCTTTTTCATCAGTCCATGTCCGCAACAATGCTTCCAGTGGACCTTTGATTGGTCGTCCAAACAACAATGTAGCTGGAGCCAATCCTGTGGAGTTATGTGGGACTTCCCTATAGGCAAATAGTGCTGAGGGTAAGTATGTGTCCCAAGTTTCAGGTTTCTCACTAGCCAACTTTCTAAGGATTGAAATGAGCGTGCCATTGAACCGCTCTACTTGACCATTCCCTTGGGCGTGGTACGGGCTACAGTGATAATGTCTAGCTTGAAATAACCTGAATACTTCTTGTGTTAGCTTTCCCCTAAACTGAGAACCATTGTCAGTCAATATTTGATGTGGGAAACCTAATCGGGTGAATATTGTTAACAGTGCCTCTGCCACATGTTTCGAATCTATCGATGACATTGCTACTGCCTCTCCCCACATAGAGCAAGTATCGACCAAGGTTAAGATATATGCATTTCTCTTCTTGGTCCTACTGAGGGGTCCAACAATATCCACGGCAACACGTTCGAAGGGCGTTCCCATGATGGGCATTTCTCCCAGTGTTGCTGGTGCAGTCCTATGTTTAGGAGCTACTCTTTGGCATTCTGGACAGGATCTCACATACCTCTTTATGTCCTCTGTGATCCCTGGCCAAAAGTAGTGACAGGCTATCCGTTGTCCAGTGGCCCCTATTCCCATATGTCCACTGAAGGGTATAGCATGTCCTAGCTTCATAACCTGCTCCCTGTATGATTTTGGCACTACAAGCTGTCCATGTCCTTTTGGTCCTGTTCCAGCTTTTCTATATAGTAGGCCTTTTTTCATATATAAGTCTCCTTTCTCTGGAGGGTTATGGCTTTTAGGTAATTTGCCAAAGCAAGGCTTCAATGTACTGTCAGCAGTTTGAGCCTTTCTCATCTCTTCTGGATGAGTATTGATGATAGTGTCCTCCTCTTTCTTAGAGCTTGCCCTGGTCTGGACTGTTGCCATCACTATGGGTCTTATAGGTTCTCCTAGAAAGACATATCTACATCCCAGTATTAATGGGTAGATAGGGTTGTCCATCACTGCTGCTTTGATCTCTCCTTCCACATAGCGAGATCTTATGTTGATTCGGGCTATGGGCAGTGTCATGGTTCCTGCTCCCTTGACTGGTCCTCTGATTTCCACTGTTTCTGTGGTTATCTGTTCCGGACTCACCAGAGAAGAGCACACTACTGAGTCAAAGTCCAAGCCTGTATCATATAAGCACAGTACTTGGGTGCCATTCAAGGTCACTTCCTCACAGACAGGGGGATGATGGAGGTCATTCTGACTATCTGCCAGGTCCTTCCTTCCCTTGTTCTCTGTTGTAAGGCATGCAGCGTGATGAGGAGGGTTTTTCCGTCTGCATTCCGCAGTATTGTGGTTACTCATTTGGCAAGATTTACACCACTTTCCTTCCTTTCTTGGAGGTTTCTTTTCTGATCCTAGAGGGTTTTTGTCTTTATAATCAGTTCTGTGTTTGTTCTTGTTGGAATTGTCCCTGTGTTCATAGTTGGTAAAGTTTTGTGAAGGTTTGAAGTTCTCACCCTGCTTCTTCTTATTTCCTGATACTTCTGACTGAGCTGCTTGATATCTTTCAGCCATGGTTAAAATATCTTCCAATCTCTCAGCTCCTTGTTCCATAAGAAATTTTCTCATTTCTTGAGGCATGGATTCTCTCAGTTGCTCCATCATGACCATTTCTTTTATATCTTGACACTTTCCTAAGCTAATCCATTTTGTCAGATAAGTTTCCAATCTGGCAGAAAACTGGTGATAGTTTTCTCCTGGAAGTAGCTTAGCAGTTCGGAATCTCTTTCTATAAGATTCAGAATTCTTTTCGTACCTGACCAGTAAAGCTTGTTTTAAGATTTCATAATCTTCCTGGTCTTCTTTTGAGAGTTTTAAATAAACATCGTATGAAACTCCCCTCAACCCCTGAGATAGCTTAAGGCTCCATTTTTCCTTTTCCAATCCATAGGTAGAGGCCAGTCTCTCATATCTATCCAGGTACGACTCAATGGCGTCCTCTTTTTCAATAAATGGATCCAGGTGGAAACTCATGGCTCCATTTGCCGCGCTATGGTTGGAGCTACTCTCAGAGTGAGGTGAGCTAGCACCATGATTGCTAGCTGCTCCCTGGAGTTCAAGTTCCTTTAAACTTAACTCATGCGCTCTTTGTAACCTTCTTTCTTCAGCTTCCAAAATTAGTCTCTTTTCTTCTCTTTCCAGTCTTTTGGCTTCTCTCTCTGCTTCTAATTTCTTAGCTTCAGTCTCAACTTCCATTCTTTTAGTCTCTCTTTCTGCCTCTAATTTCTTAGCTTCAGCCTCAACTTCCATTCTTTTGGTCTCTCTTTCTGCCTCTAATTTCTTAGCTTCAGCCTCAACTTCCATTCTTTTGGTCTCTCTATCTAAATATTTATCCACTTCAGTTGTGATATATCGAATTAGAGCATCTCCTGTCATACCCAAGTCTTTTCCTTCCTGCATAATCGCAGCTCTAAACTTCACCAATTCAGCCATGATGCTTACTTACCAGAGGGTATATAATTTTATCTTCACTAACAAACTAACTTAATTAAAATCAATTAATTACTTTGAACAAGACAAATCCTTAAAACCTTGTGAGCGTTTCCTATTTACTTCGTACTCAATGGTACTACTATTACAAACAAATTTCTAAGTTTTTTAGAATTTTTTCCAAAAAAAAAAAAATTTATTTTTACAAACTATTTGTGGCTCAAGATAGAAGAATACATAGATAGTGGCCCAGGATACAAAATAATATCCCGCGAAAGAGCCCCCAATGTAGCGAAAGGTTTTCCTAGTATGATAGTAGTGGTAGAGCAGAAGTAGAATCTCTCTCCAGAAAGTATGAAGTTCCAGTGCCCGAGAAGTACACTGGTATCACAAGTGAGTTACAGCTGTGAATACTCTGAGCTGGACAATAGATTTAGGCTTCAGAAGTATAAGATGCTACTTCGCTATCGTAACCCTATGTGATATTATAATTAAATTAGAAAAAGTAACTCAAAATTTAACAGTTAAAAATTTAACAAGTCAAATGAGTACAATTATCCAATTTATTATGTACATCTATATATTCTTGTAATGATAAATGGGTGTTGGAAGATGGTAAAATGTATGATTATTTACAGTTACAAATTAAAATAACTAATAGAAAAAGTCTTGGATTTATCTTCCACTGAATTTATAAAACAAGTTTGTCACATTATCTCTTGCCATCTAGTTTTCATCATTAGAAAGTCGTTTTAGAACTGCTCACAGGATTTGTTGGATGGAAATATATAAACTCAACTTTATCCACGTCTGCTCGAGGTTCCTCCGACACACTGGAGTACGGAAGACTTTCCTTCAGCCCGCCCTATAACTACGGGGGACTAAGGTGTTGAAGTTTGGTTGACCTCTAGGCTTCAGTGAGCTGGATCAACTTCTTCAAGTCTTTAGTTTCTCGATCAGGAATGATCATAAACATTGATCATAAAAACCTGGAACAAGAAGTAATAGGTGGCCATTGTTCTAACAATCTCACCACCCTCTGCTGTTCATGATGCGACCATGTCTTCAGTGTTTGTATGTAAATGAATGAATCATGGTAGTATATTACAGAGATAGCATGATAAGATAATGTATAAGGTGCAGAATTAACAATATACATGAATAAATCACATGTTATGATACATGGGTACGATATAACCTTTGCCTTCCACTTATGGATGTCAAGTCACTTATGTACTTGCTGGTATGTCGTAAGCTTCCAGGCAAGAATTAGCCATAATATATTTGGCTAACCAATTAATGGTTATGCTTCCTGACAATGCCGGTGAAGGTTATCTCTGGTTAGCGTCATTCCCTTTTTTTATTATATCTGCTACAATCAATCAGAAATAAAATCTGAAATAAAATGATATTAGTAATACATATATTTTTAATAAACTTACATACCCTCTTAGGATTAATAAGCTCACGGTGAGACTGTATTGGCTTAACTTAATCTGCCCTGCATGCAGCGTGAAAATAGAACTTTTCTTGCAGAGGCTGTCCTCCAGTTTCTCACTCTGGCTTCTGGATTTGGTGTGTGATTTACAATGCGCCGCTCTGTCCTTATATTTCAGTCTCTCGCGCGTACGAGAAAGCAGCTCCCAAATTCCCCAAAAGATTTTAGTTTCATCTCCTGTTTTGAAGCTATTTGAAACAATCTGTGCTTTTCCTGTACTCGTTTTTCTCTTCTGTCACTCACACACTTATCTCCTTCCTTCCTTCCTATATATATCATTTCCTTTTCCCCATATGGGGCTTTCATTACATATAAGTTTTATACAATTCCGTTGAGGCTTGTTAGTGTAATAAATTTTTAAAGATTATTAGCTAACTTTTAGCCGATGTGATGAAGGTGAAAAATATTAATTATCTTTAAAACTATTTATATTTGAATAATATCCTTTTGGATATAATTCCTAGCCTATCTCCTTTGTTGAGTTATATTTATTTAATATTATTCCAACCATGCGTTCTCCTGTAGTGAATAATTTAATGTCCAGTAAATGCAAACTTTTAAAGTCGGCCATACATTCCTATATAGCTATTTCCTCATTCTTCAGTAATACTGTATGGCTTTTAACCGTAAGTCACATTTCCGCTGTCTACCAACTTCAAAGAAAGACCGCAGCGCTGACCTTGCGCTGGTGTGTGTGGGTGTCGCGTGGGCGTGTCGCGCTACAACCAAGCAAGTGTTTACCAAATCTCGCTACACACTTGTTGTTTGTCTAGCCACAGACTGATATTCTTCTTGGCTACTTTATGGCTTTTGGTGAAGATAGTGTACACAGTCTTTGTATAGTTGACCTTTAATTTCCATGTTTTGCAGTACTCATGTAGTCTTCTAAGGTCTCCGTTTAGTCTTTGAGCTCCACTTTCTAGGTTCTCATGACTCTGCCATATCACCAGGTCATCAGCGTACAGAGCTTTTTCAGCTTTGATCTGGTCTTCTAAGTCATTGGTATAGATGAGAAATAGAGTGCAGCTCAATGAGGAGCCTTGTGGTAAGCCCTCCTCTAAGACTTCTTTAGATGAGATTGCATTGTTAATCTTTGTCTGGATTGTTCGATCAACCAAAAAATATTTTATCCAGTTGTATAACCTGCCATGTATTCCCATGCCAATCATCTTCATCAGGAGGCCTTTTCTCCATACACGGTCATAAGGCCTCCTGGAGGTCGAAGAATATGGCCACAGTATGTTTCTTACTCTGGAAGCCATCATGTATTCTCTGCGTCAAACGGAAAAGCTGGTCTTCTGTGCAGCTGCTCGTTCTGAAGCCTGCCTGTTCATGACATAGAATACTGGAGCTCTCAAGGAACCAATAGAGTCGTGTGTTTATCATTCTTTCAGCAATTTTGCCCAGGCATGATGTTAAAGATATCGGACGGTAGCTTTTGGGTTCATCTGGGGGTTTGTTGGTTTTTAAAATGGGGACAATATGAGCATTCCTCCAGGCTTTTGGAAGTTTGCCTGATCTCCATGTCTTATTGATCAGCTTGAGGATTGCTTCTCTCCCAGATGAGCCCAGGTGGAGTAGCATTTCATTGTGGATCTTGTCCGGCCCTGTGGACTTTCTAGGTTTTAATTTCTTCAGGGCTTGCTCTAACTCCTTCATGCTGAACTCTTCCTCGAATAGGGAAGCATTGACCGTTGAGGCTTTCTCTTGTTTCCTTAACTGGTGTAGTTGATTCCTGTCCAGCTCTGTGAGTTTGCCTGCTCTATTCACATTAGCAAAGTAACGGTTGAAGTGTTCTGCTTTCTTTTGGTCTTCAGCGATTGTCTTCCTTCCATCTATCACTGGCTTTGGATTTCATCTTCTACTTTCTCCAGAAAGATTATTAACTAATGCCCATGCTTTATTTCCATTCTGTCTGAGATCTAAGTTGGAGCACGTTTCTGTTCATTTGTCTTTTTTGACCTTCTTAACTGTAAGTTTTACTCTGGCACATGCCTTATTGTACAGAATCTTTGCCTCTTGTGAACGTGTAGTCTCAAGTGTTGTTCTGGCTTTGTTTCTTTCAGATATAGTAGTTTGTATTTCTTTGTTCCAGAATGGTTTATATAGCTTCTGGCTGCCCCTTGGGATGGACTGCGCTGCTGCATTCAAGATTGATTTTGTTAGTTCTTCGCTAAATGTTTCGACACAGTTGGTATCAATGTTTTCTAGAAGGCAATCCAATGTTTCCTGGAATAGTCTCCAATTTGCTTTTCGAAAATTCCAGCGAGTTCTCTGCCTGAAACATGCTTTACTGGGAGTGCTTATAGTGGTGAGGATTGGTTTGTGATCACTTCCAATGTCGTTCAGAACCTGAGAATGACTAAAATCTATCAAATCAGATGAGCAGATAGTCAAGTCAGGTCGGCTGAGAGAGAGGTGGGCCCTGTGCAGCAAAGTTGGTGGGGACTCTGTATCCTGTAATACTGTCAGGTTAGTTGTTTCACAGGTCTCTTCAATGTACTTTCCTGTGTTGTTGTAATCAGGGTAACCCCAACGGGGTGAGTGTCCGTTGAAGTCCCCTACAAGAAGGGTTTTGTGATACTGTGTCTTGTGTAGTTCTGGTATGTTGCATGTTGTCTGAGGTGGGCTGTACACGTTGTATATGGTATATTTGCCTCCATTGTGCCAGATATTGGCTTTTTGTACATCTGTGGGATGGGCTGTTATTAGCTGAGTGACATCTCCTTGTATGTCATTTCTGATGTAGGTTACTATGCCACGGCAACCAATGCACTTACAGGCGTAACTAGTGTATCCGGGCAGGTGCAGGTCAAAATCTTTGTGTAAAGTTTCTTGTAGAACAGCCACATGTACCCTGTGACTGTCTAGCAGTTTGGCAAGTTCAAGCTTTTTATTTCTTATGCCACAGATGTTTAGCTGTAGAATATTAAGTGTCGGTGTGTTTTTCCTTGTGTGATCTGGTTTCTTTTTGCTCTCCCTCCCACTCTCCCTCTTCTTGGGGAGTATATCTTTTGTGTTTTTTCCAGTAATCAATTTTTCGCACATCACAGCCTGGTTACTCACTGTCTGGCGCGGACCTTGATAACCGAGGCGTCGTCCGATCTCGTTTGAGTTAATAAATTTCAACTTAGTCATCTTCATGGCATTGTGATGCTCGGGTGCCTGTGGATTTCCTACCGCCCCGGGTAAAAGCCAGAAGTGCACTGTGCCAGCTCCAGGGGAGATAAAGGGGGTGTTTCTGCCTCTCTCTGAGATACGTAGCCAAGGTAGGGCTCACAGTGCTCATTCCCCGCCACCAAATTGCCTGCTGGTTACGCCGAGTTCTCCAAGGCTCTAGGCATGTGACCAAGAGTTGAAGGCAATAGGATCGTCACGTCCTGAGTCCCTGTGCCTGTACGATGGGTTCCGATCTTCAGGAAGCAGGTCATACTCGTTCCCACTCCCAAGACTTGCTCAGTATCCATCTGGCTCCTTCCCACCCACAGAGGGCGTGTACGGTGTAGTGCACCGGATTTATTATCGAGGTTTACTCCTCTAGATCCGTTGTGTTTTGCCTGAGGATTCGCACCCTCAGTTACCAGGACTACCTCGGGGAGGGTGTGGCTCTTCACCACGCACAACGATCTTGGGGTATGAGAGGTTTTGCTAGGCCAAGAGACTGACACCGCAATGGTCGCTCCTTTCATGAATGAATTCACTAGGCCTAGGGTGAAGCAAGGGGGGAAACCCACTACCCGCAACACCAACACATCATACCCCCTGTCTGTAAGACTTGCCCCATCGTACTACATTAAAGCTTGTGAAAAGTCAGTTGCTGTTACAACCTTCACTGACTTCTACTTGTGATTGAGTGTGAGTACTGAGTCAGGCTTTAGAACTGTACATGCATTCGCGTATATTACATCTACACTCATACTCTATGTCAACACTGCACTTTGCCAGCGCCTCAAGACTTAACGAACAGGCTGACCTACATTCACGTTCCTGCACTGCTTGGGTTGACCTGACCTCTACACTCACATACACAGTGCTGTGCCCTTTATATTTGTAAACAAGTAAACGGTCAGCTGCTTTATGATAAGGTATCAATGTGACTGTACCAGAATTTACACCTTATCAATGTGGTGGAACCAGCTAGATGGGGCTATTGGCTCTATTGTCAAGTCACTGCTGCTGTTTAGAAGGTCAAGTTACTGCTGCTGTTTAGAAGGTCAAGTTACTGCTGCTGTTTAGAAGGTCAAGTTACTGCTGCTGTTTAGAAGGTCAAGTTACTGCTGCTGTTTAGAAGGTCAAGTTACTGCTGCTGTTTAGAAGGTCAAGTTACTGCTGCTGTTTAGAAGGTCAAGTCACTGCTGCTGTTTAGAAGGTCAAGTCACTGCTGCTGTTTAGAAGGTCAAGTACCGTTCCCATTGTCACGATTGCAGTTCAGAAGTTCGAGTGTCGTTACCATTGTCGCTGCTGTTGTTGTCAAGTTCAAGTTCTTGGAACATTGTTGTTGTTAGAAGCACGTACAGAAAGCTCTTTTCAGCGTTGGATCTTCGCGATCTTAGAATGCTGAACACTGTACCTCTTCATTGTTCATAGACGATAGGAGTGCATCATAAGTTAAGTGGCATGTATTTTTGTTGTGATTTGTGCCATTATAGTGTGTAATTGAGCCTTCCCTTTACACAACTTTTGTTTACATATTTCTTGTTGTGTTACATGTTGTTTATATGTCATTTCTATGTTTATTTTCAGCGGGTTTCAGGTTGGGTGGTGTCTGATATAGGAGATTGTACGTAACAGAGGACTTATATCGGCGTTCTGTAGGGACTGTGCAAATTTCCCTTACCGGAATTTGCTAGCGACAGTTGTTGCTATTTACGTTAGTTGTGACGAGCTGTAATTCGTTGTTATTGGTAATATTTTTCTGTTTTTCAGTTTTGTTTTGAGTTGTTTGTATTTGTAGGTCTCATCTTTCTTTCGTTTAGTTTTTTTACAACTTTTTGTTTATACACGGTGATGTCATTGATTTGTGATAGTTTTTGCAGTTATCATCACATACTTTGTGATATTTCCTTTAGTTTTCCATTATAATTTATTTGATTTCTGCAAACGTTATCGTATTGTCCTTATTGTTTGTTGTTTGTTTACATTAGTCATTGTTGTTATACACTGTTTCTATATATAGTTGATCATATTTAGTACACTTAGGATAAAAATGATTGATGGTGGTATTATTATAAACATGTTTATACAAGTTCTTTGCTAAAAGACTTGTCATCCTCAAAGATTGAAACAAGGTAACCATACAAAGTCTTTGCCAAAGACTTGTCCCAACTGAGGTTGGTATATAAATTGTATTGTTATTTCAGGTGGTAATAACACAATATTAGACATAATGTCTACACTGGAATACTTTACTTGGCAAGGAAAATCCCTTGGTATGACTGATGAGGAAGTTGAGAAATTCGCACGTGTCGAATATGCCACGGCTCAAAAGTTTGAGGTGTCTCGAGTACAATATTTCATTGAACTAGGGAAATCGCTTGGCATGTATAGGGAGAAACTAGGAGAGTTTCTGAAAATACAAATAGAGTCTGAGGAGAGAAAACAGAAACTAGAAGCTGATGAGAGAAAATTCCAAATGGAAATGGAAAAACAGAAGTTAGAAGCTGAAGATAGAAAAATTCAGCAGCAAAGAGAGTCTGAAGTGAGAAAGATTGAAGATGAGAGAAAAATCCAAATGGGGAAGGAACATGAAGAAAAACTTTTAACTATGGAAATGAATGAAAATAAGCTGGAAGATGAGATGAGTTTTTCTCAATACGAACAATGGTTAGAAGGTGAGATGAGCTTGGCTCAATACGAACAATATAGTAAAGAACGGTCTCTTGATAAGGAGCTAAACCAAGTCAAAATGGACTATGAGAAATTAAAGATTGAAGCTAAGAGACATGAGGATGACTTACGTAAAGCAAACTTAGAACTTGCTAGTGCGCAAGAAAGGTGTTGCAAAGTAAAAGTTCAAGCCAGACAAGACAAGAAGTCTTATGAAAAAATAATTCTGGAGTTAAGGAGTGAGGTGAATTTTTTGCAAAATACTGCTATGGAGAAGAACATGGAATCTCTGGAGGAGATTGGTGAGTTTAAAAATAGCAAGGATACTGAAATTCAGGCACTACAACTGGAGTTAACACAGTTGAGATCAGAAAAAGAAAAGGATGAGAAAGTTGATGAACTTATGACTACTCATCATAGTGCTATGGAAGCACTCAAACTCGAACTGGTTCAGGAGAAGGCTAAGGTCTTAGAAACTATGTCTCAAATGACAAAGTTGAGAAAGGATCTCAGAGATAGAATTGCTAAAGAAAAAACTTGTACATCTGAGTTACACGACTTGAGATTAGATTATAACAGGGAAATTAAAACCAACGAGAAAATGCATAAAGCCCTTGCTAGGCAAAAAGCTATCTCAGAAGTAGAAATTGCAAAACTTCAAAAAAGAGTTGATGGTCTGTTAGATATTGTTTTGTACAATAGGATATTATCTACTTCCAAGGGGAATAGATTTAAACACAAAACTGATGGTCAATATGTTAATGCAAAGAGTCAGCGACATGCACTCAATGCTAGTAGTAACATTAAACAATATGTGAATAAATATTTTCGTGGCAGATATAGTTTCCCACGTGATAACGATGCTGCCTCTAATGGGAGTTGGCGTCAAGCCAACAAAAGTAATCCGACTGTAGTGGTCAGTCCTGATAAGGTGGCATCAGAAAACAAACCTATTAGTACTCATTCCCAGAATGGTAATCATTATGTGCTAAACAAAAAAAAATTCTACCATTCTGGTTACTTGTCATACTCTGCCCAAGCAGTATGATCCATCTGTTAAGCACATTGCCACAGGCAAAAATAACAACAATTTGGCTAGGAAAGATAATCGTGATTATGAACAGCGCCAAGGGCGTTCATCACGTGGTAATTTTCCTTCTTCAAGTAATTGGAGACAATTTAAAGGTCCTCAGAATTTTGGTTCTGATATCTATAGGAACTTTGGAAAAGGTAACTCCAATAGAGGTTGTCAACCTGGTGGTAATTTTTCTGGAAGACAACAAAAACCATCACAAAGATATTTTGATCAAAGAGAAAATAACAATCGCAACTATGCTAACTGGAGGTCAAATAAGAGCAATGGTCTTAAGAGAGATAATAATTGTGATAGATCTCAACATGACACTACTAGACTATTGTGTCCTAGTTTTCCTGATTTACTTTGAAACGGATAACAATACTTTTCTACATCTACATATCTGCACATCTATTCTCACTTTTAGTGAATTCATAGTATTATGCTGTGTGATTGCCTTTCTCTGTTCCCATCTTTGTTATAGCAGGGAAGGTTTAAGGCTCACAGTATAATGGCCGTAATATCACTCGGCCACAGTACAGTTAAAAATTTATATTTCATTATTGTATATTACAAAAATCTTATGGTTGTCAAATAGAATTGTATTCTTTGTATTCTCTTAGCGAGTCATTGATGTTCGCAGAGAAGCAGTACATTATGCCAACCAAGAAGTTTTGAGATGTGCTTACTTAAACTTAGGATGTTACAGTAGATGTGCCCTCTCAGTCTAGTATCTGGAATTCATTGTTCATTCGTAGTAATATTATGTATAAGAATATGAAAAAATATTGTTGTATATTAACATGAAGTAATCTTTATGTTGCTATTTGTTTGTATATCTAAAGCGGTATATTTAGATTATAACACCGCTATTATTGATGATTTTGTGATGTATAGACTTGAAGATAAGTTACTTGATATCAGATAAGATTATATATATGTGTAACTTTTGCTATATTATAATTATGCCAGCATTATGATGTACGTTGGTGGCTCCTCCCTGGAAAAGTATACTTAGAGAAATATTTTCTCTAGTGAAATTTACTTTCACCAGATGCTCCATGCATCGACTTAGCCTCACATTAGGCATTATTTTTATTTGTGATACTAGTCATCCGCGCATCATTCGTGCGTTATGAGCCTGTTGTAGCTTGTTCTCGGATGTTCAGTTAAAAAAAAAATGTTTCATTTTTTTTCCCGGGAGGTGCGGTAAACTGTAGCGTGCAGTTTCGCGCTATGTATAATATTCTGCTTTAATAAAAATGTCTATATTAATTTTGATTCATGACCTAAGGGATATCACCCAGGATTTTTCTGGGAGGAGTATTTAACAGTGGTTGTCTGTCCACCGGTTTCAACTTACCGGTTTAAAACGAGAACCGAGGTTTAGTTGCATGTCCATATTTGGGCTTATGGCTAACTTTTCTAAGAATGTTTGCAACTAGAGCTTAGGTCTTAACTCATGACCATATAAGGCTTCAATGGTCAATCTTTACCTGGAATGTGTTGAAACACTGCGTTTGAGTTTTCGCTCAAGGAAGCGTAGCGTCCAGGCGCATGCGCGGTTTAGTAGGGGTTAAACGAGATTTCCGATCTGGAGGTCGAACGAAAAATGTCAGAGGGTCAAGACGTGTTTTCGACGTCTTTGTGTTTCGGCTTCATGCCTGGGGAAATGGGAAACCTCTGTGGATGGACTTAGAAGTATTTGAAGATATTCCCCGATGATAGTGATATATTTCTTACGTCTTTGAGACGTGTATGTGTGTGTGTTATTAGTGCATTCTGATGGTCTATCAAGGTAAATGGACATTTTGTTATTCTCCTTGCCTATCAGTGTCGCACCACATATATTTGTCAGCTCATTGACTTTTCCCAGGTAGGGAAAGCATCTAACAGTTTACATGAGCTAAGCTCTTAAGTTAGGCTGACTTTATTAGCTGAGGGCTTGTGTACGCCCAGGAAACATTGCAGTTTGATGCATCCCGCTGTTTCAGCGGTAAAATATTATAGTCAAGGTCTGACCCACCTTGCCTGCCAGTCACAGAGGCTAGTTAAACTTATAGGCCTGCTACCTTAAGGCCTGTTGCATGCAAGCAACACATCTGATGAACTCATGTCAGGAAAAGAGTTGGTTAACTCGTGTATCAACACCCGCGAGCAATGCAGGGTATTTTTGCTGAGGCTTGTTTGGAAGGGAACTTAGATTGTGATCAACAATCGTGCTTAGGCCCAGCTTACTGACTTGTGATATATGATGCTATCCATGTACTATCGTCATGTCTACATGTTCCTGAGTCTTGTTAAATGATCATGTCTACAACGTTCCTGAGTCTTGTTAAATGATCATGTCCTGATGTCATCGTACTACATTAAAGCTTGTGAAAAGTCAGTTGCTGTTACAACCTTCACTGACTTCTACTTGTGATTGAGTGTGAGTACTGAGCCAGGCTTTAGAACTGTACATGCATTCGCGTATATTACATCTACACTCATACTCTATGTCAACACTGCACTTTGCCAGCGCCTCAAGACTTAACGAACAGGCTGACCTACATTCACGTTCCTGCACTGCTTGGGTTGACCTGACCTCTACACTCACATACACAGTGCTGTGCTCTTTATATTTGTAAACAAGTAAACGGTCAGCTGCTTTATGATAAGGTATCAATGTGACTGTACCAGAATTTACACCTTATCAACAATCTTAGAGTTAGCTGCTATCAGTGGCATTTTGACTTTAGTCTGCATTCATATTATATGTAATTACTGTGCATATATTACCAAAAATGTAATAAAACTTTATCACTAGCACTTGTTTAGTCAACACGCAAAAAGGATCTTTTCGAGGACTTCCTGGAATGTGATATGCCCGGACAGTCACGCTTAAGGGTCCAACAGTAATCTGCCATCATGTGGGCATCCCAAAGTCCCTGGTATCTCTCTTCCATTATTTTTATATCTTGGTGAAATCTTTCACCTTGCTCCTCACTAAAGTCGCCAAGATTCTCCGGAAATAAATGTAAATGGTTATGGAGGTAGTGCAATTTTATGCTCATGTTGCATCCAAGTTCACAAAAACTCGACAGCATGTTTCCAACTAATTCAGAATAATTGTCTGCTTTAAAGTTACCCAGAAAGTTTTGCACAACTAAAACAAATGATGACCAGGCTGTGGACTCTGTTTTGTTCATGGAGTCAATAAAATTTGGATCGTTTATTAACTTTCTAATTTGAGGTCCATCAAAACTTTCAGCTTTAAGTTTGTCTATGCTCAATTCTGGAAACTTTCTGCAAAAGTAATTAAAACAGGTACCAGCTTTGTTCAGTGCCTTAACAAACTGCTTCATCAAGCCAAGCTTTATATGTAATGGTGGCAGTAGAACTCTTTTTCGATCAATGAGAAGCTTATTGACAATATTTTTTTTCTCCAACTTTAAATTCATATATATATATATACTTAGTCGTTCCCCTTCTACCGTGAGGTGTAGAGGTTTGGAAGAGAGAGAGCGCCAGACTATCCTATCGGGTTTCTTCCTCCTGGCCTGGTTCCATTCTAGTCCTCGGTCCATAAAAGATTGTCTAATGCTGTCCTCCCAGCGGACTCTGGGTCGTCCTGGGGGTCTGGATCCCTGGCTCTTTGTTTCCCATGCGTGTCGTGGTAGCCGATCTTCTCCCATTCTGTAGACATGGCCAAACCATCTTAGTTGGGACTGTTCTACTTGGGTCTGCAGGGGGTGGGATTTTAGGTCTTGACGTATCGTCTGGTTGCGGACCATGTCTCTTCTTGTTACTTCAACCACCTTCCTCGCATCCATATGTCAAGACTGGGACATAGGTGGAGCGATATACAGCCATCTTCGTTTTTTTACCAACCTCTCTCTTGCTGAGGAATCCTCGATTTATGACCTGAAAAAGTCTCCCAGCTGCTGCTTTTCGAGTGGCCAACTCTTCTTTGATGCCTCCCTTTCGGTCTATAATAGCTTCGAGGTATTTAAAGTGGTCGACCTGCTCCAGGACCTTCCAGCTTAATCTGATGTCTTTTTACTTCTCGTGATATCACCATGGATTTTTTTTAGAGCTGCTTATGACCATCCCTCTCTTCTCCAGCTCTTTCTTCCTGACTTGCAGGTTGGATTGGAGATGTGCCTCTGATTTAGCAATCAGGGCAACATCATCAGCAAATGCCAGCTCTGAAATACAGACCTGTCTCATCTTCCAGTAGGTCATTGAATAGTTTCTTGTTCTCTACTTACATGCCTTGATGACATCGTCCATGAGGAGTATGAAAAGATAAGGTGACAGGATATCACCTTGTTTTACACCAGTGGTAGTCCTGAACTCTTCTGACTTATGGTTTGCTGTCCTCACATAATTTTTGCAAGACTTGTAGAAGCTCTGTATAGCATGAATCAGAGGTGCTGGAATGTTCTTCCTTGCAAAACAGTCCCAAAGTTTGCTCCAGGGACCCTGTCAAACGCCTTTTCCAGATCTATGAAACAAAGATGGATCTCACTCTTGTACTCAAGGGCCTTTTCACTCAGCTGTCCGAGTGTGAAGATTAGATCTCGAGTACTTCTGTTTGCTCGGAATCCGCACTGGACCTCATCCAATTGTGGCTCAGATAGGCGTCGGAGTCTCTGCTCTAGGATTCTACAGTAGATTTTACCAGGGACACTGAGAAGGGATATGCCTCTATGGTTTCCACATTGTCGATTGTCACCCTTTTTGATAATTGGTGTTATGATGGCAATCTCCCAATCCTTTGTTGCACCATGCTGCCTGTAGGACCCTTAAGAGTAATAGGTCGCCTGATGCTCCCATGTACTTAACCATTTCTGGTGTTATACCATCATGCCGTACCGCTTTGCCCATCTTGATTTTCTCCAGTGCTGCCTTCAGTTCTTCAATCTTTATGTCATCTTCACCGTCATTGGTTTTCTCTTCTGTGCTAGTGGTTATCATTTCTGATGCTTCACCATGCTCATCATCCAGGAGTTCTGAGAAATATTCTTTCCATCTTTCCATCACTTCCTTCGGGGCAGTAGGCAATTTGCATTGCTTGTCCTTTATAAATTTGAGAGGGCATTGTTTTCCTTCCTCGTGTTCTTTAGGGTCTTATAGAACAATTTCTGGTTTTCTTGCGCATCTTTTCCAGCTTTTCTCCAAATTCTTCCCAGGATTTCTGTTTTGCTGCTAGCACCTTGTTCTTTGCTTCTGTTCTGAGTGTCACATATTCTCTATACTTCTCCATTTGTCCTGTTGTGTTTTTAGCTCCTAAGTATTGTTTCCATGCCATTTTCTTCTCTCTTATTTTCTCTTTGACTTCCTCTGTCCACCAAGGTGTCCTCTTTCTCTTGTTCCCAAGTCGGACTTCACCACATGCTTCTGCAGCAGCTGTCTTTATGATGTCCTTGAATTTAAGCCACAGGGTTTCCAAGTCATCAGGTTGTTCTTCTGTGTTGCTCACCGCTGCAGCAATAAGCCCTTGATATCTGGTCTTAATTTCTGGCTTTCTCAGCTTGTAGGTCTTAATGCTCATTTCTCCCGTTCGTTTACTTAGTTTCTTGCGTGATGTTGGGCAGTTCCTAGGATGAGCAACTCTTTCAGTTGTTCTTTTGATTGTAAGAAGGTAGTGATCACTTCCAATCTCTGGCCCCCTCCAGACTCTAGCATCTCTGACATATTTGAATAAGCTTCTCCTAACAATGGCATAGTCGATCACTGACTTCTCATTCTTTGTTGGTTCACATCTAGTATATGCATGTATGCGCTTATGGGGGAACTTTGTGTTTGTAATGATCAGATTCTTCTCACTGCAGAATCTAAGGAGTCGCTTTCCATTGTCATTGAGAGTATCTTCTCCAAATCTTCCGATAACTCCACCCCATCTAGCATGGTCATTTCCATCTCTGGCATTGAAATCTCCGAGCATGATAATTTCATCTAGGCAGTCATCCACTGTCCATTGAAGCAGCTCGAAGAATTCCTCCTTGACCTCTGCTCTCCCATCCTCATTTGGCCCATACACTATGACCAGGTTGACTATGGTTTCTCCTTCTTTTAGTTTTACAACATAATGCGCTCCGAGACAAAGTTACATACCTTGATACTATCTTTTTGGTTTTTTGCCACAATGAAACCATACGCCCCCTTTAGCTCTTTCAGATGTGTGTACACCACTGTGGAGCAGCGTGTTGCCATCGAGATCCATGACTCCTTGTCCTTTTTTCTTTGTTTCCTTTATAGCCAGGATTTCTAGTTTTGCTTTCCTCATCTCTTCCACCAGCTCCTCTTCTTTCCCATTTGTACGTCTTGCGTTCCAAGTTCCATAAGTCGTAGTCCGTTCCAGTTCGTCGCTTTTAGATTCAGTCCGGTTTTCTCTCTTGTAGTTCTCGTAATCAAAAGTTTAAAGCAAACAGGTGATTGGCCTGTTGTGCCTTTGCATGGTGGATTGGCTGCCTTCTTACGGCCTTCATTTTCAGCCGGGCTTGGGACCGGCCTAGGCGGAGTTCATATATATATATATATATATATATATATATATATATATATATATATATATATATATATATATATATATATATATATATATATATATGTGTGTGTGTGTGTGTGTTTGTGTGTGTATATGTATATGGACAGGGATCTTTAACGATTAATTAATCGATTAATCGTTAAATTGTTTTTAAATCCACTATTCCAATTTAACAATGTTTATGCATTTTTGCTTAAATACGAGAGCATTTGCTATGTTAGAGGTTTGTGATATGGACTTTGGCAAGTATGATCAATAATAATAAGAAATTGTTTTTTTTTAACTTGTCAGTATTATCATAATATTGTCAGGACAATGTTGCCTTATAACAAGTAAAATAAATAAAGTGCTTAATGATTTTAAATAAATGTTATTCATGGTTTTTAAAAATAATTTATCAAATAGTTCGAAATCGATCGATTAATCTTTAATTAAAGAAATTCAGTTAATCGATTAAGATTTTTTTTTTGACTATTCCAGTCAGTTACCTCGTGAAGCTTTACCATAATTATAAATCTCCAATATTTGTGTCTTTTTAATTAATGTCGTACTCGCTTTATTTGCTGGTTATCTTGTTGCTTCTTTATGTATAAAGTTCTACCATCCGCTTGCCTGTTAGATTCGACTATTTTGTCTCTTGCGTGTTTTAAATAATATGTATTTTCTTTTTCTTCTGTGCCCAACATTTTACCATGTCTGTTTTACAGATATTTCTATCATTATTTCTTTTGCTATGCTAATCTTATTTTTTTTTAATGGTTTATTTAAGAAGGATATATTTATATTTTTTTACTCTGTATTGTTCGCTGGGGTCTCTAATGAGACAATGAAGGACAAGGAATTAACTGCTTGATCCAGCATGTCCCACGTGGCAGCAGGTAGCAGGTTGTGCATGGGGTGACAACCTCGTCATGTAAAATAAAATCCTACAAAAACCATCGCTGTAAAAGCACATGAATGCTTTGGGCAGGGTTCCAGCAAATTGACCAGCTGTAGAGGTGGTCCTATGCTCCATGTGGAGCGAACAAGGAAATGATGATTGAACTTTAATAGTCATGTACTTCTTGTATACTCCCACTTCTCCAATATTCCCCCCCCCCCCCCCCCCCCCCCCACCCACCCCTCCTTTTTTTTTTTTTTTTTTTTTTTTTTTTTTTTTTTTTCCATAATACTATTCTTGTATACGTGAGTATCCCTTTTTACTTGTACACTTCTCCAATATACTCTCCCCCCCCCCTCAGGAGCCCCAACACGACAACATATGTTACACACCAGGTCTGAATCCAATACGAAAAATCCTCAAATGCCGTCGCCCGGGTTTGATCCGCCAGAGCGGTGTTGTAACCACAAGTCTTGATATAAAACTAACGAAATAATAACAATCTATCATCATCATTCTTTATTCGCGCGCCTTGTGGGGCGTGGTGCCACCACTGCATGTAATCCTCCTGTATGAAGCCTGCACTAAGCTCTGGCAGCTGTGGTTTCTGTGTTTTACATCATGATGTTGCCAGCCAGTGTCGGATCTACATTTTGGGGGCACTGAAGCTTGAAAAGGGACCCCTTTTATTAAAAAATAATGTGTTGGGGGATGGGAAAGAAACGAAATATAGACAAATCTGAACTTGAGGGCGTAATGCCTGGTTTGGGCATGTAACTCGTCATGACTCCCTTTCGAAAACGATCCTCCAGGGAACAGTCGAAGGTAAACGGAGAAGAGGAAGGCAAAGAAAATCCTGGGCTGATAACATCAAAGAATGGGCAGGACACGGTTTCTCCACACTTGTATGCATTGCTGAGAATAGAGAGCAGTGGAGGACCCTGTCTGCTGATGCTTCCACCATGGCACCCCTACGACCCATGACGGGTTATGGGTTGAGATGATGATGATGAACTTGAGGGCCCTCAAGCTCAAGCTTCATGGTGGATCCGCCTTTGTTGTCAGCTGGGACGACCTCACATTGGTCACCTTGTACGACATGCCTGACGGGTGCAGTATACATATTCTTTCATTGTATCTTCAGAGACCCTTGGGAACTTTGTGGGACATAACAGTACATTGGTGTCAAATATAATGAAATATAAAATAAACAATTAATTGAAAACAAGAACATTTCTAAACGGATATAATAAAAATAGGCAACATTAATACGGTAAATCTTCACAGTACACTTTATCGCAAACGCACCTTGTCAGATACTGCCCTTATCATGCCATCCCCACTATGCCGAGACAGAGTTAATTTGTTTTTCTCCTGTCAGGAGTTAAAATACTCTATGTGTTCCAGAAATATGTCTGCTTAGTTACATTATGCAACAGAAAGGTAAACACAAGCACACAAGATGGCTGAAGTGTCGAATTATTGGCATCTCCATAGAGAATGGATGTCGCATTCATGCACTCGTAAATTCAGATATCATAATGCGTGTCAGGCGCTGGGTTTAGCCATTTTCTTTTTTTTTTTTATTACGAAAGCTTAAAATAAAAATTCACGTGAATGTCTTTACCGAAACACAAAGGTTGGGTCTGAATTATTTTTGCGCACTAAAGGACTGGATCAGTGTTTCTCAACCTTTTTGTGTTCACTGCACACTTTTCAATTTTCTAAAAGATTGCGGCACACCTATCAGACTCCGCGCCTGAATAAAAATTACACTGATATATGCTAAATTAAATACACTAATTTGTGGGTACTTTAGAATAAGGAAAACTCTCAATTTGATTTTCTTTTAATTGTTTAAAATAATTTTGAATTATATCTATTTTTGTTCAAAGCAGTTAATAACTCCAATTATTATTGAATGAATTCAAGCTGTAAGATCAGTTTTATATTACATAGTCACTGAAAATATACTTCATGTAGTAAATTTACAAAATTTATGCGGCACACTTTGATAGGCGCGGCTGCATACCGCTTGAGAAACACTGGACTGGATAGACAGAGAGTGCGAGAGAGACAGAGAGATGTTGATTACGAAGAAGACGAGGTAGAAGAATAAAAATTAAAACCAAGCAGAGGAGAATGAAAGTCAAATAAAAAGAAGAGTTTAGTATGTCAGAGGCACAAGAAAAGTTTTGATCAGAGAACTGATTGTACAAATTCAAGTGTCACATATATCAGGTCTCACTATGAACATCTTGCTTGGCAAGATGTAGGTTTCATAAAGACTTCAAGCAGCCACCCCCATTTTTTTTAAGCAAGATTATACCTCTGAATACGTTCCTATTGTACTTGCTTTTTTACACTTGTATTTTAGTTAGACAAGATTCTACTGTGTATGGAGATGGCATCCTCATCATGTCAAACAATTTGCTGCAGAAATCACCGCTGCATCAAGACAAGAATACGTAGTGCAGACTTCCTACAAGAGATCAGTTACAATGGTGTCTCCAAGCTTTATAAGTGCGAAAATATACATTAATAAATATTGTATTGGTCACACGCGGTATTTACCTTCAGATCATAAGACGAACTCTTTCGTGGCATATCCTGCCAAAGATTCCTCAGCAAGTAAACGACAAAGTGGTAATGTGTCTACACTCGAACGAAAGACGAAAAAAAAAAAACCAGTTAGGCATTGTCTTTGTTCAATGTCCTAAGCATAACCGCAGAGTCGGCTTTAGGGATTTTCCAAGGTGGTACGAGGTCTGGCGATGGTGCACCTCCGCTCCCGTGCCAGACTGTAATGTTCTCTTACGAACCTCAATTTCATGCTATTGAGTTGGGTCACACTATTATTTCCGCAAGGCTCTCTAGAATTTTACAAATACATAATACACATCCGTTTTTTAAATCGGTGGTAGGTTATTTTGATTGACAGATGGGCACACAGTGCATTTTTTTTTCTTTGGGGGTTGAAAAAAAACGAGAATAATATAAATTCAGAGCAATCACAAAACATATTTAAGAAATGAAATTAATATAAACATAAAAATAAATCTTACTTTGAGCAACTCCGAAACATTCCAGTTTAAATTGTTCCTTTAAAATGTTTTTTTTTTAATATTGTGTATGCATTTCGTTGCCCCTCCCCCAAGAGGGTGCTCGCACTCACAAGAGCCGGCCCTAGATAAACAATTTATATATTTTCCTTATCAACTCAGCTGATCACCGCCTTACTGGAGCCGTTCTCGTTTCCTTATAAAATTACTCAGTATCTTATGTCTGATTAGGGGTGTTGGGAATTCAAGGACATAAGATTCATTTTCTCACAGGAAAGATAACAGTGGCCCCACGTGACTTTTCGTTGTATTTGGTTGTGGCGTCGGATTTATCATAAATGAAGTCCATGCTATGCTCGTTTACATTCAGTTGTCTAGGGTTAGGCAATTGTATGGCCCGCAAGGCTCACTCATAAACGTGCCACATCAACCAAATAAAGGCTTTTCCAAATAGCCAACTTAATGTTAATAATCCTGACTGCCAAATTCCAATGGTATTTTCCATATTAATTTTACACAAAGAATCCACATATGACATCATAATTTCCAACAGGCCTTAATAGATTCAATCAACATATCAGGTAATTTAAGTACACTTCAAGACGCTGATCAACACACTTTAAAAGGAGTTCCTCTTGGAACACGATTCGGACATAGCATTCCCATCACAGGGGTAAACACATAAGGTTCCAGTTACTACTCAATACATTCGCACGTCACATGTCCAGCCCACATGGCTACAGTACACAATAGTGCCGCGCCACCAGCTCCACAGTCATCATCATGAAGTCTCATATGTGGGTGCAAAAGCCAACGCCACAGTCGTGCAGTTATCAAATTACACGTTACAGCTTATGCTAATGATGAGTGCTATACCGTAACAAATCACGTGATAGATGTTTTTATCCTTCCCTAGCTCAAGACACGATATGTAAATGTGGCAGTTTGAGTAAAAGTTGGTGAATTTGAACATTCAGTTTGAGTAGCATCTTTTCCACTACATTCCTTACTTACTTAGTCGTTCGTCTTCTACCCATCGGTGTAGCGGTTTGCCAGAGAGAGCACCATACTATCCTATCGGCTGTCTTCCTCCTGGCATGGTTCCAATCTAGTCTTCGGTCCTTTAGAGATTGTCTTATGTTGTCCTCCGAATGAACTCTGGGTCGCCCTGGAGGTCTGGATCCCTGGCTCTTAGTCTCCCATATTTGTCGTTGTAGCCGATCTTCTGCCATTCTACATACATGACCAAACCGTCGTAATTGGGACTTTTCCACTTTGGTCTGCACGGGTTGGGTTTTCATTCCCTGGCGTAACGTCTGGTTGTGGACCATGTCTCTTCTTGTTGCTTCAACTACTACATTCCACTTATGCATAATAGTAGCCATCAATGGGTAATTTTAGAAAGTCGATCAGCAGAGCTAGATTCTTCTCATATAAGACCGTACGTACTTCCATATAAATTCGAAAATGCTCCATGTAAGAATATTTCATGTCCATGATTTCCCCCTTCCTTCCCTGCCTCTATCATTTCAACCCGTTTTAGAAATAATTTTATTCCAGGCCTTGAGCCTCACGTGATCCCTTAAGGGTTGCTTTAAGAATTATAATGAAAAGAACAAGAAATAAGATAGAAATGAAAACTACAAATGAACAGTGTGAATTTGTTGACGATTGGTGCCTTCCTCATCTTTCACTTCTGCATCCAGTTTTCTTTTCCATGTGTTTGTTTTGTTGTCTGCCTGTACTTCTGTTACCTTGGGGATTCAAAAACAAGGATTGTCTTGTATTGCTAGAAACATATTTTCACAATGTATGTTCTATCTATCGCCAGAGTCTTCTTCTCATCTGTTGTTCCACTGGCACTTGTCTCTTTCTTGTCATCAGCTCCCTACTAGTGTTAGTATATTTGATTGTTACTCTTCAATTCAAATACAGGATACCTCGCTTTATTACCATCTTCTTTATTGCTCTTCGCAGATATTGCGTTTTTTTTTTCTTCAAATTATTCATGTTTATTTATTAGAGCGTGCTTTCTTCTTCCGATAGATTTTGGCTCTCCACCAGCAAAAAGATTACGATTCTCTGAAGGCTCAGATGATGAAGATTAACATTTTTTGTAGCAATAAAGTATTTTTAATTTTACAGTACGTTGTTTTTTTAGACCTAGCGCTATTGCGCACTTAATAGACCTAGTGTAAACATGATTTTAGGCTTTTATATGCACTGGGAAGCCAAAAAAAAAAAAAAAAATGGGTGTGACCCGCTTTATTGCGATATTCGCATTATTGCGGTGGTCTGGAACCGAACACGCAATATCTCCGAGGTATACCTGTAGCATGTCAAGGAAAATAACTATAATATTTATACGAGTACTTAACATTCTTTCGGCTTCTATCAATGAATGTTTTCGAGTATTTCTTCTTAACATATACTTCGGGTGTTTCTCTTCATAGCTCCATCCGAAGAAACATACTTTGTTACGAGTCGGGAGGTTCTGTAATAACTAGATTCCTATGTCAGGTTATAGTTCAAATTTCAGAGATCACAGTTGGAAACTCATGTTCCCTTTTTTGGAATGCAAGATTCCCACTGGGAAAAGTCACTTAACTCTAGCTGATATGCGGTCACTGTGAGGTTACTGGGTTCGGGGGAGGCGGCAAATGGGGGTGTCGAGGCATATTTCTCGAACTTGAATCTTACTTCCCCTCACTGGTGATTTATTGACAGAAAAAAACCCATCTAAATTGAAGACAAACATTCGATGAAAAAAAAATGACATTCACCGTCTGTTAGTAGATCAGTTTATAATAGCGTTGGTTCTATCTATCTATCTATCTATCTATCTATCTATCTATCTATCTATCTATCTATCTATCTATCTATCTATCTATCTATCTATCTATCTATCTATCTATCTATCTATCTATCTGTCTGTCTGTCTGTCTGTCTGTCTGTCTGTCTATCTGTCTGTCTTTCTATCTATCTATCTATCTATCTATCTATCTATCTATCTATCTATCTATCTATCTATCTATCTATCTAAAAGACGAGAGAAAAGAAGGGCAGAATGTCAGACGGGCCTGCGTGCCCAATTCTCAACCCTTTGAAAATAAAGTTCGTTCGTTCTATCTATTTATGTCTGTCTGTGGCAGTATCTGTTTGGGAATCAAAGCTGCTCACCTGTGGGAACATTTTCCGCATGTGCTGACAACACACTAAGTCCCAGGTCATTCAGCAGCGGATTCCCAAAATGTCACGAGTTCTTATTATATACCACCATAAACTATCTATCTATCTATCTATCTATCTATCTATCTATCTATCTATCTATCTATCTATCTATCTATCTATCTATCTATCTATCTATCTATCTATCTATCTATCTATCTATCTATCTATCTATCTATCTATCTATGTATTAATGTTTATTTTTATTTATTTTATTTTTACATTCATTATTATTATTATTATTATTCTTTTTTAATGTTAAAAACGTACTTTAATTATGATGATTATTGCAAATGTAATATTACTTTTATAATGATAAATGCCTTAATTATGCTTAAAGTAAATGTGAGGATGAAAAGATATAGTATATATGATGAGAGAGAGAGGAAGGGCAGAATGTCAGACGGGCCTGCGTGCCCAATTCTTAACCCTTTGAAAATAAAGTTCGTTCGTTCGTTCGTTCGTTCGTTCAATCTCCCTAAGGAAAATTCTCCGAATCTTTTGGCCAAACACCATCAGCAACCAAGAACTACTTATTCGGAGTAACCAGGAGGACATGCACACCATCATAGCTGGCAGACGCTGGAGTTGGGTTGGTCACGTCCTCAGAAGGGACCCTGATACCATCACAAGAACAGCTATGCTATGGACCCCCGAGGGAAAGCTAAAGAGAGGCCGACCAAAAACAACTTGGCGGAGAACTGTGGAAGCCGAGATGCAAAGAATGAATCAGAGTTGGGGGCACTGTACGAAGGATGGCCGCCGACCGAGCAAGGTGGAATCAGTTTGTTGCTGCCCTACAGGACGCCACCAGGCGTGATGGCCGCTGACTGCTTTGACGGTTGGCGGTTATGGATCAAAGAAGAGAAGAAGAGATTTGACGGTTGAATATTTCTCTACCTCGCTCTCTGCGCGAGAGCTAGCCTCTACTTTTTTCTCCCTCTCTCTCATTCTTTTTCACGCTCACTTTTCTCTCTCTCTCTCTCTCTCTCTCTCTCTCTTTCTCTCTCTCTCTCTCTCTCTCTCTCTCTCTCTCTCTCTCTCTCTCTTTCTCTCTCTAGCTGCATTCTTTCATTCCCTTGTCTTCCATGTTTTTAACTCATCCTTCTTTTAACAAGCTGAGTAACTGTCTGCGTCGTGACTTTTCTGAAGTCTAGAGTGGTATCCCTTATAAAGAACATGGCCACCGACCCATTTCCCCCTCCCCAACCCACGCTTGGTCTAGACTGTTGAAGACTTGTTGACGTTCGATGTCGATGGAGTGTCAAGCTGTGAGACCAGAATCGAGGGTGCCCAACTCATGATGGTTTTTTGGGGAGAAAGGTTATGTACTGTAGACTAAGCATCCGAAAAGTCGAGTTTAGTAATGCAATCTGCCTCAGTTTAGTCACGATCCGATACTTGTAATGTTTTCTTAGTATCGCGGTCTATTAACTTAGAATGGGCCGTTATTGAGAAATGGTATGCCACGAATACCTATTCCGGTCATTTTGGTAGATTATGGATGAGACAAGAAGAGGGGCTGAGCAAGAAAAATAACGGATGGAAAAAATGTTGTGCTCTGTAGAAAAACGCCAGCTATTATGTCACGGTCCAGCCAGGCAAACAGGCATGCGCTCGTACTTATATCGTTAAACATACAACATTTTTAAAGGTCCGTTATTTGCTTTCTAGAATGTTCATGTGATTGAAGTGTAGTTCATATTGCCAGTTTACTAAAGTAAGCATGCGTACTTGTATACGATTATGCTTGTGTGCCTATCTGTGAGATGTGGCAGGGACGAGAGAGACAGAGAGAGAAAGCGCCGGAATTTGATTTAGTAAATGTCTTTATCTGTCTAGAAAAAAGACGTTTTAACCCAATATACCCATACCAGAGGTGATATAAGAGGGTCGTCTGATGGTGCATGAAGATAGATGTCTCTTGATTAAATTAGCTTGTGACAAATTTTATTTTGCCAAAGTTTCAACGTACTGAACTGGAAAAACAATCGTATGCGTTGAAAATCAAAAAATTTTTAAATGAAGACGCAGAAAATATGCTCTTAAAAGTGCAAAGTGCATCCGTCACAAATAATGACCTTTTATTCGTTTTATCAGGTGAATGGAATACTTCTGTGTGTATGTTTGTGCGTTCGTGTATGTGTAGCTCTCAATGGCTTGTTAAAACTATTTTAATTAAAATTGCACATCACCCTTCTGCTTGAGACGAATCAATCTCGATCGTTACTTTTTCCTGTGCCATTCTTTAAATTTTTCTGTGCGTTTCCCTTTCTTTTTTCTCACTTCTGACAGAATTTTTTGTTATCGCTTCATAGTTCAAGGTTTTCTTGTCACATCTTGTTCTAAATGATCCCTTTCTTAATTTTATCGGAGCGTGTGACCTAATTTTAAGACAACGTTGACTTCGGTTTGTCGGCTATTGTGAATCCAGACGTTCTGTCTGTGACAGATTAAGGCACGGACAATAAGATAACGAATGGGATTTTCGGAGCACGAAAGCGACGTAATCGTTTTTACCCAGATTTTGTTGTAAGCAATAATTACAAGCAATTGAAATCTTGAAAGAGATTATCGGTATTAGATCTATGTAGAAGTGAGTGTAAACATGACAAACGTCAACGGAAGAGGCTAAACCTTATATGGTCATGTAAGTCGGACACCTGAATTTGTAGATGACATGCAGAAAAAAATAGTGTTTGTTGTCTTGCAGAATATTGTAGATAAACGAGAGTAGTCGGGTATAGACCTCTGCCAAAATCAAGAAGTTAGTTATCATTTGTTTGGCATTTGAGATGCAAACATATGTTGCTCTTGATTAAACCTCTCTCTCTTGAAGCAATATGGGCGGATAAGTGAAAATATTCGTTTTAATCAAGCGCCCTGCTAGCCTACCTCACGTACTTCAAATTTCTTCAAAGAGAAACCATAGACAGTCAGGAACACAGAATATCAGGATCCAAATATAGGACAGGCCAGAGAACCAGACGTGAATTCTATGATAAGAAGAAAGTAGCACAGGAGAATTTACTTTTTGCTTTAAATTCTATGATCATAATTCAAGTGCTAAACGTTAGACACCTAACTCACCTGAAAAGACGGAATATTAAATCAGTTGCCCAACAACATTTGGACGTTTCCTGTGCAGAATATCTGCGTTCATTCGGCCTTAGACTCCCTAAAATAGAAGCACCATTCTTCAATTTACAACTCTGCCAAGAGTGATCTTCAGCGAAGGTAAATATCTTTAAAGACTCTCATTGTATACTCTAAATTGTTGCCGTTGTTGGACCATCACTGCAGAGCAAGGGAGACAATTCCATGACAGTGCTGCAACCACAAGATTTGACTATCGACAAGAAGTACAGTCCAAAACACCTGTGGGACCCAACAGCGATTGAAGCAGACGCCAACCATCTGACTCCACATTGAAAGCTGAGTAACAAACAAGTGAAATATATGACCTTTTTCCACCCATTTTTCACCACTCAGTTCAATCATTCTATGGTGATCATCATCATTGTTTTCTTTGTTTCTTAACAAAGTTATTTATTTTAAATATTGTTAAACTCTAAGTGATATTAAACCTGTTGATCAATAATTTTAAATACAGAAAGTCAGAGGTAACAATATACCGAGCTAGCGATAAACAATAAATGGACGTGGAAATTCCTTCTCCTACGTTTAATTCATATATTACTGTCTAATCGGATATGTGTTACACAATCGAACACAGACCCTTCACTCTATACCACCAGGAGTCAATATGGTTTCAAACGAAAGTTCAGTTATCAAAACAATTAGTAAGGGATGGTCAATTAGGCCTTGACATGACAAGAAACCTTGAACTACGAAACGAAAACTACAAATACTGTATGAAGAAATTAAGGGATGGCACAGGAAAATGTAACGATCGAGATTGTGTCGTCACAAATACTGAGACGAGGATAATGATTAAGCGCCTGCTTAATCAATATTCATCCTCATCATCATTCCATATTTACTCCTTATTGAGCATTGAGCCACCACTCAAGTGGGTTTCCTTTCAGAAAATTTCCACCAAATCATTCTTATGCTCTTGTAGTGGTGGTATCTGTAGCAATTCGCTTTACACGTTGGGGTTGCCAGACCAATGCACAACCTCATTTTAGCTATCCCTTACGACATGCCTGAACGAGCAGTGGGCTTACTTTTTCTGTCAATGTTTACCAGCTTTCTGATCCCGATGACGCCATAGCTCATTGGACACGTATCTTTCATTGTGTGTTTGATAACCGTGCACCAGCTAAAGAAGTTCGTGTGAAACGACAGATGAAATCTCCTTGGATCACACAAGCAGTGCTAGAAGCCATGAGGCAGCGAGATCGAGCCCACAGAAATAAGGACTTTAACACATACAAAGCACAAAGAAACAATGTACAATATTTAAAACGTAGAGAAAATAAAACATACTTTAAAAACTTAATTCAGAACAAAACAAACAGTAAAGGTGTGTGGAAAGCAATCAACACTCTAGCAAACAAACGAAATTCGCCAGCCTCATTAATCCCCAATACCTCATTTACTTGTACGGACTTTAGCAGTTACTTTCAGGCAGAAATAACCAGTCTTAAATCTACGATACCAGATTCCCCTTGTGACCTAAACCAACTTTCAGCATTCTGTGAGAACAAATGCACGAACACAGTCCCATCCGACATTACGTATATGACAGTTAATGAAGTGTATAACTATCCTCTAGGCCTTAAAGATAATAACTCATTAGGACTTTATGGAATCAGTAATCGAATACTGCGCTATACTGCGCCGGTTATTAGTGATTCCTAACATACATATTGTAGAAAGCCGCCACTGTAGAAAGCCGCTGTAGAGAGTCGTTGTAGAATGTGGTAGTTTGACTGGCCACCACTGATACCAGTCTGAAATGTGATGTTGGGGCTACCACTGATACATCCATAGTGTGTGTTACATCCTATTGATAAATGTTGTGTGTAATGTCCAAACAGCACATACACATAGGAGTCATGGATCGTGGAAAACCTGGTGACGTTTTCTTAGACAATTTAATCACGCCACGATACGATCACCATAACATCAACAAAATACAGTTACAATAGATGAAATAATACCGGCAAGTTCTAAATGTTCACCCTGCATATGAACTAACAAATAACACAGGTAAGTTCTCAATGTTCACCCTGCATACGAACTAAAGGCCTGTACTCCTCCCGGCCTCGACGTATCGTCAAGAACTTTAAGATGTTCATGGATCCTATCAGCGCTATCTCATCCTGTAGGCTACCAACACCGCAGCGCTACCAATATATGTTCCTGGATCCACTCAGTAGTAATATATATGGAATCCTTAGCGCTCTCCTTTTCTGTAGCCTGTAAAGATCACAGTGTTACTAATTTCCAATACTGATCCATGTATGGCCTCCAAAAAACACCTGCTGTCATAGCAGTGTAAGCATATAACATGTCCACGGATCCTTTTAATACTGATACATGTATGGCCTCAAAAACACCTGCTGTCATAGCAGTGTAAGAATGCAAAATGTCCACGGATCCTTTTAATACAGATACATGTATGGCCTCAAAAAACACCTGCTGTCATAGCAGTGTAAGAATGCAAAATATGTCCTTGGATTCTATCCGTAATAATAATACATGTAGGGCCTCAAAACACCTGCTGTCATAGCAGTGTAAGAATGCAAAATATGTCCATGGATTCTATCAGTAATAATAATACATGTAGGCCTCAAAACACCACCAAGGCCTATAGAGCATCTCTTGAAATAATATACTCTCTATCTATATATATATATATGCAGATAAATCACATATTAATCTAATGGATTCACACATAAATCCATCAGTAATTCTGTTACCAACATATTCCCAGGTACACTCCGAAAAAACATGGCCACTACATACTTCCCCGTACACACGCTGGGGACTCTCTGTCACTCAAAATCTCCTTACCCAGCACACCTCAGTCAATCACCTGACCCGGGCAAGCTGGGCAACTATCGCTCACCTCACAAAATCTTAAACAAATTCATCTCACACGGGACTCGCCGTGAGATGTTAGCAGCGATTAACACGCTCTATTCTCGTACCTACGAGCAAACAATAGATTTATATTTTTAAATCAATTAACCGAGCGGGACAACCAAAATCCGGCTTGTTTGTACTAGACTTCTCACAATTAATTCCCTTGGGCTAGGAGTGAGGTAATTCAGCCTGCAACAGCTTACACCACCCCCCGAGGAAAAAAATGATAAAATCATTTTTTTTTTGAAAAAAAGTGCATCACAAAAAATTTAGAGGTCAATGAAACTCTATTATCCAACTAGAAAACAATATGCGTTAAGTCAGAAAAAAATATTGCGGGAAAAATATATGCATCAAGTGTATAGTAACAAATGAGGCATAGGCAAAAACCTCAGATAACAAAATCGGAAAAGGCGAAACCATCACCAATATGATATGGTACTAATAATCAAGTTTAACCATACTTGCATACAAAATAAATACAATCATCAAAAATAGCTACGTCATATTTAATCATGTAATCTACCCAACCATACAACAGATAGAAGTATAAGTAGAGTAAGACGAAAAAGTACCCAAATAGAATCAAAAGATACGCAGGCGAATCCTGAAAGTATAAACCAAATGAACTGCTAGTGAGAAATCAATAGCAGAAATGGAATACTATGAAGAATAATTCGCAAAGAAAAAAAAAATCAAGCGAAGATATGTATGTAGACGAAGATGGTAATAATACTTCATAATTACCAAACAACATATGATAAAACTACATACAATCATATCATAAAGTATAAAACACAAAAGCAATGTATTTATGTATAACAAAACACCAAGCAAGCTATAACTAAGTGAAGCATAATAAATAAGTTAACCTAGTTATAAAACTCATTCATACGCAATAATGAATTATCATAGACAATATTGATATGAAATCGATAGCAACACCAATATCATTAAATCTGGATGACTAGTATCAATAAATTCAAACTGACGCACCATAGGATGCTAAGTAAAACAAAAAATACATCATAATATCAGAAAAATATTTTTCAAATGTATTATCATTACTACGCATTGTTACACCCCTAGCGCATAGTGAAGCGTTGGGTACAGAAAAATATTACAATGCCAGAAAAATATTTTCTAAAAAATACAATACAAAAAATTTCGTAACCCTATGTTACCGAAAAATTGCATATTTATTTCTAAGTAATTTAAATCTATAACTAATATATCAAAAATGATATCGATGTTAACAAAATGTATGATTTCTAACCAAAAAAAAAAAAATCATATCTTTGAGTAGACGCATAATAAGCGCATACTAATTTAACACAATTCAACTCAAAAAAAAAAAATCAATGGGGAAAAAACAAAACACCCCGGTATGTGCATAACAATCTTGTAAATACATATAAGATGTATTTGAATAGCTGCTTTAATTAAACCTTTAGATCACATCGATCAGTCATCAGTATCAGCTATTGCTGTTAACTGTCCATATTCAGTTTAATTTAACCTATAAGTAATGTAGGCTATAATGTTCCTAGCTGTAAATTTATGCTATCCTCAACTTAATATGAAAAGTATATTATAAAGAAATCCATAATCAATAGTTACAATTAATTAATTACTCATGACTTGAAAATATAAGCAAAGAATTAAATCTAGAGAACAAAATACTTTTAAGAACTGTCTGAAGACTACTACTGCATTATGACTAGCCAAAGAGTTTGTGTATATGGCTGGTAATCTCTTCTTACATACAAACTATCCTATAATATAAATGCTGGAGCACATCAATATTTGATGTAGTAGCTATCGTAGCTCTAAGCTCACAATGTAGCATAAAGGTCAATCATATATGATCTAAATGCACCTAGCCATATAACTAGCGTGAAAAAATAGCATAGTCTATTACTCGCAATGAACAAGAAAAAAGATTAGAGACATGTCACTTCACTCCAGTATATAGTACTATTCCTTATTCCAATCATAACATGTACTTAATGTTCATTTGAAAATCAACTGGTGTATACTCAAAACCATAGTGATATAAACAAGAACCTGGTGTAGTAACAATGCATAAATATAAACATCCACGATGTTTAATACAATACTATCTCATACATCACATTCTACAATACAATCTTTTATTATTCGAAAAACCCAAATGTAAAATATAACACAAATCCTGCGGTGTAGAAAATTCAGCGCCGAAAAATACATAAACTTGAAATGGCAAGATCGAATAATCTGTGATGTACATGCTGATCGGCTACTTCATCAATCATACAGTTGTAAGGCAGCATATACTCTTCTCATCTAATGGGATACAAGAACACTCCTTCTATTTCAAAGAAGTAGCTGTGAATAAATACAAATGAAAAAATATATTTTAATGACCGGTTGAATTCAAAGATGCAACACGGAAAATTAGGACACTTTACCATTACCCGTGGTTATGAAAACCTACGGCCCCTTTATGTCCATCAAGAAACCTTCCTTCCTCACTAGGAGACGACACAGAAGGCTTGGGAAGTAGCTCATCGTAAGTCAGGTACATGCCGCTCTATGCTGAAACAAAGTTTTACATTCCAAAACAGCGAGAACAAGTAGTATTATTACAAAAACCATTACCCTTATTATTACTTCTGTTATTGCTAACCTTACGCTTTTGTTGAACAAAGTAATTCTGGTTATGCAATATATCATTTCGATATCTGTCCCAATTAATATTTCTATTGAGAGCATTATTTGCTCTATTGAAAATATTATACTGCTTTGAATCGCAGTTAGCGCAGTTGTGATTATTATTCACTCTTCGTTTGGGACCGATGTTATGTCTAACATCCCAATTAGCATTATTGTGCCTATCATGTCTCATCTGATCAAAATATCTGCCAGATGGATATTGTTGTCTTTTAGCACCATTATCATAACGTTGACAACCGTTAGTGTAATTATGTCTATCATGTTTTCTAAAATCCTTAGAATTTGCATGTTGAGATTTGTTAGACTGGTTTAGATTCCTAGGAGATGAATAATTACAATCTGAAAGACTCCCTTGGTACTTTCTAAAATCTGAATTATTTCTCCTGTTAAAATTGTTCCCATCTTTTACTGTTGCAGGATGCTTAACACCCTGATCAATAACAGGAATCATAGAATCCTTATGCTTATCACCACCATAATAGGTTTTGTTATTGGAACAAGTACCACTCTTTTCATCCTTCGTTATCAATTTAACAGAATTCCTGAAAGTAGATACTCGTTTGATCTTCTGTAAATTAACTTGCAATTTATCAGAGTTTTTCTTGCTATCTACAGAACTGAGAGTTATCGTAGAATTACCTCTGTTTGACTGACGCCAAAAATAATTATTATCAGCTGTAGAGTCAATGGAACGTGCAAAATTGTATTTACCCCGCAAGGTTTTACGTCCCTCACGTTTAACTTCAGTGTTGGTATCGAGTGTTTGTTGCTGACTCGATTCCTTTACGACGTGTTGATAACCGTCTTTCATTTTTTTTTCCTAAAAGCAGATCTACCAAACCATCAACCCGTGTTCTCAACTCACCGATCTGAACATTTTTAAGTGAAATATCTTCACTCTGTTTCTTAATTAAGTTGTCACATGCTACAACTTTACTGCTTTCCTCCGCTAGTAATTTCTCAATTCTAGCCAATTTATTTTTCTCCATTGTTAACTCATCCACTCTCTTCTTCTCTTCCTTTCTTATCTCATTATCATGGCTAATTCTAAGCGCATTAACCTTCTCCGTAGATACATTATTCGTAAGTAATCCATACTTTTCTTTAAGTTGGTGACTAAAATTCGTATTGTCGCCCAATAGCTCCGTAAGAGTTTTGTCACATAACTTCTCACACTTCTTGGCTTGAACTCTCAATTTCCCATGTATCTCCTTCTTTTCTTTCAGTTGGGAACTGAGAATATTATTATCATCCAGCACGTCATGAAGCATATTTATATAAGTCTCTTCACGAACATTGCTGTCAATCTTCAATTTGTCATACATCTCATTTTTCTCCTGCATTCCTTTTCTGAGATTAGTAACCTCGACATCTTTGTTCCTCCTCTGAGTTTTCAACTCTTTGTTCTCGTTTAATGCAGACTTCAATGCTGCTTGAGTGCCAGCAAGTTCTGAGTTTGATTTATGTAACTCACTTTTAAGTCTAGTCACTGTTGTATGTAGTTCGCTGTCTTTAGCAACATTTTCTAAGAAATTCTTCCTTTGCTGCTTAGCACTTTGTTTAATGACTTTCATTTGCTCCTTATCCTTTAACTCATCTTTCTGGTCATCATGAATGCCATCGAGAATTATCTTCCGGATACTCTTCAATATCTTATCACGTTTAGCATCAATATGATTATACAAAAATAGACGATAGTCCATACATAGTAATCTCGATAAATCCTTAGCCATATTCAAATGAGGGATTGACTGAAATCTATTTTCAGCAAACTCTCTTAGGGCTGTCGACGCATGGACCAAAAATCTATCTATCACATGTTCCTCCAGTGCTGAACCTTGCAAAACCTCAAAACTATCACCCCCTTCAAATAAGTATTGCAAATCAGACCACATATATTCAGGGTCTGCATCGGAACCCATATTAAGATCCATAGTGAATTAATAACCAAGTCCACTATCTGTTTTCACCACCTATAATTATTATCAGTTTATGTCACTAGAATCTTTTCCAGATTCAAATATCAACCATATGTCTTCTCAAGTATCTTCTCAAGTGATCAAAAATATCAGTTACTCACTGTTACCATCGGTTCAAATACATAGAACCCTTCTAAGTTCATATAAATATGAACGATAAATGTATATTAATATGAAGGATGTGAAAATAGTAAGTCATATAGCCATTAAACACCTATGCATTACAGTCCTACAATAAGTCACAATCAAATGACATATGATATAAACAGTAAGAACAACGATTACAAAGACGAGGTACTAAAGGACAAACGATAACATTTGCAGAGGTCAACTCAACATTAAGGCTGAAATAAAATTAAAAATTTTCCAAAGCATGGAATGATAACTGCAAATAGCAACAGGACAATAAACAGCAACATGTATAAACGAAAATGTATATAAAAAATGAACGATAGAAAAGAAAGAAAGACACTCACGAACAAATGAACTGATAAACTAAGGGACAAAGAAAAATACTACAATAACAACAATGATACGTTACGTCACACTCAAAGAACGCTTATGAAGCCCTGGGTAAAACTGGGATGTAATCCTCATAAGTTAACATGAACCAAAGAATATAGACTCAATAGAACAAATAAAACATAAGATCAGGAAGGCTTATTGATTTACACAAAAAAGGCACAGTTTTCACAACAAGTTTTCACTTATCTTGCAAATAATCAATACGTCCTTCTCGCTTGACAACACAATAGGTATCAATACGTCGCAAGGGAAAACAATGAACTGCTGAGAGCCGCTGTAGCTTGACGCCTTTCGCTTCAGGTCCGTTGTATTGACACAGAATACTATGTGCTCGATTACAGCACAACAAGACAGGACTGGATCACTGCCAACTGCCCTTGACACGGTATACTATGTGCTCGATTACAGCACAACAAGACAGGACTGGATCACTGCAAACTGTCCACTTGAGTCACGCGTGTAGAAAGACTGCAAACATCTACTTGACATATAGCTGTATAGGTACACAGTGGGCATCAGTGTTAATGTTCACAAAGATGATGACAATGCAGGAAATATCTCTTCGATCACACAGTGTCAATTATTGCCATGTACATAAGCGCTACACCGGTCTGTAACTGAAATCGCGGGTATTAAAACCCGTAAAGCTTGCGACTATGAATGAAATCTCATATTTGTAGCTCAAGGCAGGCTTCACGAAGTAAACATTGATGTTCTGCCTACAGGCCACGCCCACACAGAGTATAATAGCTGTTGACTCAGGAAGATTAGCGCCCTTGACCTACTGTTATGTCCGATGTTTGGTTAACATGAACTGTTAACAGTTGAACAACTGTTAATTCCAAGTGATAGGCTCAAGGCAACGTAATATGATGTTTCTTCTTAATCCGTTGTTATTAATGGGTATCTGACGCAGAAGTCGTAGGCATACCGCCCGAAAGTTTGACCACCAAATGTCACACTGGCCACCACTGTAGAAAGCCGCCACTGTAGAAAGCCGCTGTAGAGAGTCGTTGTAGAATGTGGTAGTTTGACTGGCCACCACTGATACCAGTCTGAAATGTGATGTTGGGGCTACCATTGATACATCCATAGTGTGTGTTACATCCTATTGATAAATGTTGTGTGTAATGTCCAAACAGCACATACACATAGGAGTCATGGATCGTGGAAAACCTGGTGACGTTTTCTTAGACAATTTAATCACGCCACGATACGATCACCATAACATCGACGATATACAGTTACAATAGATGAAATAATACCGGCAAGTTCTAAATGTTCACCCTGCATATGAACTAACAAATAACACAGGTAAGTTCTCAATGTTCACCCTGCATACGAACTAAAGGCCTGTACTCCTCCCGGCCTCGACGTATCGTCAAGAACTTTAAGATGTTCATGGATCCTATCAGCGCTATCTCATCCTGTAGGCTACCAACACCGCAGCCCTACCAATATATGTTCCTGGATCCACTCAGTAGTAATATATATGGAATCCTTAGCGCTCTCCTTTTCTGTAGCCTGTAAAGATCACAGTGCTACTAATTTCCAATACTGATCCATGTATGGCCTCCAAAAAACACCTGCTGTCATAGCTGTGGTAAAGTGGGATGTTATAAATATTTATAGGGGACTTATTGTACTGACTGAGATCAGCTGAGAAGGTATCTATATCTAATAAGAGTAGTGTATTATAGATAACCTTACTTACTGCCACATATGTATACCTCAGTCAGAATTATTCTGGAATAGTGTGATGACTACGTTATATGTCTAGGGTATGTGTATGATGAAGTGTAAGTCATAACAACAACAGACAGATAAACAATTTAATTTATTCCACCACACTTGACAACACTGTGACACTCACATACATATAACACTCTAAGAGGATATCTTAAAGGAGTCACTGATAACTTTTCAAATAACAATATGTATTCAGTGCTGTCATGAATGTATATGTGTCCTGATTCAAATACAAAGGGAACCAGGAATCACAATCAATTTTAATTACAAGTTATATGTACAGAATTTATTAATATGATTCTTGTAGTGACATATATTATTAATGGTATCCTATGTGTGTCAGTTGTGTAGTGGTAATATGAGGTAATACTGGTTTTGTTTTGTTCAAGCTCTGTTGGTATTTGTCATCATGACTTCAATAGTTTGTTTCTATTGGAATTAGTATTGGAGATGTTCTCAGTTCCTGGTATTAAAACAATTAAATTCCCCTCTTAATTTTAGTTTATAATGTCATTTTAAGATGGGGGTACATAATGTTGAGCTCCATGGCCACACTCTCTTATCTTGCGTGATGACTGCAGTAAAAGACTCCTCTGCTCGATTACTTTAATGAGTTCTGGAGCCACCCCACTGGTTGCTATATGGACCAAGGAGTATGCTGTCCACCTCTGGCTTCAGCAAAGCTCTGACCAGGTGCTGCTCAATAACTTTAAGACCACGGTCCCTGAAACAAGAAGGTTGTACCTTCTACGTCAGAACTAATTTATACTCCATTTCTACACTGAGCACAATACATCACAAACATTGAGTTCAGAGCGTTAGGCCAACTGTCAGCTTCATCTGAAATACTTTATACCAGTATTTCCCTCCCTAATGGTTACTACGCCTCTGCAATTCCAGCATTATTTCTTTCTAGTTAATAATCTAGGTGTCAGTGTACTGTTTGGCCATTCCATGCAGTTTTACTTTCCTCCGACACCTTCTGTTCAGGCTGGAGCACTATAGGCTTTACATCATGTTCGCTACTGAACCACACATATATACAGACATAATTTATCAATTTACATTCAATTTTCATTTAAAAATATTGAATATTTCAAGCTTACCACAATTCATGGAAATAATAATAAACAGTTTCGTTGACTGGCAATGAATATAGCACAACTCCGATCTGCCGATGTCCCAGGCTTTATTTTATAAAAAATATACACTGGTGCTCAACGCACTGCTTCTTAGTAGGTTTATTACAAGATGTGGCAATGAACAGACGCTCTGAATTGAGTATATTCGCAGCTCTACCCAATCAAACCATGTCTACACATCTTTTCAAAAAAAGTACCCCTTTCTCACGTTTTTCCCCTGACAACACAAGATAGTATTTATAGTCCGACCAATCGTGTTTAGTCTTTCATTTGTTGCGCTCCAATCAAATAGGAGTTAACATGGTAGGCTATTTCCGTAACGTAATGTTTCTTCAAACACGTTATAAAAAAAAATTTTATGAGCAGAAATGATTTCATGCTGTCAGGCACCCCCACTATTTTATTTTGGCCATAACTTGGTAATTCCTAGACTATTTGCGTAACGTTTTACATATTCTTTGTCAGCAAACCCTAAGGAACCCAAATATACGAATTTAATGGAGCCAATATGCATTTTCTTCTAGGATAGTCGTGCTGTTACTACCTTCTCACTTCCAAACTTGAGGGTGTCTGGGTACTGTCATGTTTTCAAACGTAAACCGGTATAATGTCATAATTCCCAATAAGCGTTTTTCAGGATTTTAAAACCTAACTCTGGTATGGGTAGTGAATTTTATCACTGTCGATTTGAAATAAAGTTAGTGCATGTGGCCTTACACGCGTGATGGCAGCAATTGTGTATCGCGCGACGCGTGTTTAGTGTTGCAGGTGTCCCTGCTTTCTGCCTCTCCCTTCTCTCTATCCTTTAGTCCATCTGTCTTTTAGTTACGCCGTGTATAAAATGGAATGAATGAAATATTAAATTTAGGTCATTGATCAGCTTGCGTATCTCAAGGTTTTTCCAAGAAATACAGTACACGTTTCATTGAAGAAAGCGGGTAATAATACAGTAGGCTTTTACTATCAACGTGAAAGCGTTACAATTTGCAGACGAAGTAGAAAACAAGGGGGATTTCGAGTACAGTCATTGTGACAGCACTGTTCTTTACCATTCTTCTTTCCTTTTATTAAATTTATTTGTTAGGCTTTGCATTTACGTTTTAATTTATATATGGGGATTAGAATAATTCACGACATCTCCCCTCTTAAAACAGACATTATATGTCAGTCCTTTATTCTATATACACATAGAGAAATTTATTATTATTTCTGGGGTTTACGGTGATTCTCATCACACGGATGGCGGCTTAAAAAATCCGCTCCCAAATTTGTTTTTCCAGATATATACTCAATGCTAAAATTATAGGGAGCCAAAAGTAAGGACCATCGGAGTAACCTAGAGTTCTCATGCCTAGCCTGGGCTAGAAACGATAAAGGTTTGTGATCCGTTTGCAACTTAAATGCCTTCCCATACAGATAAATATTGAATTTCTTTATTGCCCATATTACTGCAAGACATTCTTTTTCGCTAGTTGAGTAGTTGATTTCAGCTTTATTCAATTTTCTGCTAGCATATGCCACTGGGCTTAATTCCCCATCCAATGCATCTGATTTCTGTAGTAGAGTTGCACCAACCCAATATTACTGGCATCCGTCCTTACTATGAATTCTTGACTTAAGTCAGGTAATTTCAAAATAGGTTTACTTGTGAGCTTTTCCTTCAATTCTTGGTAAGCCATTTCACATTGTGGTGTCCATGTAATGCGATCTGGATGTCCTTTACGTGTCAAATCAGTTAACGGTGCACATATGGAATTAAAGTTTTTGATATACTTCTGGTAGAAACCACATAATGAGACAAAGGATCTCACGTCCTTCTTGGTTTGTGGTCTCGGGGCTTTCTTTAGTTTCTCTAAATTCTTTGGGTCAGGGGTCATGTTTCCCTGATAAACTGTGTGTCCCAAAAATTCCAATTCTTTACATCCAACGCAACATTTGGTTGGTCGGGCTGTTAAATTTGCTTCCCTAAGTCGATCAAACAGCATCTTCAGAGAGTCAATGTGTTCCTCAAATGTTTCTGTTGCTATAAGGATATCATCCATGAAATTTGTTATACATGGATTATTCAGAGGGTCCAATAATTTTCTCATCATTCTAGAGAAGACACTAGGCGCATTCTTCAATCCAAATGGCAATCTATTAAACTCATAGTAGTGTCCTTCTGAGGTACTAAAAGCTAGGTATGGTCTAACCTCAGGCTTTACTGGAATCTGATAGTATCCTTTACTCAGATCCACTTTTGAGAAATATTTAGCTTTATTTAGTCTGGCAAACAGCTGATTTGTATCCGGCAATGGATCCACCTGTCCTTCTGTAATAGCATTCAGTCTCCTGTAATCTATACAGAGTCTATGTTCTCCAGAGGGCTTCCTTAAGAGTACAACACCGGAACTATATGAGGATTCACTGTGTGAAATAATTCCTTCCTTCAACAGATAGTCTATCTCTTCCTTCAAAGCTTTCTCCTTAGCAAACGGAATCGAATATGGTTTCATACAGACAGGTGTGGGGTCTATCAGTTTCATATCATATTCCAATAGGTTTGTATGCCCTGGTCGGTCTGTTAACACCTCTGCATGATTATTTAGAACCTGTTGCACTCTCTCTTTCTGAGTTTTTGTTAAATGTGTACTGATTTTCACCTGTGCTGCTGTCTCACAGGGGTGTAATGGATATTCAAATGATGAAAGTGGTTCCTTTTTCATCTCCATGGCGATGGACAAGGTCAACAAGTGTGTCTCTTCCTGATGTTCTCTTTCCAAATATTTCTTCAGGAGATTCACATGATAGATTTTTTCTTTCCCCTTCTTATCTATCTTATAATTTGTTCTAGACACCTTCTCTAAAACTGTATATGGACCTTGCCATCCAATCTGTAACTTATTCTGACTCCCGGGGAGAAGAAGCAGTACCTTCTCTCCCACAGCCAAATCTCTGTCTTTCGCCTTCCTGTTATAATAGGCAGCATGTTTCTTCCTGGCTTGTTTCAAATTTTCATTGGCAAGTTTCCAGCCAGTTTTTAAACGAGTGGTCAGCTCATTCACATATTGGTATGAAGATGTAATGTTTTCCTCTGCCTTTTCATCAGTCCACGTTCTTAACAAAGCTTCGAGTGGACCTTTTATTGGCCTTCCAAACAATAATGTTGCCGGGGCCATACCGGTTGAACTATGGGGTACCTCCCGATAAGCAAAGAGGGCGGCGTGCAGGTACTGGTCCCATGTATCTGGTTTTTCGTGTGCCAACTTTCTCAGGATCGACATCAACGTGCCGTTAAATCTTTCCACTTGGCCGTTCCCTTGGGGATGGTACACACTACAATGGAAGTGTTTGGCCTGGAAGATCCTGAAAACTTCTTCAGTTAGTTTCCCCTTGAACTGAGAGCCATTATCAGTCAAGATTTGATTGGGAAAGCCTAACCTTGTGAAAATTGTGAGCAATGCCTCTGCCACATGTTTAGAATCAATCGATGACAGGGCTACTGCCTCTCCCCACATAGAACAAGTGTCCACCAGAGTCAGAATGTAGCTGTTCCTTCTCTTGGTTCGGGTGAGAGGTCCCACAAGATCCACGGCAACTCTCTCAAAGGGTGTTCCCACTATGGGCATTTCCCCCAGAGTTGCTGGTGCAGTCCAATGTTTAGGTGCTACTCGTTGGCACTCTGGACAGGATTTTACATATCGTTTGATATCTTCAGTTATTCCTGGCCAGAAATAATGACAAGCTATTCGCTGTCCTGTTGCGCTGATTCCCATATGACCACTGAAGGGAATCGCATGCCCTAGTTCCAACACTTTAGTCCTATATGAAGTGGGAAGGACCAGCTGTCCGTGACCATTGGATTCAGATCCAGCCTTCCTATATATCAGTTTGTTCTTCATATAAAACTCTCCCTTGCCTGGAGGTGTATGAGATTTGGGCAACTTCTTGAAACATGGCTTGAGTGTTTTGTCCTCAGCCTGTGCCTTCCTCATCTCATCTGGGTGAGTATTTATTGGATTATCCTCCTCCTTTTTAGACTGTGATCTGGTCTGCACTGTTGCCAATATCACAGGTCTCTTGGGATTCCCCAAGAAGACATATCTACACCCCAATATCAGAGGGTAGATTGGCTCATTTATCACTGCTGCTTTTATGATTCCTTCCACATATCGCGTTTTCACTTTTATTCGGGCGACGGGAAGTGTCATGGTAGCTACATCCTTGGTTGCAGTTTGAATCTCCACTGTTTCTGTGGTGTATTGATCGGCCTGCACCAGGTGAGAACTCACAACGGAATCGTAATCTAAACCGGTATCATATAAACACCTTATAGTGACACCATTACAGATGACATCTTCACACACTGGGGGGTGGTATGGTTCCTGTAGTTCTTCAGGTTTGACCTTCTTTTCCTTTTTCCCCGATGTCATAGCAGCACAATGAGGAGGTTTCCTTCTACAATGGTCAGTGTCATGATTGTTCATCTTACAATTTTTACACCACCTTTTTCCTTGGTTGAAAGATTTTCTTTCATCATATTTCCTTTCATCGAATTGTGGGGTTTTATTTTTATTTTCATACCGTGGCCTATCAAACTGGTGCTTACCTTTGTTTTGATCCCTAGGATCAAATTTATTAAAGTTCTGTGGTGCCCTAAAGTTATCCACTTGTTTCTTTTTATTACCTGTTACCTCTGCTTGAGCTGCTTGATACCTTTCAGCAACATTTAGCAACTCACCCAGCCTCTCTGCACCTTGTTCCATGAGAAACTTTCTCAGGTCTGGAGCCATGGACTCTCTTAATTGCTCTATAAGGACCATTTCCTTAAGATCTTGGGTTTTCCCCAGAGAAGTCCATTTCTCCAAGTATGTCTCTACTCGTGCAGAGAACTGGTGATAGGTTTCACCTGACAGTAGTTTAGCATTCCTAAATTTTTTCCTATAAAATTCTGCATTCTTTTCATATCTTAACAAAAGAGCCTGCTTTAGCATGTCATAATTTTCCTGATCACTTCTGCTCATTTTTGCAAAAACTTCATAAGCTGCCCCACGAAGTCCCTGAGATAACTTTAAGCTCCACCTTTCTCTCTCTAACCCATATGTGGTAGCTAATAGTTCATACCTATTTAGATAGCTCTCTATATCATCGTCTTTCTCAACAAAATGATCTAAATGAAAATTCATAGCTGAGGTTGAGGCTCCTTGGCTAGCAGTGGCATCAGAGGCAAAGGGACTGGCACCATTTTCAGGAGCATGGCCCTGAAACTCAAACTCCCTTAGTCGTAACTCATGTTCCCTTTGTAATCTCTTCTCCTCCTTTTCTGCTTCCCTCTCTGCAGTCAATCTTCTTTCTTCGGCTTCCCTTTCTGCAGCTAATCTTTTGTCTTCTCTTTCTGCAGCCAATGCTTTAGCCTCTTTGTCAGCCTCAATCTGCAACCTCTTAGCCTCAGCCTCAATCTGCAACCTCTTAGCCTCAGCCTCAATCTGCAACCTCTTAGCCTCAGCCTCAATCTGCAACCTCTTAATCTCTTTTTCAGCTTCTATTCTCTTATCTTCGGCCAATCTTTCAGATTCTAATTTTCTTTCGGCCTCTTTTTCTAATCTTCTTTCTTCCCGTTCAATATATTTGTCACATTCAGCAGTGACATAAGAAATCATAATTTGCCCGTCCATTCCTAACTCTTTCGCAGTCTGTACAGCAGCAGATCGAAATTTTGCCAGGTCGGCCATTGTCTAACAGATAAATGTCTAAACAATTTTATCTATGACTAATTAACTCAAGACAACACAGGCACTGTGAGCTCAACCTTATTTATTTTCACCCAAGGATACCTTTTAATTCTTATTATTCCCTGAAGTGAATTACCCCCAATATTTGTAATAGGGAAAGATTCAAAATCCCGAGGGCGAGACCCCAATATATGTGGTAAAGTGGGATGTTATAAATATTTATAGGGGACTTAGTGTACTGACTGAGATCAGCTGTGAAGGTATCTATATCTAATAAGAGTAGTGTATTATAGATAACCTTACTTACTGCCACATATGTATACCTCAGTCAGAATTATTCTGGAATAGTGTGATGACTACGTTATATGTCTAGGGTATGTGTATGATGAAGTGTAAGTCATAACAACAACAGACAGATAAACAATTTAATTTATTCCACCACACTTGACAACACTGTGACACTCACATACATATAACACTCTAAGAGGATATCTTAAAGGAGTCACTGATAACTTTTCAAATAACAATATGTATTCAGTGCTGTCATGAATGTATATGTGTCCTGATTCAAATACAAAGGGAACCAGGAATCACAATCAATTTTAATTACAAGTTATATGTACAGAATTTATTAATATGATTCTTGTAGTGACATATATTATTAATGGTATCCTATGTGTGTCAGTTGTGTAGTGGTAATATGAGGTAATACTGGTTTTGTTTTGTTCAAGCTCTGTTGGTATTTGTCATCATGACTTCAATAGTTTGTTTCTATTGGAATTAGTATTGGAGATGTTCTCAGTTCCTGGTATTAAAACAATTAAATTCCCCTCTTAATTTTAGTTTATAATGTCATTTTAAGATGGGGGTACATAATGTTGAGCTCCATGGCCACACTCTCTTATCTTGCGTGATGACTGCAGTAAAAGACTCCTCTGCTCGATTACTTTAATGAGTTCTGGAGCCACCCCACTGGTTGCTATATGGACCAAGGAGTATGCTGTCCACCTCTGGCTTCAGCAAAGCTCTGACCAGGTGCTGCTCAATAACTTTAAGACCACGGTCCCTGAAACAAGAAGGTTGTACCTTCTACGTCAGAACTAATTTATACTCCATTTCTACACTGAGCACAATACATCACAAACATTGAGTTCAGAGCGTTAGGCCAACTGTCAGCTTCATCTGAAATACTTTATACCAGTATTTCCCTCCCTAATGGTTACTACGCCTCTGCAATTCCAGCATTATTTCTTTCTAGTTAATAATCTAGGTGTCAGTGTACTGTTTAGCCATTCCATGCAGTTTTACTTTCCTCCGACACCTTCTGTTCAGGCTGGAGCACTATAGGCTTTACATCATGTCGCTACTGAACCACACATATATACAGACATAATTTATCAATTTACATTCAATTTTCATTTAAAAATATTGAATATTTCAAGCTTACCACAATTCATGGAAATAATAATAAACAGTTTCGTTGACTGGCAATGAATATAGCACAACTCCGATCTGCCGATGTCCCAGGCTTTATTTTATAAAAAATATACACTGGTGCTCAACGCACTGCTTCTTAGTAGGTTTATTACAAGATGTGGCAATGAACAGACGCTCTGAATTGAGTATATTCGCAGCTCTACCCAATCAAACCATGTCTACACATCTTTTCAAAAAAATACCCCTTTCTCACGTTTTCCCCTGACAACACAAGATAGTATTTATAGTCCGACCAATCGTGTTTAGTCTTTCATTTGTTGCGCTCCAATCAAATAGGAGTTAACATGGGAGGCTATTTCCGTAACGTAATGTTTCTTCAAACACGTTATAAAAAAAATTTTATGAGCAGAAATGATTTCATGCTGTCAGGCACCCCCACTATTTTATTTTGGCCATAACTTGGTAATTCCTAGACTATTTGCGTAACGTTTTACATATTCTTTGTCAGCAAACCCTAAGGAACCCAAAAATACGAATTTAATGGAGCCAATATGCATTTTCTTCTAGGATAGTCGTGCTGTTACTACCTTCTCACTTCCAAACTTGAGGGTGTCTGGGTACTGTCATGTTTTCAAACGTAAACCGGTATAATGTCATAATTCCCAATAAGCGTTTTTCAGGATTTTAAAACCTAACTCTGGTATGGGTAGTGAATTTTATCACTGTCGATTTGAAATAAAGTTAGTGCATGTGGCCTTACACGCGTGATGGCAGCAATTGTGTATCGCGCGACGCGTGTTTAGTGTTGCAGGTGTCCCTGCTTTCTGCCTCTCCCTTCTCTCTATCCTTTAGTCCATCTGTCTTTTAGTTACGCCGTGTATAAAATGGAATGAATGAAATATTAAATTTAGGTCATTGATCAGCTTGCGTATCTCAAGGTTTTTCCAAGAAATACAGTACACGTTTCATTGAAGAAAGCGGGTAATAATACAGTAGGCTTTTACTATCAACGTGAAAGCGTTACAATTTGCAGACGAAGTAGAAAACAAGGGGGATTTCGAGTACAGTCATTGTGACAGCACTGTTCTTTACCATTCTTCTTTCCTTTTATTAAATTTATTTGTTAGGCTTTGCATTTACGTTTTAATTTATATATGGGGATTAGAATAATTCACGACAATAGCAGTGTAAGCATATAACATGTCCACGGATCCTTTTAATACTGATACATGTATGGCCTCAAAAACACCTGCTGTCATAGCAGTGTAAGAATGCAAAATGTCCACGGATCCTTTTAATACAGATACATGTATGGCCTCAAAAAACACCTGCTGTCATAGCAGTGTAAGAATGCAAAATATGTCCATGGATTCTATCCGTAATAATAATGCATGTAGGGCCTCAAAACACCTGCTGTCATAGCAGTGTAAGAATGCAAAATATGTCCATGGATTCTATCCGTAATAATAATACATGTAGGGCCTCAAAACACCTGCTGTCATAGCAGTGTAAGAATGCAAAATATGTACATGGATTCTATCCGTAATAATAATACATGCATGGCCTCAAAACACCACCAAGGCCTATAGAGCATCTCTTGTAATACTATACTCTCTATCTATATATATATATCTGCAGATAAATCACATATTAACCTAATGGATTCACACATAAATATCCATTAGTAATTCTGGTACCAACATATTCCCAGGTACACTCCGAAAAAAACATGGCCACTACATACTTCCCCGTACACACGCTGGGGACTCTCTGCCACTCAAAATCTCCTTACCCAGCACACCTCAGTCAATCACCTGACCCCGGGCAAGCTGGGCAACTATCGCTCACCTCACAAAATCTTAAACAAATTCATCTCACACGGGACTCGCCGTGAGATGTTAGCAGCGATTAACACGCTCTATTCTCGTACCTACGAGCAAACAATAGATTTATATTTTTAAATCAATTAACCGAGCGGGACAACCAAAATCCGGCTTGTTTGTACTAGACTTCTCACAATTAATTCCCTTGGGCTAGGAGTGAGGTAATTCAGCCTGCAACACATATACAATCTGTGTATCGCAAAGAGTTTCTTCCCGTTGCACTTTAAATTCGCTAAGGTATATCCTCTTTTCAAACCTGGTTCCTCTGATACTCGTAACCTTGGTAACTATAGGCCAATCTCTCTAATATCATCGCTATCCAAACCACTGGAAAAACACATTCATAAAATAACACTACAACACCTAGTTAACAACGACTTGCTAATTGATAGTCAATCGGGGTTTAGGCCTAAAATTTCATGTCACACTGCTCTAAGAGGATAGACAATTGGCACCTAAATATTAACAACGATAACATGTGTGTGGCAGTCTTTGTAGACTTTAAAAAAAAAGCATTTGAAATGATAGATCACGCTATTTTAATTAGAAAAATAGAAACATCAAAAGTAAACTTTCAACTGATGACAATAATTACACCATTCCTGTCAGACAGAAAACATGTAGTTTCTTAGAATAACTCCTATTCTAGCCCAGCAATAATAAATACTGGCGTTCCTCAGGGTTCTATACTTGGTCCTCTACTTTTTACCATATACATTAATGACCTTCCTCTTCACATCAAGCACTCATCCTGTGATCTGTTTGCGGACGACTGTACTGTTTACAAGAGTGATAAAAGCTGTAAAACACTCGAACTATCGTTACAAAAGGATACAGATAATCTGATTAAGTGGAGCAACGGTAATCGCATGCTAATAAATATCATTAAAACAAAATGCATATTAATATTAACTAGACAAAAATTATAAGATTCAGAGAAAACTACACTTCAGATCTACATTGGTATCTCACTTATTGAAAACGTTAATGAACATAAAACTCTAGGTATAATCGTTGACCAGCATCTAAATTGGAACTCACATGTACATGCACTGACCAAGCAAACGGCACAGAAAGTTTACCAGTTAGCTAAAATCAAACATTTCTTTGATGAAGATGCACGAAAATTGTTCTGTATATCTCACAAACAAGCAAACCTTGACTATTGCTCCACAATCTGGGATGGTTGCTCAATGTCCAACACAAAGAGACTCTGTTCACTACAATAGCGTGCAGTGCGTCTAGTCTCTGACAACTGCTAACTCAGTGTGTAGATTTCTATAAAAATCTCCGAATACTGCCCTTAAGAAAGCGCCTTCTGTTTAACAAAGCTAAATTTGTTCACAAAATCCTGTCACACAATGCTCCAGCATATCTGTGGCCAATGTTCAATTACAATGAAAGACGCAGTCAACGCTTTAACAGATTGCAAGTGCCCAAGCCTAGGCTTGACTTATTCAAGAAAAGTTTAGCGTACTCTGCTGCTCATCTTTGGAATTGTCTTCCACATAACCTAAGAAACAACCTCAGTCCCTATTCATACAATCATAGACTTTTTGAATACTTTCTGAATTCTGATTACATGCCCCCCTAATCGGATTATCTTTTCTGATAACATCAACTGTAGGTTCTAATGACGATGTTTGTACTTTTCAACATATGTTATGTCATGCTTATAAGTAATTAATGTTAATATGAGTGCGCTATATTATTATTTTACTTTACGTTGAATTCCTTGAAATTGATATGTAAAATGCATAAGAGAATAAATGAATTCAGTATGAAAGGGGAGCGAAAGGAAGGGCAGAATGTTAGACGGGCCTGCGTGCCCAATTCTCAACCCTTTCAAAATAAAGTTCGTTCGTTCTGTTCAGAGGCCCCCCCCCCCCTCCCAAAGGAAAGTTCATGGCTCTTTTATCACTAATAGAATGTAACATTGCGTGAACAGCGTAATTGTTCCATGTTTCTCACACATACACTGAATACCACGACCCGTGATCCCCAAATATTTTTACGTTAGCATTATTATTTTGGCTATATTTTACTCCTCATTAATTCCCCATTAGCCGGGCATTATTGCTGAGGGCTTCATCAGTTAGCGTGAGACAGGAGATTACCTCGTGTTAATGTGACTGCAAGTATTTTGCTTATTGCAAATTTGGATCACACAAACATGCGTACACGTCATTCAATCAATATCCTTTAGCTCCCTGTCATGAAATATTCTAATCCACATATATAAATTATTAGGTAAATATGAAGCCTAACAAATAAAATTAATAAAGAGAAGAGCAATGGTAAAATGACAGTGCTGTCACAAGGAATGTACTCGAAATCCCCCTTGTTTTCTGCTTCGTCTGCAAATTGTAACGCTTTCACGTTGATAGTAAAAGCTTACTGTATTATACCCGCTTTCTTCAATGAAACGTGTGCTGTATTTCTTGGAAAAACATTAAGAGGCAGACTGCGTAATGACCTAAATTTTAAATTCCATTCATGTCTTTTTCTACATTACGTTACCAAAACGAACGAACAGATGGACAAAAGGATAGCGAGAAGGGAGAGGCAGAAAGCCGAACATTAAACACGCGTCGCGCGATACACAATTACTACTATCACGCGTGTAAGTCTACAAGCACTAACTTTTTCAGACGGACAGTGATAAAATACACTACCCTTTCCCAGAGTTAGGTTTATAAATCATAAAAAACTCTTATTAGAAAAGATAACATTAGATGGGTTTACGGTTGAGAACATAACAGTACCCAGACAGAACATCTTCGAAACAGGAGGTAGAAGAAATTGCATATTTTGAACGCAGCCACGTAGCTCCTTTAAATTAGTATTTTTGGGTTCCTTAGGGCTTGCTGCCAAATAATATGTAAAACGTTACGCAAATAGTCCAGGAATTAATAAATTATACCCAAAATAAAATATTGGGGGTGCCTGACAGCATAAAATCATTTCTGCTCATAAGATTTTTTTTTAACGTGTTTGAAAAAAATTTACGTTACAGAAATAGCCTACCATGTAAACTCCAAATTGATTGGAGCGCAACAAATGAAAGCCTAACCACGATTGGTCGGGCTATAAATACTATCTTGGTTGTTAGGGGAAACGGGGAAAGGTAACATTTTTTTCAAACACTTGTCGAAACGGGGCTCATTGGTCAGACTCGCTGATATACACACTTGGGAGCGTTAGTTCGAAACCACTTGTTTAAAATAGCTTGATAAAGCATCAGTGCGTTGAAGCCAGCATATATTTTGCTCAATAAAAGCCTGGAACATAGGCAGATGGAAATTTGTGCCAGTTTGTGCCAGAATTCATTGCTAATCAACGTATCTGTGTTATTCGTATGAATTGTGGTAAGCTTGAACCATTCAATATCTTTTAATGAAAATTGAATGTGAATTGTTGATTTATGCCTGTATATATATGTGTAGTTCAGTGGCCAACGTGAGGTAAAGCCTGTAATGCTCCAGCCTGAACAGAGGGTGTCGGAGAGAAGTAAAACGGCATGGAATGGCCAAATAGTACACTGACACCTGGATGATTGATTAGACAGAAATAATGCTGGAAGTGCAGAGGCGTAGTGACCATTAAGGATGGTAATGCTGGTATATAAAGTATTTCAGATGAAGCTGACTGTTGGCCTAACGCTCTGAACGCAATGTTTGTGATGTATTGTGATCAGTGTAAAAAGAAAATATAAATTAGTTATGAAGTAGAAGGTACATCCTTCTTGATTTCAGGGACAGTGGTCTTGATGGTACTGAGCAGCACCTAGTCAGAGCTTTGCTGAATCCTGAGTCGGACAGCATACTCCTTGGTCTTTTTAGCTATCAGTGAGGTGTCTCCTGAACCCAGAGGAGAATTCGAGCAGAGGAGTCCTTTCCTGCCGCCATCACGCCAGATAAGCGAATTGGCCAGCTGAGCTCAACATTATGTCCCCTCATCTTGAACTGACTTTTTAAAATTAACATTAAGAGGGGAATTTACTTGTCTTAAAATCAGGAACTGTGAACATCTCCAATACTGGTCCCTAAAGACAAACTATTGAAGTCATGATGACAAATACCAACAGAGCTTGAACAAAACAAAACCAGTATTACCTCATTTTACTACTACACAACTGACACACATAGAACATTTGTAATAATATATGTCACTACAATATTCATATTAAATACATTCTGTACATAACTTGTAATTTAAATTGATTGTGATTCCTGGTTCCCTTGTAGTTGAATCAGGACACATATTCATTCATGCCAGTAATGAATACATATTGTTATTCGAAAGTTTATCAGTGACTCTTTTAAGATATCTTTGTAGAGTGTTATATGTATGTGAGTGTCACAGTGTTGTCAAGAGTAGTGGATTAAATTAAATTGTTTATCTGTCTGTTGTTGTGACTTACACTTCATCATACTCATACCCTAGACACATAACGTAGCATCACACTATTCCAGAATAATTCTGACTGAGATATATAGATATGTGGTAGCAAGTAAGGTTATCTATAATACACTACTCTTAATAGATATAGATACCTTCACAGCTGATCTCAGTCAGTACACTAAGTTCCCTATAAGTATTTATATAACATCCCACTTCACCACATATATTGGGGGCTCGTCCGGGATTTTGAATCTTTAACTATTAAAAATATTGGGGGTAATTCACTTCAGGGAATATAAGAATTAAAAGGTATCCTTGGGTGGAATTAAATAAGGTTGAGCTCACGGTGCCTGTGTTGTCCATTAGATATATAGTTAGAAATTGAATTGTTGGGTAGACATTATAAAAATTTACCTGATAGACAATGGCGGACCTGGCCAAATTTCGATCTGCCGCTGTTCAGACTGCAAAAGAGTTAGGATTAGATGGGCAAGTTATGGTTGCCTATGTCACGACGGAATGTGACAAATTTATTGAACGCGAAGAAAGAAGGTTTGAAGCCGAAAGAAAGTTAGAGGCTGACAAGGAAATTAAGAGGTTGCAGATTGAGGCTGACAAAGAGGCTAAAGCATTGGAAGCCGAGGAAAGAAGACAAGCTGCAGAAAGGGAAGAGAAGAAATTAGCTGCAGAAAGGGAAGAGAAGAAATTAGCTGCAGAAAGAGAAGAGAAGAAATTAGCTGCAGAAAGAGAAGAGAAGAAATTAGCTGCAGAAAGAGAAGAGAAGAGATTAGCTGCAGAAAGGGAAGCAGAAAAGGAGGAGAAGAGATTACAAAGGGAACATGAGTTACGACTAAGGGAGTTTGAGTTTCAAGGCCATGCTCCTGAAAATGGTGCCAGTCCCTTTGCCTCTGATGCTACGGTTACTCAGGGAGCCTCAACCTCAGCTATGAACTTTCATTTAGATCATTTTGTTGAGAAAGACGATGATATTGAGAGCTATATAAATAGGTATGAACTATTAGCCACCACGTATGGGTTAGAGAGAGAAAGGTGGAGCTTAAAGTTATCTCAGGGACTTCGTGGGGCAGCTTATGAAGTTTTTGCAAAAATGAGCAGAGGTGATCAGGAAAATTATGACATGCTAAAGCAGGCTCTTTTGTTAAGGTATGAAAAGAATGCAGAGTTTTACAGGAAAAAAATTTAGGAATGCTAAACTACTGTCAGGTGAAACCTATCACCAGTTCTCTGCACGGATAGAGACATACTTGGAGAAATGGACTTCTCTGGGGAAAACCCAAGATCTTAAGGAAATGGTCCTTATAGAGCAATAAGAGAGTCCATGGCTCCAGACCTGAGAAAGTTTCTCATGGAACAAGGTGCAGAGAGGCTGGATGAGTTGCTAAATGTTGCTGAAAGGTATCAAGCAGCTCAAGCAGAGGTAACAGGTAATAAAAAGAAACAGGTGGATAACTTTAGGGCACCACAGAACTTTAATAAATTTGATCCTAGGGATCAAAATAAAGGTAAGCACCAATTTGATAGGCCACGGTATGACAATAAAAATAAATTCCCACAATTCGATGAAAGGAAATATAATGAAAGAAAATCTTTCAACCAAGGAAAAAGGTGGTGTAAAAATTGTCAGATGGACAATCATGACACTGACCATTGTAGAAGGAAACCTGTGTATATGGCAACCCTTCAGGTCAGGTCGACCTCAAGACAGGAGGAGGATATTATGTTGGATACCACTCCAGAAGAGATGAGGAAGGCACAGGCTGGGGATAAAACACTCAAGCCTTGTTTCAGAAAATTGTCAACTTGTCATACAACTCCAGGCAAGGGAGATTTTTACATGAAAAACAAGTTGATGTATAGGAAGGCCGGAACTAGATCCCATGGTCACGGACAGCTGGTTCTTCCAAAAAGATACAGGACAGAATTAATAAGGAGCCTACATGTGAAACCAGATGGGGACCATGAGAAAATAGGTACCATCATTCAAAAGGTGGCTCACAATTATTATTGGCCCAAAGCAAGATGGGACATTGAGAATTTTGTAGAAAGGTGTAGCATAGCACATGAGGGAACACCCACAAGTGGGAACATGGATCAGGACCTGGACACGCCACGGGGCAAAATTAGGCCTGATAATAAAAAGAGAAATAGATTTGATAAAGTGGACCAAATGGAATGGGAAGCCCCTTTTCACGGACAAGCTTCACTTAACTGTTTTACTATGGCCACTATGCGGAGAGTGCAAAAGGATGTCTTACCCCAGGATAAGCCGACAATCCCTCAATCGGACTTAAACAAACTGGAGGAAGAGGATGTAGGGAGGAAATCTCTCATCAAGAATTTTAAGTGGGGAGAAAGCCCCAAAAGAATTGGTAGCGGTCGTTTTGTGAATGATAATTCTGGGAGGAAAAATCATCACTATAAAGCTTCGAGTGGAAGAGACCATACCGGTGCATGGACAAATAGGTCCACACAATTAAAGGTCCATATGTAGCTTTGTTAAGAACGTGGACTGATGAAAAGGCAGAGGAAAACATTACATCTTCATACCAATATGTGAATGAGCTGACCACTCGGTTAAAAACTGGCTGGAAACTTGCCAATGAAAATTTGAAACAAGCCAGGAAGAAACATGCTGCCTATTATAACAGGAAGGCGAAAGACAGAAATTTGGCTGTGGGAGAGAAAGTACTGCTTCTTTTGCCTGGGAGTCAGAATAAGTTACAAATTGGATGGCAGGGTCCATATACAGTTCTAGAGAAGGTGTCTAGAACAAATTATAAGATAGATAAGAAGGGGAAAGAAAAAATCTATCATGTGAATCTCCTGAAGAAATATTTGGAAAGAGAACATCAGGAAGAGACACACTTGTTGACCTTGTCCATCGCCATGGAGATGAAAAAGGAACCACTTTCATCATTTGAATATTCATTACACCCCTGTGAGACAGCAGCACAGGTGAAAATCAGTACACATTTAACGAAAACTCAGAAAGAGAGAGTGCAACAGGTTCTAAATAATCATGCAGAGGTGTTAACAGACCGACCAGGGCATACAAACCTATTGGAATATGATATGAAACTCATAGACTCCACACCTGTCTGTATGAAACCATATTCGATTCCGTTTGCTAAGGAAAAAGCTTTGAAGGAAGAGATAGACTATCTATTGAAGGAAGGAATTATTTCGCACAGTGAGTCTTCGTATAGTTCCGGGGTGGTACTCTTAAGGAAGCCCTCTGGAGAACATAGACTCTGTATAGATTACAGGAGACTGAATGCTATTACAGAAGGACAGGTGGATCCATTGCCGGATACAAATCAGCTGTTTGCCAGGCTAAATAAAGCTAAATATTTCTCAAAAGTGGATCTGAGTAAAGGATACTATCAGATTCCAGTAAAGCCTGAGGTTAGACCATACCTAGCTTTTAGTACCTCAGAAGGACACTATGAGTTTAATAGATTGCCATTTGGATTGAAGAATGCGCCTAGTGTCTTCTCTAGAATGATGAGAAAATTATTGGATCCTCTGAATAATCCCTGTATAACAAATTTTATGGATGATATCCTTATAGCAACAGAAACATTTGAGGAACACATTGACTCTCTGAACATGCTGTTTGATCGACTTAGGGAGGCAAATTTAACAGCCCGACCAACCAAATGTTGCGTTGGATGTAAAGAATTGGAATTTTTGGGACACACAGTTTATCAGGGAAACATGACCCCTGACCCAAAGAACTTAGAGAAACTACAGAAAGCCCCGAGACCACAAACCAAGAAGGACGTGAGATCCTTTGTCTCATTATGTGGTTTCTACCAGAAGTATATCAAAAACTTTAATTCCATATGTGCACCTTTAACGGAATTGACACGTAAAGGACTTCCAGATCGCATTACATGGACACCACAATGTGAAATGACTTACCAAGAATTGAAGGAAAAGCTCACAAGTAAACCCATTTTGAAATTACCTGACTTAAGTCAAGAATTCATAGTAAGGACGGATGCAAGTAATATTGGGTTAGGTGCAACTCTACTACAGAAATCAGATGCATTGGATGGGGAATTAAGCCCAGTGGCATATGCTAGCAGAAAGTTGAATAAAGCTGAAATCAACTACTCAACTAGCGAAAAAGAATGTCTTGCAGTAATATGGGCAATAAAGAAATTCAATATTTATCTATATGGGAAGGCATTTAAGTTGCAAACTGACCACAAACCTTTATCGTTTTTAGCACAGGCTAAGCATGAGAACTCTAGGTTACTCCGATGGTCTTTGCTTCTGGCTCCATACAATTTTAGCATTGAATATATATCTGGAAAAACCAATCTGGGAGCGGATTTTTTAAGCCGCCATCCGTGTGATGAGAATCACCGTAAACCCCAGAAATAATAATAAATTTCTATATGTGTATATAGAATAAAGGACTGACATATAATGTCTGTTTTAAGAGGGGAGGTGTCATGAAATATTCTAATCCACATATATAAATTATTAGGTAAATATGAAGCCTAACAAATAAAATTAATAAAGAGAAGAGCAATGGTAAAATGACAGTGCTGTCACAAGGAATGTACTCGAAATCCCCCTTGTTTTCTGCTTCGTCTGCAAATTGTAACGCTTTCACGTTGATAGTAAAAGCTTACTGTATTATACCCGCTTTCTTCAATGAAACGTGTGCTGTATTTCTTGGAAAAACATTAAGAGGCAGACTGCGTAATGACCTAAATTTTAAATTCCATTCATGTCTTTTTCTACATTACGTTACCAAAACGAACGAACAGATGGACAAAAGGATAGCGAGAAGGGAGAGGCAGAAAGCCGAACATTAAACACGCGTCGCGCGATACACAATTACTACTATCACGCGTGTAAGTCTACAAGCACTAACTTTTTCAGACGGACAGTGATAAAATACACTACCCTTTCCCAGAGTTAGGTTTATAAATCATAAAAAACTCTTATTAGAAAAGATAACATTAGATGGGTTTACGGTTGAGAACATAACAGTACCCAGACAGAACATCTTCGAAACAGGAGGTAAAAGAAATTGCATATTTTGAACGCAGCCACGTAGCTCCTTTAAATTTGTATTTTTGGGTTCCTTAGGGCTTGCTGACAAATAATATGTAAAACGTTACGCAAATAGTCCAGGAATTAATAAATTATACCCAAAATAAAATATTGGGGGTGCCTGACAGCATAAAATCATTTCTGCTCATAAGATTTTTTTTTTAACGTGTTTGAAAAAAATTTACGTTACAGAAATAGCCTACCATGTAAACTCCAAATTGATTGGAGCGCAACAAATGAAAGCCTAACCACGATTGGTCGGGCTATAAATACTATCTTGGTTGTTAGGGGAAACGGGGAAAGGTAACATTTTTTCAAACACTTGTCGAAACGGGGCTCATTGGTCAGACTCGCTGATATACACACTTGGGAGCGTTAGTTCGAAACCACTTGTTTAAAATAGCTTGATAAAGCATCAGTGCGTTGAAGCCAGCATATATTTTGCTCAATAAAAGCCTGGAACATAGGCAGATGGAAATTTGTGCCAGTTTGTGCCAGAATTCATTGCTAATCAACGTATCTGTGTTATTCGTATGAATTGTGGTAAGCTTGAACCATTCAATATCTTTTAATGAAAATTGAATGTGAATTGTTGATTTATGCCTGTATATATATGTGTAGTTCAGTGGCCAACGTGAGGTAAAGCCTGTAATGCTCCAGCCTGAACAGAGGGTGTCGGAGAGAAGTAAAACGGCATGGAATGGCCAAATAGTACACTGACACCTGGATGATTGATTAGACAGAAATAATGCTGGAAGTGCAGAGGCGTAGTGACCATTAAGGATGGTAATGCTGGTATAAAGTATTTCAGATGAAGCTGACTGTTGGCCTAACGCTCTGAACGCAATGTTTGTGATGTATTGTGATCAGTGTAAAAAGAAAATATAAATTAGTTATGAAGTAGAAGGTACATCCTTCTTGATTTCAGGGACAGTGGTCTTGATGGTACTGAGCAGCACCTAGTCAGAGCTTTGCTGAATCCTGAGTCGGACAGCATACTCCTTGGTCTTTTTAGCTATCAGTGAGGTGTCTCCTGAACCCAGAGGAGAATTCGAGCAGAGGAGTCCTTTCCTGCCGCCATCACGCCAGATAAGCGAATTGGCCAGCTGAGCTCAACATTATGTCCCCTCATCTTGAACTGACTTTTTAAAATTAACATTAAGAGGGGAATTTACTTGTCTTAAAATCAGGAACTGTGAACATCTCCAATACTGGTCCCTAAAGACAAACTATTGAAGTCATGATGACAAATACCAACAGAGCTTGAACAAAACAAAACCAGTATTACCTCATTTTACTACTACACAACTGACACACATAGAACATTTGTAATAATATATGTCACTACAATATTCATATTAAATACATTCTGTACATAACTTGTAATTTAAATTGATTGTGATTCCTGGTTCCCTTGTAGTTGAATCAGGACACATATTCATTCATGCCAGTAATGAATACATATTGTTATTCGAAAGTTTATCAGTGACTCTTTTAAGATATCTTTGTAGAGTGTTATATGTATGTGAGTGTCACAGTGTTGTCAAGAGTAGTGGATTAAATTAAATTGTTTATCTGTCTGTTGTTGTGACTTACACTTCATCATACTCATACCCTAGACACATAACGTAGCATCACACTATTCCAGAATAATTCTGACTGAGATATATAGATATGTGGTAGCAAGTAAGGTTATCTATAATACACTACTCTTAATAGATATAGATACCTTCACAGCTGATCTCAGTCAGTACACTAAGTTCCCTATAAGTATTTATATAACATCCCACTTCACCACACTCCCCATGGAGTATAGGCCTTCAACAAACCTATGCCACGTTTTTCTCTCATGCCATTAGCTAAAGGTCTTTACATGGCTACTTCCTCTCCTTTCATGTCTGTTTCCGGTTCTCTCTTTAATGTTTCATTGGTCTCCCTGTGGGGATTCCAGAACCAGGACTGCCTGGTAATGCTATCAACAAGTTTCCTTAGTGTATCTCATTTCCTCATTAACGTATGTCTTCTTCTTCTTTGATCCTTAGCCGCCGACCGTCAAAGTAGTCAGTGGTCATCACACCTAGTGACGTCTTGTAGGGCAACAACAAATTGATTCCACTTTGCTCGGTCGGTGTCCATTCTTCGTACAGTGCCCCAACTCTGGTTCATTCTTTGCATCTCAGCCTCCACAGTCCTCCGCCAAGTTGTTTTTGGTCGGCCTCTCTTTCGTTTTCCTTCAGGGGTCCATAGCATAGCTGTTCTTGTGATGGCATCGGGTTCTCTTCTGAGGACATGGCCAACCCAGCTCCAGCGTCTGCCAGCTATGATGGTGTGCATGTCCTCTTGCTTGCTCCGAGTAAGCAGATCTTGGTTGGTGATGGTATTCGGTCAAAAGATTCGGTGAATTTTTCTTCATCATTTTACTTGTCGAGGTATGGCGGCTTGAGTACCCTGATTACCCCCAGAGCTATGCCAGCGGGAGTTTTACTCCTGGAAGGTTCTACCAAGCTGGACAGGTTTGCGCGGGCAGGGGTCAGACTAAAGCAGACACCCTGGTCCTCCAGGTTGGGGGTTTTAGCATAGGGCTGACAACGCTGTCTATGTTAAAAGAAATGAAGTTACGGAAACGACAACAAATGAACAAACTTTGCTGCGGGATGGACATTCGTAGTCTGAGGCTCGTATGATTGTCAGTGGTGAAAGCCGAAAGGAAGCCACTGACACGAAAACGGACGTCCTGACCGCAAAACGTGAATTAACGTATGTAAATGTGACTAAATATTTTGTTTCATACAGGTTTGGATCAATCAAACAAGTGTAAACTTTTTATGATACTATTCCTTCTTATTGGTAAATCAGTTATCATTATCTGGCAAGGTACTTCCTTATGTACGCAAACAAAGGTCTATAAAAATCTTCTGAATGTGAGGTTCCCATGCAGGTAGCGAACAAAACAAGCAAACTGAGAACTGAGTGTACAAACATACGTCCATATGAGTACAACAAGCAAGCTGTATAGCATGTCTTCCAAGTATGTCAACTCCACGAGAGGAACAGATTGACAGAGACAGGCCTTTACCAACCCTCTTGACGGAAAACAGTAATGCGATGACAGAAGCGGGAGAATAACCGCCAAAGTATGAGAGAAATAGGCAAGGTTATATGAGAGCGAAAGAAGAAGAAGAACCAATACAACCTTAAAATTTGCTTAATGACCAAATTTAGACTATTTAACCATAAGAGGGCTTCAAACAAATGTTAGTGCTTAATGACTAAGTTTAGACTATTTAACTACAAGTGGACCAAACAATAAAATTTTAGTGCTTAATGACCAAATTTAGACTATCTAACCACAAGCGGACTTCAAACAATCAAATTACGTATAGATCTTAATGGCCAAATTTAGACTATTTAACCACAAGCGGACTTCAAACAACCAAATTATATCATACAGGCTGGATTTAATATAATACAATTATATTGTATTGTGCGTGACTGTAACGATAAGATAAGGCTATTGTATCTTGAGGCTTGTCGTAGTATAAAGCTAATAAAATGAGGTTGTGACTGGGGCTAGCAACCTCATCATGTAAAACAAATTGCTACGCAGGCTACTGCTACAACATCGCGTGAATGAAAGGAGCTGGCTTCCAGCAAGAGGGATAGCTGCAGTGGTGGCTTCCAGCACGAGGGATAGCTGCAGTGGTGGCTTCCCGCTCTATAAAGAGCGCAAAGGAAAATGATGAAGGCGATGATGATGGCGATGATGATGTAACTGTAAAACTTGATATTAAAACCCAGCAATTGTTTTGAGGAAAAAAACGGGTGGAGCACTTTTGTTATGTGCATCATACATGTGTGTTTGGCCAACTGGAGAGAATAGGACATAAAATATATTGATATTGTAAAAACCAGAAGAAATTCGCGGGAACAAGAACACGTGAAGAAATATGCTGGGCGGGATAAAACATGGTGAAAAGCGATCAAGAACAGATATTTACGGTTGAAGTTTTTACCAACACGACAGAGTGACGCCCTATTTGATCACGACACGAGGTGCTGCCAGTTATTTTGAGGAATTATTGTTTAGTCAGTTATTTTTAGAATTTATTCTACAAGGTTTAATCATTTATATTTCGGGATTATTCCAAAGGTCAAATTAGTTTGTATTAGGGAGTTTTCCAAGGTGCAGTTATTTTTATGTTAGGGGGTTTCCCACACAGTCCAGCCAAGTATCATCATCAATCATCGTGATTTATCTACACACTCCTTGCAGATCATGAGGCCACCTCGGCAGCTGGTCCCCGTTCATGAAGCATTCACCAAGCATTCACGTGCTGTTGCAGAAATGGTTTCTATGGAGATTCGTTTCACATGATGAGGTTTTGCAGCCCCATAAACAACCTAATATTAATCGACTTGTACGACATTCCTTATGGTGCATTAGTGTTATTTCGTTGTTTCTTCGGAGATCCCCGCGATCTACACGGTGCATAATCAGTTATTACAGAAGATAATTCCAGAAGTGTCTACACATTTTGGCAACATTGTACTCGTAGCATGAACCTGCTGAGGGTTGAGTGATGGCACAAAAACACACACCAATTCACAAACATGTGCACAAATAAGCTTACATTGCACACACGAACACACGCACTTGTCTGAAAAAAAATTATCCTCTGTTTATTGAAGCTACAAATTATCCTGACAACAGTCTTACTCTGTGTTTACCGCCCTGAGATGACGTTGTAAAAGCCCCACGCCTATAATGCATGTTGCAGGTGACGATTCAGTGTCTTGGTGTTATTATATTACACGTTAGCTGATCCATAGCTGGCGGCAACATTTTGTTTGTTTACAGTTTTGGTTCTCACAACAGTTGGCTCTACAACAACTCCCCTTATGCTTTTCGTAATGATGGAATTTTCCTGCCTCGAGTGCTGGTAAAGTCATGGAAGCGCGGCCTGATGTCAGGAAATCCCACAAATCAACTCAGAAGATTAATATACCTACAGCTACTCACGCATATCTACAAACAAAAACAATGTTTATTTGGGTGTTCGTTATGTTTCCACGTAGTACGAACCTTGCAACACCTAACCACGTGTCTGGAACTGTAGGTTAAATCAAGGTTTTTTTTTTTTTAAATTTTTTTTTTTAATATAGGATATATGTCCTGGTTGTGTATGCTGCATGTTTCATCATCGTCATCTTCATCATCATTTTCACTTGAGCTTCCTACGGAGCATGAAGCTGATACTGTAGCTGGTCCTCTTGTAAGAAGCCTGCACCAAGAAGTCACATACTCTTGTAGTGGGGGTTTCTGTGGCTATTTCTTGTACATGATGAGGTTACTAGCCTCATCCTCAACCTTGTAATAGTCGCCTTGAATGACATGCCTGAGGTGCATTAGTTATATTCTTCCTTTGTCTTTTCAAACATCCCCTGGAACTACACGGACATGCTGTATGTATGGTTCTAAAATATTCTCAAACACCTTTTGGAACTACACGGACTTGCTGTATGTATGGTTATGAGATATTCTCAAACACCCCCTGGAACTACACGGGCATGCTGTATGTATGGTTCTGAGATATTCTCAAACACCTTTTGGAACTACACGCACATGCTGTATGTATGGTTATGAGATATTCTCAAACACCCCCTGGAACTACACGGGCATGCTGTATGTATGGTTCTGAAATATTCTCAAACACCCCCTGGAACTACACGGGCATGCTGTATGTATGGTTCTGAGATATTCTCACACACCTTTTGGAACTACACGGACATGCTGTATGTATGGTTATGAGATATTCTCAAACACCCCCTGGAACTACACGGACATGCTGTATGTATGGTTCTGAAATATTCTCAAACACCCCCTGGAACTACACGGACATGCTGTATGTATGGTTATGAGATATTCTCAAACACCCCCTGGAACTACACGGACATGCTGTATGTATGGTTCTGAGATATTCTCAAACACCTCCAGGAACTACGCGGACATGCTGTATGTATGGTTCTGAGATATTCTCAAACACCTCCAGGAACTACGCGGACATGCTGTATGTATGGTTCTGAGATATTCTCAAACACCTTTTGGAACTACACGCACATGCTGTATTTATGGTTCTGAAATATTCTCAAACACCCCCTGGAACTACACGGACATGCTGTATGTATGGTTATGAGATATTCTCAAACACCCCCTGGAACTACACGGACATGCTGTATGTATGGTTCTGAGATATTCTCAAACACCTCCAGGAACTACGCGGACATGCTGTATGTATGGTTCTGAGATATTCTCAAACACCTCCAGGAACTACGCGGACATGCTGTATGTATGGTTCTGAGATATTCTCAAACACCTTTTGGAACTACACGCACATGCTGTATTTATGGTTCTGAAATATTCTCAAACACCCCCTGGAACTACACGGACGTATGTATGGTTATGAGATATTCTCAAACACCCCCTGGAACTACACGGACATGCTGTATGTATGGTTCTGAGATATTCTCAAACACCTCCAGGAACTACGCGGACATGCTGTATGTATGGTTCTGAGATATTCTCAAACACCCCCAGGAACTACACGGACATGCTGTATTTATGGTTTTGAAATATTCTCAAACACCCCCTGGAACTACACGGACATGCTGTATGTATGGTTCTGAGATATTCTCAAACACCTCCAGGAACTACACGGACATGCTGTATGTATGGTTCTGAGATATTCTCAAACATCTCCAGGAACTACACGGACATGCTGTATGTATGGTTCTGAGATATTCTCAAACACCTCAGGAACTACACGGACATGCTGTATGTATGGTTCTGAGATATTCTCAAACACCTCCAGGAACTACACGGACATGCTGTATGTATGGTTCTGAGATATTCTCTCCTCATGGTGCTTTTCCACTTTAGTTTGTGTTATTGTTGAGGTTATTGTGCCTTTTAGTAGCTCCACAGTTGTTCTAATTCCAGGCTTCATTTCTGGCATGATGTTTTCTTTTAGGCAAAAGTGCATTTATGTCAATCTTGCATGCGTGCTATCATCCAGATCCGTGGTCCTCAGACATCTTGCCTTTGTTTAGCACTTATACTAAAGCTGCGGTAGCGCAGTAGTTCGTACACTGGCATCCTAGCTCGGTGGTCCATGGTTCTATCCCCAGTAGAGGTGGGATATTTTAGACCGCAAACGGCTCCGGGGTCGACCCAGCCTCATGAATTGGGTACCAGAGCAACTCTGGGAAGGTTAAGGTGGCCGGATTGATGCTGACCACATCACCCCTAGTGTTCCGATGGTCAAGAAAATATGGGCCTAATAACGTATTCCCAATATGCCTCAATGGGTGTGTAACAGGATCCTCCTTAGCAGTTATATTGAACCAATATTGTTCCTCATATCTGAAGGTATACAGTAAAATATTGATAGCGATGTGTGACTATAGGTAGTCTGTGGTAACGTTTTTCTTCGCTCTTTTCATTGTGTCTGTCGCCATAACCATCTTTATCTGCTTGCGTAGGATAAACCTTCAGTTATCACTTGCCAAGCCTACATGTTCCGTGGGAAATGTTTAGATTATCTTCCTGTCCTCTTTCTTTTTCTTTAATCTGAAATAAAAGTCTACTCTCCTAATGTTGATTTTATTTTTACTGGTTATTTTCATAGTAATTATTTGAACACTGCAGTTAATTTTCGACTTGCATACTACGATGAGTCTTTGTATATCTCTCAATCAGTGTGCCTAGGGTGGGGGTGCTTTAGGATTTGAGGCACCTTAGATGTTATACAAAATTTGTCAGTATCTACATTATAGCAATGTTCGGAACTCCACTTTGCTTAGAGAAGAACAATGCTTGACAGCACCATCTACTTACAAGCTGATGTGATCAGCAAATCATGATAATTCAATCTTCTGTTCTCTTGCTTATCATAGTAAATTGAGTCTGCAGCTGTCATGTTATAATTATGTCAGTGTTCATCATTTTCTTTCATCAAGGAGCATAGGGGTTTATGTAAAGACGTTATTTCTTACTACACCTGTAGTACACCACTGCAAAGTATCAGTCTGTCTGCTCTGTAAGGAAGAGTGGTGTGTTGTTGAGATCAGGCATGCTCCAGTCTACCCAGCTGTAAATGGGTAACTCACCCTAGCCCTGAGTTAGGGAAGGCAAAGGCTCCAGGGGAAGCAGGCCCTAAACTTGGTCACTTCAGCCGACGCAGGATGGTGTATGTATGAAGTAGTAGTGTAGAGTGTGATTACCGCGAATGGTGTACTGTTCGTGTGCTGACCAATATAATCACTCATACACATGTGTCTACAAGGCACCAATGCAGACTGCTGGAATCTTAGTTTACTCAATTTATTCAGACGTACACACTGGGACATACGAGTACATCAGGCTTTGTTGACATAACAATTTGTAGGTATACATAGCAGATCTGAAGTCATGACACATGCAGAAATAATGGGTAGTACATCAAAGTTCAATGTCATGATACATCATCTTATGAAACCACGAAAAGGGGGTTTCTAGCAGGATTGAGATCTCTCTGTCACTGTCCGATAATAAGATAAATAATCTGTTCTCTTGGCAGTGATCAAAACAGACGATGACCGAAATCCAACATGGCTACCTTCCTGAGTTGTCGTTCACTCATTCATAGGAAGAATATCAGCCAAAGTTAATTTACAATGGATATATAACGGATTTCATAAATGGTTCCATGCAGCACTACGGTGATCAGGTTAGTTCACGTAGCCATAACCGCTGCAGGAAAATCTGTCATCTTCGTCGATACAAAACACGACACTAGCATATCGAAGCACCCAAAAGTCAAGCTAGGCCTAACCGACGAGAGATCATCAAAAATACGAGCTGGGTTTACCTGGAGTCCGAATCATCTATATACTGACATAAGGAGAGTCTCTAACACAAACTATCGTAGAGACACTATCTCCTCCAGAAGAAAAAACCACTTCGTAAGACATTTTTTCTTGACGAAGGGACCAGCTCTTGAAAAACGTACCCCGCCATTCTTAGCAGTACATCGGAACTCATCACGACTTGTTAAGACAACTCATACTTCCGCTAACAAGAATCTAGTCCCTCATACCCATCCAAAATATACAATATAGGACTGATTCTACTTGTACTAATAATATGTAATACATATGAATTCAGGCCATAAACACAATAAGCAAATTAATATATTTTCTGGCCCTAAAATTAAGTACAAACGCAAGCGTACTATTCTTGCGCTGGATCGATATCCAGACCGATTACTCCTATAATCAAAAGTGTGAATCAAACATGGATTATCTCGCTTTTACAATAAACAGCATTTTCATACACAGATGGATGCATGTCTATATTTTTCCCATATTAAATAACCATATCGATTTTTTTGTAATATGTGCGTCAAAAATATGCACGCAACAGATTACCACACCCCTCGGGAAAAAAAAAAATGGTACATTTTTTTTTGAAATACATCTAGGAGCAACATACAATAGGCTCACAACGCACCAATAACAATGCGCAGATGATAAGCATAAGTTTTATGACCTTAGAGAAAGCACTTCTCTAAGTATTAATATTTCCAGAGAGGTGTCACCAACGCATACTACAATATTAGCAATGACACAATTTCCACATTAGTTTATACATAAATTCCATCTAAGATATCTTAACATCATGATCATCAAAGACGAAAAACATTGAAAAAATCAGCGGTGAATAAATATCCATGAACCGCTAAGTAGTGTTACAATCAATATATGATATATTACATATGTGTACACATTTCAACATAGAAACAATTGTATCAAAGCTGTATAACAGTTATGAATCATGTGGGCATCTAGACAAAATATCTGCCATCACATTTTCTGACCCACGGATAGCTCGCACCGAAAAATGAAATGGCTGTAGAGCAATCGCGTATCGCGTTGATCTCGCGCTCTTCAGATTTTTACTCTGAATAGCCGTAAGAGCTTTCTGGTCAGTTTCCACAATGAAATGCGCGCCCAGAAGAAATCTTTGTAGTTTAAGGATTGACCAAACCATAGCCAATAATTCACGGTCTAGGACCGAGTAATTCTTCTCTGCGGCATTTAATTTCCGAGAAATATACATCACAGGATGCAGAGTTCCAGAGTACTCTTGCATTAGTGCAGCTCCAATCCCGGTGGATGAAGCGTCACTACGAAGAATAAATGTCTTATCCTTAGAAGGTAATACTAGGATAGGTGAAGTAGAAAACATAGTTTTAACCTTATCCAAAGAGGATTGACATTCTTGAGTCCAATGGACTACATTAGGAGACCCTTTCTTTAGCAAGGAAGAAAGAGGTGACATAATGGAGGACAGATTCGGTATGAATCGTCCATAAAATTGTATTAGACCTAAGAGACTTCGTACTTGCTTTTTAGTCTTAGGAATAGAAATGTTAAGTATCTTACTTGTATTATGGTCTTCTGTTTTTAGGAACCCATGACCAACACGGTGTCCTAAGAAAGATATTTCGCTAAAACCAATACATGCTTTCGATGGTTTCGCTGTCAGGTTATGCTCGCGTAAGATAGACAATAGTTCATTTATACCATTATAGTGATCGTTCCAAGTATCACTGAAAAGACAGATGTCATCAAGATACGCAATGACATCTGAGCGATGAGATAGGATTCGACGCATCATGCGTACAAATGTAGCAGGGGCGTTCATAAGACCGAAAGGCATGAAATTCCATTGGAATAGACCCCTAGGCGTCGAAAAAGCAGTAAACGGTTTGGCGTGTTCGGATAGTGGAACTTGCCAATATCCCTTAGACAAATCGAGTTTAGTAAAGAAGTGAGAATTCGATAGTCTCGTAAGTAGCTCTTCTAGTAAAGGCATAGGTTCAGCATCGAATTTAGTCACTTGATTCAATTTGCGATAATCCACGCAAAGACGTATGTTATTGTCTTTTTTCCGTACTATAACCATCGGCGAAGAATATGCTGATGTGGATGGTTCAATAATTTTTAACTCTATCATCTCATCTAACTCTTTCTCTACCTGTGCTTGGAAATGTATCGGGATAGGATACGGTCTGACTCTTATAGGACTATGGTCAGTAAGAATAATGTCATGTTGAATGACATCCGTTTGACCAGGAATGTCAGTAAGGACATCCTGAAATTGTTCTAACATAGTAGAAACTTGTTTCTGCTCTCCTGGAGATAATTCTGGAGAAATTGCAACATCTTTCCATGATTCATTAGAGTGAAGAGGAATCATTGGAAAAGGTAAATTTACATCCGAGAAACTCGTTTCCTCATCCTGTATTACTGACAGAGATGAGTACTGTCCATGTTGGACTGGAAAATCGTCCGTTGCCTGGAAAACAGGTTGTAAATAATCAGGACGTTCATGGAATTCCGTGAGCATGTTGATGTGGAAGGTTTTACGCTTCCCGTCAATATCGACGATATAGTCAACATCGGAAACCTTTGATATTATATCGTACGGACCTTTCCAAGAAATGAGAAGTCTATTTTCCCTACAAGGTAGCAAGACAAATGCTTTGTCACCTGGACAAAGTTGACGCAAACATCTCTTTTTATTGGCAAATTCCCTTGCCTTCTGTTTCGCAAATTCAGAAGAAGCAGTTGCCAATTTGCATGCTTCAATAATCTTGTGTCTAAGTGCGATGACATATTCATAAGAGGATTTTGTGTCATCGACAATATTATCAGCAGTTATAAGATCATGAAGTAAGGACATAGGACCTCGCGGTTTCGCGCCAAAGACAAGTTCAAAGGGAGAAAATCCTGTATGTTCGTTGGCGACCTCTCTATATGCAAAGAGAGCCGCGGGTAAAACCCTATCCCAATCCTGAGGATGATCTTCTGTTATCTTACCTAGTAGGTTTTTCAGAGTTCTATTCAAACGTTCCACCATCCCATTGGACATAGGATGATAAATACTACTCAGCGATCTCTCTATCTTCAGAGTCGACATTACTTGAGACATGGTATCCGATATAAGTTGGGTACCATGGTCGGATAATATTTCTGCTGGAAACCCCAGACGAGAAAATATTAACCAAAGAGCATCTGCGACATCAGCAGTAGTTATGCTCTTTAGAGGAACAGCCTCCGGCCAACGTGTGCACATATCAACACACGTCAGAATAAATTGGTGTCCTCTAGCAGACTTTATCTTAAATGGACCAATGATGTCTATCGCCATTTTTTGAAATGGCCGAATGGGAATGTCTGCAGCCTGAATAGGTGCATCATGGCGTGGACCTCTGGATTTAATCTCTTGACATACTTTACAAGATCGACAATAGATTCGTATGTCCTTATTCACAGCAGGCCAAAAGAAAGATTGAAGAACTCTAGCTTTAGTACGGGAAAAACCCATATGTCCAGCACACTGCGAATCATGAGCGTGCTGTAAAATTTTAACTCTCATATTTTTAGGCACAAGGATTTGAGAATGAATGGACTTAGCGGAGTCTTGTACCATACGTACAAGTACGCCATTCTTCATCGTAATCCAAGATTTACGATTTGTATCCTTATTCGGATCACCTTTTGTTGCCAGAGTAAAGAATTTCTTTAGAGTAGGATCATCTTCCTGCTGTTTAATAAAGGAATCGTGTGAAATCTCCAAGGGATCATCTTGGATCTGCGCATCATTATCTTCAGAATGTGAAGATTGTGGCATATTGAGAGCTTGAGCCCTAGTGATTACTGCATTAGCAGATTGCATATTAACATTTTCCCAATTAGAGATTTGCTGTGGAGTGCATTCTTTCACTCCATGAATGCGACCGATGATAAGATCAGCGATCGGATTCGGCAAGAGACATGCTTGCACCTCTCCTGTAAAGAACGGTGTAGCAATATTGATAATGGCAGTGGAGTACTTCTCCAATGTGCCACCAAATGTTACACATTTGACTATATTGCCCGTAGCTCGAGAAGGATTTACGAGTGATTGCCTCACTCCAATGGTAGTGCACCCCGAGTCGAAAAGAATTGATACCGGAGTACCATCTATTAGGCCCCTATTAAAGACAAGAGCACCCCTTCCATTATGCGCAATTGACGCATGGAGAGCGGGAAGTGGGTGACCGCAGCTTAAAGTAGAAACTGTGGTTGGATCGAATAATGTTTTGCATTGCGAACACTCAGATGCTCTAGCAAAATCGAAAGCGGAATTTGCTACACTATTGGAGTCTTTTTTATCATTATTCTGATTATCGGTGTCGTGGAACTCCTGTTGTGCAGAGTTAGCCTGGTAATAAGATTTACCATGTCTTTTGTGTTGTGATCTACCTCGGTTATAATTGTCTCTATAATTATTATTGCCTCTGTTATAACCCCTATTTGGGTTTGAATCATAATATTCATGATCATAATCATCATGCTCGTTATATTGAGTATCCCTGTAATATTGTTTCTTTTGTCTCTATGAAGCACTTGGGTAGTTCCTATAGCTACTCCCTTTCCGAGAATTTCTAACATTATGGGTACCCCTCGCGTGTCGAGGACTATCAGCCCGATTCCAGTTCTTCGAAGAAGAACCCTGATTTGAGTGGTTATCTTGGTTTTGATATTTATTCCAATTAACCTTTTTATCAAATTTATTTTTAGCTCCTTGGAATTTGTGTGAGTAATTCTGATTATATTCTGTTGCCGAAGCAACTGGCATACTCTCTTTAATGTTAGAGTTACTAAGAATCATGTCAGGGTGTGCCGTGGCATACTGGTCACAATATTCTTCCATTTGCTTTATTGTACTAGGTTTACGCTCATGTAAGAACTCTAGGAATGATTTATTTACAGAAGACATGACCTTGTCTCTTAGCAATAAATCTGTAAGACCATCAAATGTTTTCTCTGTTTTGGATAATTCAATCCATCGTGAAAGTGTAATTCGTGCTTTTGAGATGAAATCTGAGAATTCTACACCTACCTCAGGTCTCATTGTTTTAAACAAAAGACGGTAACCTTCCTCAGACAGCTGATATCTCTTTATCAAAGCTGCCCTAACAGCATCATAATTGTCTTTGTCGGCCTCTTCAACAAAATATAACTTACTCAGAGACTCCCCTTTTAGATTTTCAGAAACTGATTCACATACTGTGATTTGTCAACATTATGAGATCGACAAGCCCGTTCTGAAGCCAAAATGTCATGTCATCACCTGGTATGGGTATAAATGCTGGACAGCATTGACCTTGTACACTAAGGGTTAATACCATTCACCACCAGCTGCCTGAACGCATTAACTCATCTGGTCAAGTTTAGTGCATCATCTGCAAAAAGAACTGCTACAGTTGAGTATGATCTCTTGCTATCCCGATCTCTCATGGATCATGCCTATTTACAGATGGATCACAACAGATCCATCTGTTAGCCTTGGATCCGGTATTTTATTTTCCTGACAACCACAACTATTATTTTTCACTTTAGGCACATTCCCACTGGTTTTTTCTGTTCCACTGTCAGCTGAGGTTTCAAGCTCTAGATTGATGCAAAATTTTTTTAACACCAATTCTGACTGCGTCAGGTTTAGTCATCCTCACAATGCACTGTTGTTCTTGCAAGCTCTCAAGGTATGGTCATTTTAAACTGCCCTTGTCTTCTGAGAATTTCGACTAAACAATGTAATCTTTTTTGCAACTGAGAACCATACTTCAGTGTACCTAATCTTTCATCGTGGTTGCTACCCGGAATATGACAAGCTTGATCAGTTGTAAACTTTTTTTCATTTAACCTTTATGTGTAACAAATTTTTTTTATTGAATTCCACTTGTTTGAGAAAATGTGAGTCTTCTTTTACTTTCAGAAGAGAACAGAAACTGGCACCCTCTTTACGATTTATTAGACTTTTCCTAAGACTTTATCGAATTCATTTTTCAGTTCTTCGTTATCAATTTCATTTTCTGAATAAATTTTTCACAATTTTACGATTGTCTGTTTAAATACTTTTGGTCTTCTAAACGTTTTAGTATTTTCTGGGCAAATCGCTCTGTTTTTACAGGAAGAAATGAACCTTGTTCAAGTCCTTTTTAGGTTGGTCGAATCTGTAAGTCATCAGCATATGTTTTCTCGGGATCTGTTTTTTTTGTTTAAATGAACTTCAAACTCTGTGTAATTCTTGTCAACTCGTTGACGGTCTGTTAATCATGATATTCTCGGCATTTTGTTTTAAAAAAGACGGTAACCTTCCTCAGAAGCTGATATCTCTTTTCAAAGTCTTTGTTTTTCAAATTGTCTTTGTCGGCCTCTTCAACAAAATATAACTTACTCAGAGACTCCCCTTTTAGATTTTCAGACAACTGATTCACATACTGTGATTTGTCAACATTATGAGATCGACAAGCCCGTTCAAATCTAGAAAGCCAAAATGTTATGTCATCACTGGTAGGGTTAAACGCTGGTACTTTGACCTTGTACACAAAGGGTTTACCATTACCACCAGATGCCTGATTAACATTACTCATACATGTCAATTTTAATTTCTCTAATTCAAACTCATGTTCTCTTATTGCTTTTCTCTCTTCAGCTTCTCTATCTAATCTTTTTCTGTTCTGCAGCAGCTTCTAGTTTTTTTCTGTTCTTTGCAGCAGCAGCTAGCAACTTCTGCAGTTTTTTTTGTTTTTTTTCTGTTCTGCAGCAGCAGCTACATCTAGATTTTTCTGTTCTGCAGCAGCAGCAACTTCTAGTTTTTTCTGTTCTGCAGCTGCTTCTAATTTCTTCTGTTCTGCCTCAAATCTCCTTTCCTCCACTTGCATCTGCAATTTCTTAAGTTCAGCAGCAGTATCAGCTTCTTTTTCTAATCTTTTTTCTTCAGCTAAGGCTTTCCTTTCTTCTGCAGCAGCTTTTTTTTTCTTCTATTTGAAGTTTTCTCTCCTCAGCCGCAGCTTTTTTTTTTCCTCAGCAGCAATTTTTTTTCTTTAACAGCAGCAGCAATTTTTTTCTCTTCTGCAGCTAATGCTTTGTCATATTGAGCAACAGCCCATTGTTCTAAGTCTTTTCCAGTCTTATCAAAAGATTTTCCTAGTGTAATGAAATAATCTAAGGTAGACATATTGTCTTCTTAAATCAGAAACCTGAAAAAGTAAATAAATTACTCTCTTTGTTAATGGGAGACAAGTCTATACCTTAGACTTAGTCTTAGTCCAAACTTGTATGGTTTACAATAACCAATGATAACTTGAGTACCTGTGGACAACAATAATTGTATCTCAAATACTGTGGGGACAAGCCTTACAAAGGTCTTGTATACCTCACTGTAATCAAAGATCACTTGAGTACCTGTGGAAAAAAAAATATTTCCCTTTACCAATAACTTTGGGAGACAAGCCTTACAAAGGTCTTGTATATCTCAATGTAATCAAAGATCACTTGAGTACCTGTGGAAAAAAAAAAATATTTCCCTTTTCCAATAACTTTGGGAGACAAGCCTTACAAAGGTCTTGTATACCTCAATGTAATCAAAGATCACTTGAGTACCTGTGGAAAAAAAAAAAATATTTCCCTTTTCCAATAACAATCAGAAAGTACTGATCTGTACTATACTATCAGTGTATACCACTATACGTCATATGTCAACTAAAGACATTACAAATGACAAACAAGAAAAGACAATCTGAAAACATTTGCAGAGATCAAATTAAATTAAATAGGGGAAATGAAAAAAATGATCACAGAACCTGTGATGATAACTGCCATAAGATAACAAGACAAATAACGCTACAGTGTATAAACATAAGGGTGTAAAAAACTGAAATGAAAGGAAAGATGAGACCTACAATTATACAAACAAATCAAACAAAACTAAGGAACACAAAAAATGTTACAAATACAAATATGAAACAGTCGTCACAACTAACCAAATATTTGCAAACTATGTTGCAAGCAAATTTCAATTAAGAAATTGCTCCCTATCGAACGCCAGAACAAGACCAATATTACTCGGTATTCCTGTTCTAGTCACACAGAATATAAACTAATTTAATACACAACAAATAACATGTAAGCATAAATAGCATATAGCATACAATATCATTTTATGTCATGAATGGAATGTGTTGCCAGTATAGTGTTGTAAAGTAGGCACAGTTTATTTAAATAATACTAACTTGCCACTTTATTCAGTAATAGATTTAAGTTTAAACTATTACACTGTCAATTTTTTCTCTGTTGAGCATATGAAGATCCCACGATGAACTATGCACTTTATTCAGCAACACTGCGATTCTTCTGTACGTTGAGAAATGTCAACAATATTGCTCCAGATATTTTCTACACTTGATACCACTGTCCTGTGTAATACTGTCTGTACAGCGAAAAACTGTCAACAAGTGCTGACCTAGATACAGCATCCTATCGGTAATACAGGTCAAGCTGTCCTACTGGTGTTGATGTGTTCAAACAAATGTTCTTTCAGCTGTAAACTGTGATTCTCAACACAAAACTGCGTAAGCTGGACCCAGGAATCTGGCTCGCCACTGTAAAGACGTTATTTCTTACTACACCTGTAGTACACCACTGTAAAGTATCAGTCTGTCTGCTCTGTAAGGAAGAGTGGTGTGTTGTTGAGATCAGGCATGCTCCAGTCTACCCAGCTGTAAATGGGTAACTCACCCTAGTCCTGAGTTAGGGAAGGCAAAGGCTCCAGGGGAAGCAGGCCCTAAACTTGGTCACTTCAGCCGACGCAGGATGGTGTATGTATGAAGTAGTAGTGTAGAGTGTGATTACCGCGAATGGTGTACTGTTCGTGTGCTGACCAATATAATCACTCATACACATGTGTCTACAAGGCACCAATGCAGACTGCTGGAATCTTAGTTTACTCAATTTATTCAGACGTACACACTGGGACATACGAGTACATCAGGCTTTGTTGACATAACAATTTGTAGGTATACATAGCAGATCTGAAGTCATGACACATGCAGAAATAATGGGTAGTACATCAAAGTTCAATGTCATGATACATCATCTTATGAAACCACGAAAAGGGGGTTTCTAGCAGGATTGAGATCTCTCTGTCACTGTCCGATAATAAGATAAATAATCTTTTCTCTTGGCAGTGATCAAAACAGACGATGACCGAAATCCAACATGGCTACCTTCCTGAGTTGTCGTTCACTCATTCATAGGAAGAATATCAGCCAAAGTTAATTTACAATGGATATATAAAGGATTTCATAAATGGTTCCATGCAGCACTACGGTGATCAGGTTAGTTCACGTAGCCATAACCGCTGCAGGAAAATCTGTCATCTTCGTCGATACAAAACACGACACTAGCATATCGAAGCACCCAAAAGTCAAGCTAGGCCTAACCGACGAGAGATCATCAAAAATACGAGCTGGGTTTACCTGGAGTCCGAATCATCTATATACTGACATAAGGAGAGTCTCTAACACAAACTATCGTAGAGACACTATCTCCTCCAGAAGAAAAAACCACTTCGTAAGACATTTTTTCTTGACGAAGGGACCAGCTCTTGAAAAACGTACCCCGCCATTCTTAGCAGTACATCGGAACTCATCACGACTTGTTAAGACAACTCATACTTCCGCTAACAAGAATCTAGTCCCTCATACCCATCCAAAATATACAATATAGGACTGATTCTACTTGTACTAATAATATGTAATACATATGAATTCAGGCCATAAACACAATAAGCAAATTAATATATTTTCTGGCCCTAAAATTAAGTACAAACGCAAGCGTACTATTCTTGCGCTGGATCGATATCCAGACCGATTACTCCTATAATCAAAAGTGTGAATCAAACATGGATTATCTCGCTTTTACAATAAACAGCATTTTCATACACAGATGGATGCTCAAGGATGATTTTATTTAATACTTTTCCTGGCACTGATAGTAACAAATACTCTATAACTTGTGCACTCTTGTAAATTTTCCCTTCTTAGGCAACTTGACAAGATAACATTCCTTCCATTCTGCTGGCATTTCTTCTCTCTCCCAGACTTTGCCAAGTAGTTTGTATAATATCTCTGTTAGAGGTATCAATATCTGTTTTGATGGCCTCTGCTGGAATGGCATCTTGACCAGCTGCTTTTCCATCTTTCAGAAGCAATGCTAACCATAAAACCTTCGTAAAAGGAAGGATTTTTTGTTACTCGAAATTTTGTTGAATCAGTTTTGAATCAGACTGTCAGATAAATCTATCAATTCCTTACTTTTCCTCCAAAGTTATTGTATCAAAAATAAAAAATAAAATAATGATGAAATAAATCGTGTTATTTCTCAATCCTAAAATTTATAAATCTCTTCACCTTAAACCTTACGGATATATAGATTATATATATAATTTGTTAGGTCCCGGGAAATACCCCAAAGGTCTTCCCGACTCCTAGAGATTTAAAGTCGGGAAAAATCAGAAGCACTAGTAGTTTACTCCGGCCTTGCCGCAAGGCACGTGCTACTGCCAAAACATTCGACTCCTGAAGCGAAGGAACAGTCAAAACACCTCTATGGACTAGCAGTAATCAGCGACAATCTTGATCACCACATTTGTGGCGAGATGGTAGATGACAAAGATAATATCAAGTGATACACTTGACTCAGATAGTGAATAGTTCTTCCAGACACAGGAAAGCAAGCTGGTGAACTCTACGTAGGGACGGCACAGGATAAAGTGGAGATGTTAAGCCCACAGTTCCGATGCTGTAGAAGAAAAGAACTGGTAACAAAGTTTCCCTCTCGCTGGACCTATCCTGTGCTTCTAGGGAATGTATATGTATGGCTCTTAGTTAATCACTACCACTTAAATGTACTTTAACACAGAAAACGCTGAATCTGGGAAAATAATTAAATAATTTCAGATGTAAAATAGATCAACACATTTATTGTTAATTTATTGTTTTAGAAAAAAAAGAAACTTAATGTTATATACATCAATGATTAACTTACAAGCATAGATAGCACAATAGAATTATCTACAACAGCCACTGTTCTCATGCTTCTAGTTTCATCATGTACTGCACGATATTTGGTGGGAGTGGTAGTATTTTCTTGCTGGTGTAAATGTATCTTTGATAAGGTGCTCCTGGTCCTTGAGATGGAATGCTAAGGCCACCTAGCTATGATACACATAGTTCCAAAGATAATGTCTTCTGGTCCTAACGGCACAATGCTTAGGCCAGGTAGCAGTCAGTAGTGGTCCGCGAATAGGATAGGACTCCTGTTTCTGAGACCCAATGCTGAGGCCTAGTAGTATCCCGTGGATCCACTCACCAACTGAAACCCTCAGTTTGACAGCCACAAAGCTGACTGGGACAGTGTTAGAAGTTACTTGCATTTAATGGCAGAATTCTTCTAGTAATACTTGTAGAGGCTTCGATGCGAGAAGGGATCTTGCTCTCATACACTGTCGACTGTCGTTCAAGCGTGTGTGTTTTTAATTTCTTGGGCTTTTTACTACGTGGAAATCGCGCGGACCTCGGAGAGAGAATTACGTCACAGCCACTTTTGCCTCTCAATCCGTGATGTCAAAAATTGCACTTTGTGCATTATATGCAGCAATAATTCATCATATCTCCATACTGATATTAAGTAGTACTTCCAAACGATATTCTTTGGACTTAGCACAATTTCTGCTTTATTGTGCAAAATGTTGACGTTATTCAGACAGTTCTCCAATTTATTATCCAATAAAGTATACGCCAGTTGCGGGTATGTGTCTGTTTACGATCACTCAGATTTATAATATCTCTGCAATGACTCCACGGAGCACTACTATACAATATTCCATAGATTAGGTCCAAGTGTTGCTTTATTGTGGTAAAATTTGGGTTTACTCCAACCATTCGTTGCCGAAATATTTGCCTAAGCTTAACCGTCCGTTTCGACACTCATGTTTTGCTTAGCCATTTTTCCGTAACAATGTACCCCGCACCGTAACAGGCTGGCGTAATAAATGAACAGAGAATTTAACCGAATTTTCATGACAACATTTCGAGCCAAGTACTCAGTTTAGGCTCAGTGCATGAACTCTAATTTTACAACCACCACCATATCATCCTATGATGATATAAGTTAACTGTTTGTTTTTTCCCTTTTACGAAAATCAATTTTATTCTGTTACTCAAATGACTCCCTATTAAATCTGTTTTATATGTATATAGAAATCTTGAGTTGAGTTAATCACTTATTAGTGAATTTTATGTCTGCACCCGTAAGACTCATTTTAAACAATACATATAGATACACAGAGCTATATAGTTTGGCCATCATTGGACTACTACTGCAGAGCAGGAGAGACAATCCGCAACACATATGTACATAAGGATCATAACATCATCTTGTAAAACACGTATGTTTGTGTGGGTGTTTTCTCTAATTTTCATTCTGTTTTATGTGCTTTTGCGCGCATCAATCACGGTGTTTACAGCCACTTTCTAGTCTGCCACTTTGCACTTATAAATATTGTCGTAACTTTAGAATACCCCTCAGCGGTCAGAGATTTATCTTTTGGGACAAATCCTTTATCCTGTTTACGTTACTTTGTCTGCATTTTCTTCCATTTTCTTTTAATCTCTTTGTCGTTGATCACTATTCGGTTAATTTTTATTCCGGTTATCAGTAACTCATAAGTGTTAATTATGTCCGTTATTAAACAGACCAATGTGTTTACGACTGTAACCAGGTCTTCGAGCTGTTGGCTTATTATTTCTGTGAGAGAAAACATATCTTCAATCTCTCATTAAATTATACAAGCCGTTATTTGAAAGCTCTCAGACGCTTTGTTTCGTTTTTGTTTAGCTCATTCAATTTAAAATATTTATATAAATGTTCCCACTAGCCTCCTTTTAATTTTTTTTTTTAAATAACGGCGATAAATATGTCTTGCGCAACATTCCAGACTTATTTCTGTTTCCCTTTTAAGCAATGCAATTTCTCTCAAATTTGCTTACAGACATCGCAGGTCTGTTGGGTAATCATACTCCGGTTCTTCCATTACCCCTCAACAAGTATAGTAATACTTATTCTGTTTTCTTTCATAGCACTCAACAAATGTAGTAAATCTTACACTGGTTTCTCTCGTATCATTCAACAAATGTAGTAAATCTTATACTGGTTTCTTTCATACAACTCAACTTATGTACTAAATCTTACACTGGTTTCTTTCATGCCACTCAACAAATGTAGTAAATCGTACACTGGTGTCTTTCATACCACTCAACAAATGTAGTAAATCTTACACTGGTGTCTTTCATACGACTCAACAAATGTAAAGCTTACACTGGTTTCTTTCATACAACTCAACTAATGTACTAAATCTTACATTGGTTTCTTTCATGCCACTCAACAAATGTAGTAAATCATACACTGGTTTCTTTCATGCCGCTCAACAAATGTAGTAAATCGTACACTGGTGTTTTTCATACCACTCAACAAATGTAGTAAATCTTACACTGGTTTCTTTCATACCACTCAATAAATGTAATAAATCTTACACTGGTTTCTTTCGCACCACTCAACAAATGCAGTAAATACTCTTCAATAGATAAGTAAAGCTTACCATGCTTTCTCTCATAACCTCATATAAAATATAAATTGCTTCAGAAACTACAGATGCAGGAGAGTGTTCATTGAAAACAAGTCAGCTGCCCCATGCTCCATTAGGAGCAAAATAGGAGATGGATTATTGAATGAATGAATGTGTTTATCCTTAATCGTAACTTCTATCTATTAGTTATCTATCTTTACGTCCCATCTTATTTCTCACAATCTTTCTCTGACGAGGACAATATTTCTCCACTTGTCGTTCTGCACTTAAATAAATTGTCTGCGGTTTCAACCACTTTGACTAGCTCAGCACCTTTCAAATGTAGTCGAAATGGAGCACACCACAGGGACTAAGATAAATTTGGAAACGAATAAATTCGGCGTAGCTTCGTTCCACTTTGCAGGATCTCGTGGGCTTACTTTGGCTTTTCTCCATCATTTGAAGAACTGGTAATGGACCCATCAAAATATCGACAACGCCACTGGTCGTCCCCGAGATTTCTAACGTAAATAGCAAATAAACTGGAGGAGATCATCCAATATATCCAGATAACTTTCGAACATTTTGAATGAACTAGTAAATACACCTTCCAGTATTATCGTTGCGTTAAATTAATGTTAAAGAACATTTGCTTTTACTTCTTCTTCGTCAATAAAATTTCCTATTCGTTTCTCCCTTCTTTGACATTTAAAAAAAAATCATGTTGATTGTGCTACAACTTAAGGTAATGTAAATTACTATAGAAAGTCGAAGGGCAGAGTGGCTAGAGTGTTTGCTTTTCGAGGCAAAGTTCAATAAACACCCCTTAGCTCCCTAAGGAGCATAGGCATTCAACATTCACGCGCCAGGTCCTCCTGTCACGTGCCATCAGCTCAAGTTCTTTCCACGTTTTCCTAACCATGTTCTCTTCTGTCCCTAGTTCTCTTCTCCGTGAATTTTTAGACTACTTCTGCCTCTCTTTCAGGGGATTCCAGAACAAGGACTGCCTTGTAATGCTATCAACAGGTTTCCTCAACGTGTGTCCTATCCATCGCCAGCGTCTTCTTCTCATCTCGTGTCCCACCGGCACTTGTCTGGTTCTTATTATCAGTTCCACATTTGTGTCTTACCATTTCAGTCCTTCTGTTCTACAGAAGCAATCAATTTATGAAAGTCTGTAGCTTTTTTTTTTGCTGTTTTTTGTAGTTCTCCATGTTTCACAGCCATACAATAGGACTAACTTGACATTTGAGTTGAAGATTCTTATTTATGTGTTGATTCTTGATCTCCATATATTTCCCAATGCAATGAAAACTCCTCTTGCTTTTTATATTCTTATTCTGATATCATTGTCTGTTCCTCTAACTTTGTCTATAGTTACAGGGTTGGAAACCTGGGAGCATCACACTCAAGTCTACTCATCTGTAAATGGGCATCTGACTCTGCTCTCGGGTTAGGGATGCAAAAAATCAGCGAGGAAGGGAACACCCACTTTAGAAAGTTGAGACATAGTATAGTATAAAATCTGTCTATCTGTCTGTCTCCTCTATCTATCTATCTATCTATCTATCTATCTATCTATCTATCTATCTATCTATCTATCTATCTATCTATCTATCTATCTATCTATCTATCTGTCTGTCTGTCTGTCTGTCTATCTCTATCTGTCTGTCTGTCTGTCTGTCTGTCTGTCTGTCTGTCTGTCTGTCTGTCTGTCTGTCTGTCTGTCTGTCTGTCTGTCTGTGTACCGATGGACCTGGTCAGGTCTACATTACCTATTTCAGAATGACATGCCCTAAAATAAAAGACGTGCCAGTTTCAAGTCCAGCATAACTTCCGGCGGTGACACGTATGTTTTGTTTGTCCGAAATGAAAGGGTAAATGTGAAGGTTGTACCATAGCAGATACTGCTGTAGGGGAACGAAGTGTTTGTGACTTCACTGTACTAGGTCCAGCTTTTATGAGGTAGGGGGGCAGTTCCCTATCTCACTGCCTTTGTCTTCCCTAACGCAAGAGCAGAGACAGGTACCCATTTACAGTTGGGTAGACTTGAGTGTGACGCTGTCAGGTTTCGATCATATAACCCAGTTACTTCGCCGCAAGAGGCAAGGGTTCAAACCCTTATCGGGTAGCGGGTGAGAATAAATGAATGGATTAACTTTAGACAGCTTGCCGACTGCGGTAGACGAGAATGTCTCTCCCCAGCTTCTGATCCTTGGCATTCTGTATCAGTAATGTAATTGATTGTCTCGCGTACTATGCTGTTTTAGTGTCAAATATCATCTTTCTTTCTCATCCTCTACGTCTTTTTCCATAAAGAAAGTAGCATACATTTTTAGTTCCGTTTATTTAAAGATGGCACTTGTTCAGTAATAATTTTCCATTTACAGATTTCACTTTACTAGGTCCAGCTTCCAGGGGTGGGGTGACCAATTCCCTTCCTCCCTGCCTTTGCCTTCCCTACCTCAAGAGCAGTGTCAAGAACCCAGTTTAAGTTGGCAAGTCTGGAACATGGCTCCACCTTATATCGAACCATGTACCTTTGCCACGAGAGGCCAGCGCTATAGCCACTCTGAAAATCGGACGCTAGTCTTTCTTTAGAGCGCTTAAATGTTAGAAAATGGCTTTTTTAAGATGTGTTGGCCCATCTCTACCATCTCTTACAAGCCGCCTGTCTACATAATTCCCCATCCTAGCAATATATTAACAATGTAGAAGGTCAAGTGTGCAGCTACGCTCACTGCTGACAGAGCGTTTTTTTTTTATCAAAAGAAAATAGTTGTTTTTACCTGTAAACATACAGCATTTCAATACCTAAAAGTGCTAAGGTAAATCATCACAAGAGATGACTCAGCTGTGACATCACTTGATGTCCTTGCATGCGGTGGCATTTGTAATACTTAAAAACGTATCTGTAAAGACAAAGCTTAATCTATATAAAATAACAGCTTTAACCTATAAAACTTTTTAGACAGCGCAGACTACGCTGGCTTAGCCATGTCCGCCGCATGAAAGATGGTCGCATCCCGAAAGATATCTTCTACGGACAACTGGCAGATGGCAAAAGAACAGTTGGGCGACTGTAGCTGAGGTTCAAAGATGTGTACAAGAGAGACATGAGGGTGCTGGACATAAATCCAGTAACCTGGGAGGATGAAGCTGCCGATCGCACCAAGTGACGATCCTCTCTACGGCACCACCTCAGACTGGGCGAAAAGAAGCTCTCACGGGAAGCAGAAGAGAGGAGAAAACTTCGAAAGGAACACCAGGAAAATAAGCAGCTGAAAGCTTTCACCTCAGGGGCGCATTCCCATAGTCAGTTATGACTGAAGAGCTATGATTATTGTTATAACCTATAAATGTAGAGATAATTATACTCAAGATGAAAAATGCCAAGATAATATCATGAAACGAGTTCACAATTTCTTCACTTGCTGTATATTCACACAGCGACATTTGTCATTCTAGCAAAAATATCCGCAAGGACAACACTTAATCCCCGACCTTCTATTTTTTCGGTCCATGTTGTACTTCCAGGTAATTGTGTTGACAATAAAGGTCAAGGTCAAGGTAGTCCCGTAGCAGATACTGCCGTAGGGGAGTGAAGTGTTAGAGGCTTCGCTTTACTAGGTCCAGCATAGAAAGGTGGGGGTGACCGGTTCCCTTCTTCGCTGCCTTTTCCTTCCCTAACTCAAGTGAAAAGTTGGTACCCATTTACAGCTGAGTAGGCTGAAGCATGTAGATGCTGGGAATCGGACCCGGCACCTTTGCGAGAGGCCAGCGCTCTAACCCGCATACTGATGATTATAGGGATAAGTCTTACCATGCTAGCTTTTGAATATGGAAATGAAAGTTTCTCGTTTTCTTTTCTTTTCTTTTTTAAATATATTTACGTGTAAATGCTTCCTCGCGACTTTCATAGCCAAATAAAACAGGTACCATTTCAATTCTCTTTCCCAGCTGCATCATCTAAATGCTGCAACGAGCTGCAGCGTAGTCAAGCTCCACACTTTATTAACAGCCGTTTTCATTATCATTATAGCTACAACTGCGACAACACAACTATAAGCACCGCTGGTGACGCTAACAACCATTATTTACAAAGACAGACGCTACTTTTTCATCTCTAGCAAATTACCATCATCACGAACGACAAAAGTACGCCACGACATTTCCGGTACAAGTGCAGAGAACCATAAAGCAACGGTTCTTAAACTTGTGTAGCTCGCGGCCCCCTCTACAATCATGCTAGACATATGTGGCCTCCATGAGGAGAAATAAAATTTACGGGATTACTTTGACCTCAGGTATATTGTGCATAAATTATAGATCTCAGCATTTATTACACAACAAACAGGAGCGTTCATTTAATAAAAATCTGGTCATCTAAAAATATGACTTAAGAATAATTGTATTGATTTACTTATTTAACGTCTTTCAGTTATCACACTAAAACTGTAAGAAGTTCTTTGGAATGGTAGATGTTGTTTCGCAGCCGCGAGCTTCCGAATGGCTAACTCCATTACGATATTATAAGTTTTTTTTTTTCAGAACCAGTGGGTTCTAATGATGCCATACTCCCCACTGATCTCATGGGCAGTGAGATCGGATACTTTGCCTTCTCGGATAAGGACGAAAAAAAAGGAGGTTCCGTGTGCAAGTTGCGCACGTTAAATATTCCTCGGCAGTTGGAAATCTGGCCATATGGCCGCTGCCCTGACAAAATTTACAAAACTGGGAAAACCTACCCACCACAAAATATTTATAGAATGTGTGATTACTGTATACATACACTGGGCTCCTCGCTCGTGCTAAGGAGTTCGTGCACTGTGCTGAGATCCCCCATGTATGATCTGAAGGAGGAAATCCAAGAACTCATGGAGTTGTCTGTGTGCAATGAAGATGGTCCTCAAAACCAAACAAAACTAAAACCAAACAAAACCAAACAAAACTAAAACCAAACAAAACAAAACAAAACAAAACAAAACAAAACCAAATAAAACAAAACAAAACCAAATAAAACAAAACCAAACCAAACAAAACAAAATAAAACAAAACCAAACAAAACAAAACAAAACAAAACCAAACGATAATATAAGTAGCAGGTCTGACTCCATCTTATGTTTGTTCCGGTATTTTTCATAAGGATGAGAGCTGAAAATGTAGCGACTACGTTCATTGTTGAGGACCGGCCTTGGTAACTGCGGGGCCCGATTTCGACCATTCTGGTGGTGTGATAGTTTCAATTGATTGTCAACCCAAACTTCTAACCCAGATTCTTTTGCTTGTGTGATTGATGTTACGTTGACCCTTGTGTATGTTCTCGACTTAATGATGACCATAATGTCCTTGTCTTATGTTCGCTGGCTGTGAATGTATGTGCCGTACAATGGTGGCTTATCTTGTTCCTGTGTCTACTGAATGAGCTTACATGAACAGACACTTTAATGTCTTGAATAACTTGACGACTCAAATCTGACACCAAACATTCTTTATTGGTTGTCAACAACACATTCACAATGGCTACCTCTGAGCCTGATTATCAATAAATATATATATATGAGACTTCATTAACATCTCTACATCACTGCTGCACTGGTCAGGAGCTATCGTTATTTATCTCTGGATTAACTCCAGTTCTCTGCTGTCTACTTTGGTTCTCTATTTATTAAAGTAAGCTTCGAAGTATTGTCTGGGTAAACTTCCAGTGCTGGTAACTTATTCTTAGCTATAAACTGTTCCTAGTAAATTGTCTACACGTCCGACACTGGACTACAGTTCTAACACTTTTCTTTGTCTATCCACGCTCGTTAAATATGCGAGTGTTTACATACCAGGATGAACTGCTGGCGATATATGCTGAACATATCTTGACATGATTAACTATCTCTTGTAGAATTCTTTCATTAGTCTTCTCTTCTTCTCTTCTCTGCACATTGCAGCAGTACCATAACTTGGTATCTGGTCGATGTTGTTAGTCTCACGCTAACCTGTTCTCAGCTGACGACCATTTTAAGAGTGACCTCTCCTCTTCCCTTCCTTCATCTATTTCTCGTGCTCCGGTGACGTCAGAGCTAAGTCTTACTACTCATAAATTATTCTTACTTAGTCATATCTCAGTTCTTTCCCTTTCCTATCACATTACCTCCCCTATCCTAAAAATGATTTGTCCCTGAGGACAAATTTTTCTCTCTTTAATTACTACACCTACCTCTACCCTAAACTCAATATGTCTACTTCCTTGACCAGTACTACTATAAAAAAAAACACTTAAATCAAATATATATCATCATTCTACTACCTCATCATATTGTAATCATATGAAGCTGCCCACCAAACATAATCTGTAATCACTACTAACTGTGACCTATTTATACCTTGTACACTTCTTTCATCCACAATTTATTATAACTTTCACACTCCATGTTCACTCTCAACCTCAACATTCCCTACTTTGTTTCTGAGCTCAACATTTTTTTCATTTGCTGTCATATCCAAATCTATTTGTCTACCATTGTAAGTCATTCCATCATAACCTACCGAACATCATCCTACCCGTACTCACTTTCTTATTTACTTTTTCTATAGTTAACACGTTTTCACACAATATACTGTAACTGCCTGTTGTAGTGAAATTGACAGAGATACAACGGTAAAATACCTCCAAAGATAACATGTAAGGATAAAAACATAATGCGTAGGCTGCTGATAGTACATGATCGCCCAGACCGCGGGTCATCACCCTCCATAAAAATTGACTTGCTAGACAGGAGGGGAACGGCGGATAAAAAGGAAAAAATATGACTGGAAAGATTGCGTGAGACTAGAAAGGCTAAGGAGACGCAATTGGGGGGGAAACGGAGAAAAGTCACGTTTCCCAAGTTGACATAAAGTAAGGAACTCGACAGAAGGGACCTTGGATATGTTACGCCACAGTCATTTATTGGTCGCTTTTGCGATACCAAGCCTTTGATTTGAATTCAGCGGCAGAACGCAGATGTTTGGAATATTACAAAAATTAAAAAGTAACTTTTTCGTAATATTAATGTTAGGAATATAAAAATTAGCTGGCCGGATGGCCCATTCTGAGCAGTGAACTAATATGTTCTTAATTTTACAGACGGATAGATAATATTGAAGATAATGACAAAAGACAGTGTTGTTCACATCAGCGACAGACTGTATTGAATAAAAAGTGTCGCTATTTCCACACAAAAACACGACCTTGAGACGCAGGTGTTCAAATCTACTTAGTAGGGAAGCGAAGGGACATTGGTGGGAGCTGTGTCTAAATATAACTTTTAACGACAAAATTTTGGAGGGGAGAGAAAGGTTGGTTCAAAAATCAAGTACGTTTTTGAAAAAAAACAAGTAGAGACGGACAGACTAACAGATAAACATCCATACTTGACTGAAGCATGACTGAAATGACTTTAGGGTAGGAAATTTGAATTTGAAATAAACCTAGGCAGTGATTGGCCACAGACAATCATTTTATCGGCGCTCAGACGCGCAAGTGGGGCCATTCCTCAATAGTTGTTCGATGATAGACACATTATTTTAAAGTGTGGTGATTTCCAAATGAAAGAAAGTGAAATAAGTTCAGGGACGCCATACTATAGCCAGCAGCTCAGCTGAGTTTTGCTAGCATTTCTGTGTTCTTTATTCATAATCTGGTAAGATTGAAATTATTTCTTTGTATATTTTGAATATTGTTTAATGTTCGAGTGATTTGATACTGCCATATCATAATCTAGCCTTACAAACAAGTAGGGATTTGCTCTAGACCCCCCGCCCAAGTCAGGGTCTAGGGACCAACAATATACATAAACTCCAGCAAGGGTTAGGAAAGACAGATCAAGTGTTGAGAATAATGAAACATATTACCTATCCACTTTTAGGGAAGGAAACTAATAAATATTTTTCAGAATCTATAGTCTGGGAGGACCTATCTGATGTAAAACCACCATGGTAAATGTGCTGTTTGGTCAGAGAGATCTGACCTGTCTGTATGATGTGGTTGTTGTGTCCGTGTTGTGTCCAGACGTGGGTAGAGAATAGAATTTTGACACATAGCCAATACTTTGATTGCAGAGCTGTGAGTTTCAGTTGTCAACAAGGCGGTGTCCATTCAGTTGGTGATTTTACTCGAGTGTATCTGTGCAGTACGTTGTGACAGAGACCACTATTATTGCCCGCCAGCACGGAGAGGTGGGACCACCAGATTTCAGCACCAGAGCTACATATGCAAGTTGAGTGAGCCTCTGGTCTGCTGGAAGTTCACCAACGCCTTTTAGTTACTAATACCCCATAAAATTCCTGCAATTTACTGGACACTGTGTAGTCAATATAGACAGGTGTGATGAGGCCACCCCAACAGCACAAGCATTAACTATCCTCCCAAGTAGATGACTACTAGAACATTTTAATAAAACTAACTAGTCTAGTACTTATATATGTACACTCTTGCATTTATTATGTAACATTCCATGCATTTCTTTCATAATTTTTAAATCCTTTTTTTAAAAATAGTTCTGGTCAACATAAAACTTGATCCAGAACAAATAAATGTAAACATTTCTATCAAAAATTTTACACACGTGAGTTAGTTCAGTGTATTTTAACATTTGTTAAATATTATTAGTCTGCTTAAATATCTGTGGGTGTATCCATAACTATCACACCACATTACATATCATTACCCTAGACATTTTACATAGCTACATTCATTAAGAAAAAAAAAAATTAAGTGTGAGGTCGTAGTGGTAGCAAGAAAGGCCTTCTGACAATTCACAACTACATTTTATCTCAGGAGCCTTCACAGCTGGCCTCATACATTACATTTAGTAATATCACCATCATACAATACCATCAAACCCACTACATACATTGGGGGCTCGTCCGGGATAATTAGCCCAACAGTAATATTAGGATCTCCTGGTTGGAGAAATAAAATTAGGGGAAAAAAAATTGTGAAATTCCCCTTAAAATTAAAAGTGTCCCTGCAGATAAAAGTTGGTGAATCTTCACAGCCAGTGATAATTAATTAGTTAACTGGTTAGTTAGAATTAGTTAGACTATAGTCATAAGAAGTACTTAGTGTATTTACTGGTTAGAGATTTAGCTTGTATATTATTATATTGTCTGAAAAGTATGGCGGAGCTAGCAAAATTCCGATCAGCTGCTGTGCTGACCGCAAAGGAGATGGGAATGGATGGTCAGATTTTAATTCAATATGTAACGGCTGAATGTGATAAATATATTGAAAGGGAAGATAGAAAGGTAGCTGAAGAGAAGAGGTTACAAATTGAGGCTGATAGAGAAATTAAGAGGCTGCAGATTGAGGCAGAAGAAAAAACGACAGCAAAGGGAGGCAGAAGAAAAACGACAGCAAAGGGAGGCAGAAGAAAAAAGGTTGACTGCCGAAAGGGAGGCAGAAGAAAAAAGGTTGACTGCCGAAAGGGAGGCAGAAGATAGAAGGTTGCAAAGGGAGCACGAATTACGACTAAGGGAGCTGGAATTACAAGGCCCGGCTCCTGAAAATGGTGCCAGCCCTTTTGCCTCAGATGCTACGCCCAGTCTGGGAGCCTCAAACTCAGCTATGGGGTTTCATTTAGACCATTTTGTTGAAAAAGACGATGACATAGAGGGGTACCTAGGACGTTTTGAGTTATTAGCTACTACATATGGGTTAGAGAGAGAGAGGTGGAGTGTAAAGCTATCACAGGGATTGAGAGGTACTTCTTATGAAGTATTTGCCAAAATGAACAGGGAAGACCAAGACAATTATGACATGTTAAAGCAGGCTTTGTTATTAAGGTACGAGAAGAATGGTGAATTTTATCGTAAGAAATTTAGAAATGCCAAACTGTTGTCTGGGGAGACATACCACCAATTCTCTGCTAGACTAGAAACCTATTTGGAGAAATGGACGGCTCTGGGGAAGACCCAAGATCTTAAAGAAATGATCATGATTGAGCAATTGAGAGAGTCCATGGCTCCAGACATGAGAAAATTTCTCATGGAACAAGGTGCAGAGAAGTTGGGGGAAATTTTAAATGTTGCTGAGAGGTATCAGGCAGCTCAGGCAGAGGTAAGTGGTGCTAAAAAGAAGCACATAGACAATTTTAAAGCTCCAAAGCAATTTAATAAATTTGATAATAGAGAGCAGGGAAATAAAGGTAGGACAAACTTTGAGCGGCCAAGAAATGACTATCGCGACAGAAACTCACAGTTCAATGACCAAAAGTTCAATGAAAGAAAACCGTTGAACCAAGGAAAAAGATGGTGTAAATGGTGCAAGAAGGATAACCATAACACCGAATTTTGTAGAAGGAAACCTTCAAACATTGCTGCAATGAAGTCGGGGACGCGAAGATTAAAGGTTAATCCTAATGGACAACAGGAACCTTATCACCCCCCAGTTTGTGAGGATGTTATTTGTAATGGGGTCACCATAAGGTGCCTTTATGATACAGGTTTGGATTATGATTCAGTTGTGAAGTCTAGCCTAGTGGACCCAAGTCAGTATACCACAGAAACAGTGGAAATACAAGGGGCGACTAAGGACATACCACTCATGACACTTCCCATCGCAAGGATAACGGTGAAAACTCGCTATGTGGAGGGAGAAATCAGAGCAGCAGTGATAGATGAACCAATCTACCCTCTGATATTGGGGGTGTAGATACGTCTTCTTGGGGAATCCCGAGAAACCTGTGATCATGGCGACAGTGCAGACCAGGTCACAGAAGAAGGAGGAAGAAGGTGAACCTATAAATGCTCATCCAGAGGAGATGAGGAAGGCGCAGGCTGAGGATAGGACACTCAAGCCCTGTTTTAAAAAATTGCCCAAATGCCACACACCTCCGAGCAAGGGGGAATATTTCATGAAGAACAAACTCTTATACAGGAAGGCCGGAACTGGAACAAATGGTCACAACCAGCTGGTTCTTCCCACTTCATATAGAGATAAAGTGATGGAACTCGGGCATGCGATTCCCTTCAGTGGTCACATGGGGATCAGCGCCACAGGACAGCGTATAGCTTGTCATTACTTCTGGCCAGGGATAACGGAGGATATAAAAAGATATGTCAAATCCTGCCCAGAATGTCAAAGGGTAGCTCCAAAGCACTGGACTGCTCCTGCAACTCTAGGGGAAATGCCCATAGTGGGAACACCTTTTGAGAGGGTTGCAGTGGATATTGTAGGACCTCTCACTCGGACCAAGAGGAGGAACAGTTACATCCTTACTCTGGTGGACACTTGTTCTATGTGGGGAGAGGCGGTAGCCCTGCCATCAATTGATTCAAAACATGTAGCAGAGGCACTACTTACAATATTTACCCGATTAGGATTCCCGCATCAAATCTTGACGGATAATGGTTCTCAGTTCAAGGGGAAACTAACGGAAGAAGTTTTTAAGCTATTTCAAGCCAGACACTTTCATTGTAGTCCGTACCATCCACAAGGGAACGGCCAGGTAGAGAGGTTCAACGGGACTCTCATTTCTATCCTGAGAAAGCTGGCACACGAAAAACCGGATCTGTGGGATCAATTCCTGCCCGCCGCATTGTTTGCGTACCGGGAGGTACCACATAGTTCAACCGGGATGGCTCCCGCAACTCTGCTATTTGGGAGGCCAATAAAAGGTCCATTAGAAGCTCTATTAAGGACCTGGACAGATGAGAAGGCGGAAGAGACTGTTACCTCATCGTATCAATACGTGAACGAACTGACCACTCGTTTGAAAGCTGGATGGAAACTGGCAAATGATAATTTGAAGCAAGCCAGGAAGAAACATGCAGCATATTTTAATAGGAAGGCAAAGGACAGGGAACTGGCAGTCGGAGAGAAGGTGCTGCTTCTACTACCCGGAAGCCAGAATAAATTACAAATTGGTTGGCAAGGTCCATATACGGTTCTAGAGAAGGTGTCTAGAACAAACTATAAAATTGACAAAAAGGGGAAGGAGAAAGTTTATCATGTAAACCTGTTAAAGAAGTATCTGGACAAACCACTCCAGGAAAGCACCCCCTTATTGACCTTGGCTATTGCAACCCAGATGCAAAAAGAACCACTCACCTCACATGAATACCCATTACATCCTTGTGAAACCGCAGCACAGGTAAAAGTCAGTAAGCACCTGACTAAAAACCAGAGGGAGAGAGTTCAACAGGTTCTGGAGGAACATACAGATGTATTAACAGATAAACCAGGCCATACAAATTTGCTACAGTATGACATGAAACTGGTAGACTCAAACCCAATCTGTATGAGAGCCTATTCTATTCCGTTCGCGAAGGAGAAGGCATTGAAGGAAGAAATAGAGTATTTGTTGAAGGAGGGGATTATTTCGCACAGTGAATCATCTTTTAGTTCTAGTGTCGTTTTGTTGAGAAAACCGTCTGGGGAACACAGACTGTGCATAGATTACAGGAAACTGAATGCTGTCACAGAAGGACAAGTGGATCCATTACCAGACACAAAACAGTTATTTGCCAGACTGAACAAGGCAAAATACTTTTCAAAGGTGGATCTTAGTAAAGGCTATTACCAGATCCCAGTGAAGCCTGAAGTGAGACCTTATTTGGCTTTTAGCACTTCGGATGGACATTATGAATTCAATATGCTACCATTCGGACTGAAAAATGCTCCGAGTGTGTTTTCAAGGATGATGCGCAAATTGTTGGATCCCCTGAATAACCCATGTATCACGAATTTCATGGATGATATTCTCGTCGCCACAGAGACATTTGAAGAACACATTGAAGCTCAGGAGATGTTGTTAGATAGACTTCGGGAGGCGAACTTAACTGCTAGGCCAACAAAATGTTGTATTGGATGCAAAGAGTTGGAATTCTTGGGACACACTGTATATCAGGGTAATATGACCCCTGATCCTAAGAACTTGGAAAAACTGCAGAGAGCACCTAGGCCGCAAACAAAAAAGGACGTGCGATCATTTGTGTCGTTATGCGGATTTTATCAGAAATACATCAAGAATTTTAACGCTATTTGTGCTCCTCTGACTGATCTGACTCGCAAGGGACTTCCAGATAAAATTATTTGGACTGCACAATGTGAACTAGCGTTCCAAGAGTTAAAGGAAAAACTCACTAGCAAGCCTATTCTCAAACTGCCTGATTTGACACAGGACTTTGTCTTAAGAACCGATGCAAGTAATGTAGGACTAGGAGGGGCTTTGTTGCAAAGATCATCTTCACCTGATGGGGAACTGAAACCAGTCGCTTATGCAAGCCGTAAATTGAATAAGGCGGAACAAGGATACTCCACAAGCGAAAAAGAATGTTTAGCGTTAATCTGGGCAATAAAGAAGTTTCAAATCTATCTGTATGGTAGGACTTTTGTGGTGGAGACGGACCATCAGCCTCTCGTATTCTTATCTCAGGCTAAGCATGAAAACGCAAGATTGCTGAGGTGGTCTTTATTGCTTCAACCTTATCAGTTCAGTATCCAATATATCCCAGGCAAATTGAATGTCGGTGCAGATTTCCTCAGTCGGCACCCCTGTGATCAAAATTAGAGTAGTGGCAGACGTGAGGAGTAATTTTACCTATGTGTATCGCTGGTTTAGGAACTTGCCATAGGCATGTTTTCAAGTGGGGAGATGTGTAGTGAAATTGACAGAGATACAACGGTAAAATACCTCCAAAGATAACATGTAAGGATAAAAACATAATGCGTAGGCTGCTGATAGTACATGATCGCCCAGACCGCGGGTCATCACCCTCCATAAAAATTGACTTGCTAGACAGGAGGGGAACGGCGGATAAAAAGGAAAAAATATGACTGGAAAGATTGCGTGAGACTAGAAAGGCTAAGGAGACGCAATTGGGGGGGAAACGGAGAAAAGTCACGTTTCCCAAGTTGACATAAAGTAAGGAACTCGACAGAAGGGACCTTGGATATGTTACGCCACAGTCATTTATTGGTCGCTTTTGCGATACCAAGCCTTTGGTTTGAATTCAGCGGCAGAACGCAGATGTTTGGAATATTACAAAAATTAAAAAGTAACTTTTTCGTAATATTAATGTTAGGAATATAAAAATTAGCTGGCCGGATGGCCCATTCTGAGCAGTGAACTAATATGTTCTTAATTTTACAGACGGATAGATAATATTGAAGATAATGACAAAAGACAGTGTTGTTCACATCAGCGACAGACTGTATTGAATAAAAAGTGTCGCTATTTCCACAAAAAAACACGACCTTGAGACGCAGGTGTTCAAATCTACTTAGTAGGGAAGCGAAGGGACATTGGTGGGAGCTGTGTCTAAATATAACTTTTAACGACAAAATTTTGGAGGGGAGAGAAAGGTTGGTTCAAAAATCAAGTACGTTTTTGAAAAAAACAAGTAGAGACGGACAGACTAACAGATAAACATCCATACTTGACTGAAGCATGACTGAAATGACTTTAGGGTAGGAAATTTGAATTTGAAATAAACCTAGGCAGTGATTGGCCACAGACAATCATTTTATCGGCGCTCAGACGCGCAAGTGGGGCCATTCCTCAATAGTTGTTCGATGATAGACACAGTATTTTAAAGTGTGGTGATTTCCAAATGAAAGAAAGTGAAATAAGTTCAGGGACGCCATACTATAGCCAGCAGCTCAGCTGAGTTTTGCTAGCATTTCTGTGTTCTTTATTCATAATCTGGTAAGATTGAAATTATTTCTTTGTATATTTTGAATATTGTTTAATGTTCGAGTGATTTGATACTGCCATATCATAATCTAGCCTTACAAACAAGTAGGGATTTGCTCTAGACCCCCCGCCCAAGTCAGGGTCTAGGGACCAACAATATACATAAACTCCAGCAAGGGTTAGGAAAGACAGATCAAGTGTTGAGAATAATGAAACATATTACCTATCCACTTTTAGGGAAGGAAACTAATAAATATTTTTCAGAATCTATAGTCTGGGAGGACCTATCTGATGTAAAACCACCATGGTAAATGTGCTGTTTGGTCAGAGAGATCTGACCTGTCTGTATGATGTGGTTGTTGTGTCCGTGTTGTGTCCAGACGTGGGTAGAGAATAGAATTTTGACACATAGCCAATACTTTGATTGCAGAGCTGTGAGTTTCAGTTGTCAACAAGGCGGTGTCCATTCAGTTGGTGATTTTACTCGAGTGTATCTGTGCAGTACGTTGTGACAGAGACCACTATTATTGCCCGCCAGCACGGAGAGGTGGGACCACCAGATTTCAGCACCAGAGCTACATATGCAAGTTGAGTGAGCCTCTGGTCTGCTGGAAGTTCACCAACGCCTTTTAGTTACTAATACCCCATAAAATTCCTGCAATTTACTGGACACTGTGTAGTCAATATAGACAGGTGTGATGAGGCCACCCCAACAGCACAAGCATTAACTATCCTCCCAAGTAGATGACTACTAGAACATTTTAATAAAACTAACTAGTCTAGTACTTATATATGTACACTCTTGCATTTATTATGTAACATTCCATGCATTTCTTTCATAATTTTTAAATCCTTTTTTTAAAAAAAGTTCTGGTCAACATAAAACTTGATCCAGAACAAATAAATGTAAACATTTCTATCAAAAATTTTACACACGTGAGTTAGTTCAGTGTATTTTAACATTTGTTAAATATTATTAGTCTGCTTAAATAGCTGTGGGTGTATCCATAACTATCACACCACATTACATATCATTACCCTAGACATTTTACATAGCTACATTCATTAAGAAAACAAAAATTAAGCGTGAGGTCGTAGTGGTAGCAAGAAAGGCCTTCTGACATTCGCAAAACTTCATTGTCTCTGCCATCTCTTCCTCCCTTATCCACTATATTCGTTCCATCTGGCACAGTATCCCTAAATACTCTTGTCTGTCATCCTGCTCTGACCTCTCCAATCTCCAACATTTTTGCTACCCTCACCCTGGCTTCTTAATTTCTCCCATATTCCAAGCTTCTCAATTCTCGCATACTCGCCCTTTTCCTCATAGCTTATCTTCACCATTTTTTTTCTTCCCCCTCATCTCTTCTGACATTATCCATGTCTTTCTTTGTACTATCTCTACTATTATCGCCAATCTCCTATGGCCTCTATTCTGACCTCTCGACTCATAATTATTCTCTCTACACTGCAGTAGTCTATCGTTCAGACCTACTCAGCTTCTTAATATGTTCAGTGTAAACTGATTGCATCTAGTTTCCCCGCAACTAGACTCCCGCTGCAATTTTCTACTTCTCTCCTTCTCCCATTTATCTCCTCTACCTCTTGTTCCCTCATTGGAACTGTACTCTCCAATTTCTCAATTATACACTCTATTTATCTCCAAATATTTCTCACCATCACTCATTTCTCCCTATCTCTATCTTCATTATTCCTACCGTCGTCACCACGGCTTTGACCTATAATTTCGCCCATACTACCATGGCTTCAAATCTACCTCTTACCTCTCTCTTACTCATCTCCTCCTATACTGCAGTACCCTATTGGTCAGGTGTACTAAGTTTACCTCATATGTGCGGTATAGACCAATCATACTTGTCTCTTTAAGACTAGCAACCGCCGCCATCTTGTTCCGTATAACATATGCCATGTCTCCTCCAATAGCCTCCTCTCTCCTTATTTCCTCACTATCTCTCCTGTTTGTTTTGTGAATCGTTAAAAATTCCAGATCTTTGGTTTGGGTTTTTAGGTTGTGTATGTATCTCCGCTCTAGTGACTATACGACTTCCACCTGCTCTTGGTGTGTATGACTCTTCTGGAGAACTTCTTCTGATGTAGCCTCATCTGTGTCTTCTGATACCACTACATAATGGGTCTTCCTCTTGTTCTGTTCCTGCTGTGGTATGTCTATAGGTTTCTGTGTTTGTAACCGTAGATGTTGTGCATGCGCCTTGATGGTTTTATTTTGATCTTGTTTCCATATTTGATATGTTGTTTCTGAAAGGCGTCGTAATACCTGCCAATTCGGAATCCAGTTCTGGTCTAGTTTTCCACTCCTAACGTGTTTCCTATAGAACACTATGTCTCCCGGCTTGAATTCCTGTGCAACTGCATTTTTATTCGCATTCCTTTGCTTCCTTTCAAAATCTTTCTTGATGTTTCTTTGTGCTAAGCTGTGTGCTCGGTTCTTTTCCCTGATTAGTATTTCTATGTCATTTAGCGTAAATACATCATGATGTTTCGTGATAAAGTCTTGTAATCTTCTTTTGTTTTTGGGGTCTGTCCGTATCTGTGACTTAATTTCTTTCATCCTATCCTTCATGTTATCCTGTTGTGTATTTCGTCCCTGCATTTTATCTCTTTGTTGTCCGGTTCCAGTCTCATATAACTTCCTATGTGTATGTCTGTCTTCAAAACAAGGTTGTCGACTCTTTTCTTGAACCATTTCTATCCTATGTACTCGATCGGATGTGTAGTACGGTCTGTGACAATTGTTTCTCCATCTTGTGTCTCTTTCCCTACATTCTATGCGATTTTTGTTTCTATAGCTCCATCTTCTTTCCCTCCACATGCGTTGCTGTTCTCTACACGCTAAACAATTACTGGTATTCATATAATCCCGTCCTAACTGTTGGCTACTCCTCCTAGTGTATGTTTTCCTATCTCAGATACCACTTTGTCTATCTTTCCTTTCGTTGTATTTATCCTGTTATTGTCTGCTGCCTTCAGTGTGTGACATGTCTTGTACTCTCCCCACAATGAATCCTCTTGGTATCGTGACATGCTTTGCTGCTGTGTTGAGTAGCATAACTGGAAATTCAGACTTGTTTCCTATCACTACTATGCCCTTCGTCATGTTTATGCACGGTTCATCGGCTATGTCTGCATCCTGGAATTCCACTGTTCTGACCGTCTGTCCAATTTTATAATGTGGTGACCTCTTAATTTTTCCTGTGACTATGTTCACCGTATTCGGACTTAAAGTAATCGGCTTCTGTAATCTTATCACTGATGCGATATGCATATCATCTTGCATGTCAATGTATTCGTCTTGAATCCTTAACTTTTGTATGTCAAAATACAATCTTACGATGTATTTCTTCATAAAATCCCTGCCTAATATGCAATTCCGTGACATACCTTTCACTATTATAAATGTTTGCATCAATGACTTCGTTCCAATGCTAAACCGTAGCGTTGACATTCCCATCACCTTTAACCATTCACCTGACACTGACGTAAGTTGCATGCATGTTTTTTCCAATTTGGGTGGCTGACGTAGCTGTTTATACAACCCAAATCTTAACAAACTAACACTAGCGCCTGAGTCCAAGAGACTTCTGACCTTTCTGTCACCAATTGTTATCAAACAAGAACTCGGATCTGTATGGTACGTTTCGTTCACTGTTAATATATCTATATTCTGTTTCCTTATCCTTGGTCCTCCTTCTATATGTACCTGCTTATTCTCCTGTGACCTATTTATCACCCTATTCCTGTCACTCTCTCTCATGTGAGTAGGTCTGCCTTTTCCCTGACTATTGTATCTACTGTACCGAGGCGTCTCGAAAGCCCTCGTGCGGTGCGTGCATGAGTGTGCTCCTTGTGTGCGGGTGTATTGGGGTTGACACCAAGTGTCGTCCCTGTGACTACACATAGTCTGACGCGGGCTATGACAACTATCTAAACGCGAAGACCTCCTGTTTTGACACATGCGTGGCGGTCTCCATGTACACACGTTAGCTTTGTGTCCCCGTTGATGGCAATTGTAACATTCAATGTCCTGCAACACTCTGCTACCTGTTTGTTGTCTCCTTCCATCACTATTTGATCGATGAACATTATCAACTTCCATAGGTTCTTCTTCATCAAACCTTGCTTGTTCTACTCTCAACTCAAATCTTCTCCTTATGTTTTCTTCTGCAATGGCAGAAGCCATAGTGTCTTTTAACGTCTTATGATCTTTCCTTATTAAGTGGAGTTTGATGGCATCACTATATAATCCGTCTACGAAGATACCGATCAATTGGTCTTCTATTCCTTGTCTATCTATCGTTTCAGCTGGAAATACACCTTCCATGATGTTAAACATTATTTCAGTATACATCTGTATTGTTTCCTCTTTACTTTGTTTTATCTTTCTAAGTTTCTGCCATCCTAGGTGTACATCTTGTAATTCTCCATATCTCTTCACCAATTCATGTTTGAAATCTTGCCATGATTCTTCCGGCACTGTGTCTAACCTTCTTCTAATGAAATCGGCCACTAAATGTGTGCTGGTAAGAAAAGCTAACAATCTCTTTTCATTGTCTGAGGCCTGAACTGATAACGAATATCTCTCTATTTGTAAGAGCCAGGTCTTGCATTCAGTACATTTACCTGAAAACGTGTCAACATTACCGTTTACATTGGTCAGTTTGCTATTTTTATCTAACTTATTTAATGTCTCAGATACCTGTCGTAATATGCCTACAGTTTCTGTCTGTTGTTCCATTTTTAGCCCTGAAACTCAAAAAAAAATTTTTGTTAGTGGGACTTCTTGGGGCTCTGAAAAAAAAATTCTCTGGTTAATTATCTTGGTGTTGTAACAAAACAATTGCTATTCATAGCAAATCTCTATACTAAAAATATGAAGGAAATCATAATACATGAATAAGTTCAAAGTTGTATACAAACAATAATTCTACCTAATTATAACTAACTAACTACACTGTATCTGGACGTTGGTTCCTGATGAATGTTTCTTTTCTGGACTGCTGACTTGAGTGTGCACACTGTTTTTGTTTCGTTCTTTCTTCCTTGTTGTCGTCTGTGTTATGAGCGGCTGTTGTTGATACTTGCTGCACTATTCATAGAAGGATCACTCTGGTGTGATGATGTTTGACCCCTACCCGACTGTGGAATTAAGTTGTAAAAAGAATGTATCTTCGTCACATTTGACTTGGTTCCTTCGTTGACCTTGTCACGCTCGGCTGCTCTTCATAAGTCTCGGCACGTAACTGTCTTGTTTTCTTCAATGTTGACTTGAATTCATGCTTCGTTGATCTCGACGTTGTTTTTTCAATCGCCTGCGTTTTGATAAGTACACTGTCTTGTTACACACGTAATCTTCCCACAAGTGGCCACTGGCACCATAAAGGCAAATGTGTGATAGTTTCAATTGATTGTCAACCCAAACTTCTAACCCAGATTCTTTTGCTTGTGTGATTGATGTTACGTTGACCCTTGTGTATGTTCTCGACTTAATGATGACCATAATGTCCTTGTCTTATGTTCGCTGGCTGTGAATATATGTGCCGTACAATGGTGGCTTATCTTGTTCCTGTGTCTACTGAATGAGCTTACATGAACAGACACATTAATGTCTTGAATAACTTGACGACTCAAATCTGACACCAAACATTCTTTATTGGTTGTCAACAACACATTCACAATGGCTACTTCTGAGCCTGATTATCAATAAATATATATATGAGACTTCATTGTTAACATCTCTACATCACTGCTGCACTGGTCAGGAGCTATCGTTATTTATCTCTGGATTAACTCAAGTTCTCTGCTGTCTACTTTGGTTCTCTATTTATTAAAGTAAGCTTCGAAGTATTGTCTGGGTAAACTTCCAGTGCTGGTAACTTATTCTTAGCTATAAACTGTTCCTAGTAAATTGTCTACACGTCCGACACTGGACTACAGTTCTAACACTTTTCTTTGTCTATCCACGCTCGTTAAATATGCGAGTGTTTACATACCAGGATGAACTGCTGGCGATATATGCTGAACATATCTTGACATGATTAACTATCTGTTGTAGAATTCTTTCATTAGTCTTCTCTTCTTCTCTTCTCTGCACATTGCAGCAGCACCATAACTTGGTATCTGGTCGATGTTGTTAGTCTCACGCTAACCTGTTCTCAGCTGACGACCATTTTAAGAGTGACCTCTGCTCTTCCCTTCCTTCACTTATTTCTCGTGCTCCGGTGACGTCAGAGCTAAGTCTTACTACTCATAAATTATTCTTACTTAGTCATATCTCAGTTCTTTCCCTTTCCTATCACAGTGGGGCCCCCTAGACAATGAGATTATAGTTTTGTTGTAGCGCATTAACATTACGTCACAATGTAGCTAATAAACATATGTATTGTTTTGTGTTTAATACAGTGTAAAAGCATATAGAGTGATTAAGATGCCGGTCTCTCGTGGCACAGGTGCAGCTTTCGATTCACGGTATCGGCACGCTTCAGTCTACCCAGCTGCAAATTGTGTTGTATATGACTTTTCACTTGAGTTAGGGCAGGAAAAGGGAACTGCCCACCCCACCTCTCGATGCTGGATCTTGTAAAGTGAAGTATCTAACACTTCACTCCCCTATAACAGTATCTGCTATGGGTCTACATTTACCTGTTTAATAGCACATATTTCTGGATATCCGATCCACAATAATCTTCGTTCCTTATTTTGGTTGAAATGAACAACAGTGGGGCGTGTTCTTCGATGTCATCCAATAAGTCACCCATATCGTTAGGGTTAGGATTAAGATTATGGTTTAATGTTAGGTTTAAGATTCCTAATTCTAACCCTTACCCCATATTACTGCGTCTCTGAATTATTTTTTTAAGGTCGTATCAACACACGTCCTACTTTTTTATTCCAACCCCTTATTTATGTTTTCTTTTTTCAAAGCTAGAGGTGGGAATTTGAGTCGGGACCCCCTGTGAGCACGTGCCCCGATTAGGTCAAATCGGTTGAATCAGCTTAAGGCCGGCCCTGGCTGTCGGATCGATTTTATGTGATTTTATCTTGTCAAATATTTTCTGATGACCGCCTTCAGTCCCTTGTGCGACCCACTGAGAGTCCGCGGACCCCAGATAGGGGACCACTTCCACAGAAGAATATAATACATCATTTCTTATGCATATTGTACCATAGGATCTCCAAACGAGCAATCGTTGGATCATGTTTGTTGTCAGCAATAAACCTTGTATGTGTGTTTATCCTTACAATACCGATGCTCTCGGTTTTTTTCGTATACCCGTCTCCATCAGGTTTCTCACGTTATTCTAAAAGGGCAATAATCATAGAATTCGTATGAATGCTTGCTTCATGACAGAGGAAATTGACCTCAGGATTGCCTCCACTTAATGTACAACATGCTGTGAGCCTTCTTGTTAATGACCTCATATTCTGTGAGATGGGGTTTACTTCCCTTTAGATCCTTTTTTCGTAAACGTGAGATGATGGTTTCCTGAAGTCTCTCTCTCTCTCTCTCTCTCTCTCTCTCTCTTTCTGTGTGTGTGTCTGTCTGTCTGTCTGTCTGTCTGTCTTCATTCAGCTATGCTACGGAGATTTTTTTTTTTTAAAATCATGTCCAACACAAAAATCAGAATCTTCAAATCACATATCAAGTCAGTCTTATTGTATGGATCTTAACCCACATGGAGAACAACAAAAACCCGAATCATAAAGCTATAGATGACGCACTTCCAGCAAGTGCTAATGTTATACATTTTGAACATTTGATTTAGATTACATAAATGTTCTTGCTATTCAGAGCAAAAATGAAAAAAGACTTTATTCCTATTTTCTTTATACTGTATTAACAAATATGTTCGTTTGTTCTGTTTCTTAGAAATAATTTTTTTTTTAAAGACACTGAAGACGTCGTGTTTAAAATATATTTTAAAATACTAACTTTTTTGTTCACACAATGAAGAACGCCCAACATTTGTATTTTTGATGTCTTTGATCCACCATTACTGAGCATTAGCTCTTGGTGATTTTATATGTGATAAACATTCAAAACAACGAAAGCATCGTCAGCTCTCTCTCTCTCTCTCTCTCGCTCTCTCTTTCTCTCTCTCTCTCTCTCTCTCTCTCTCCATCTCCCTCTGTCCATATATCTCTCTATCTCCCATAATCTATCTCTCTCTCTCGCTCTATCTCTCAAGGAAGAACATAAATTTGTTTATCTAGAATTCACCCACAAAATAAACAAATATGTAAGAAGAAACATACCCAAATGTTACACTAAACTTATATTGACTAAGAATGTTAACTTTTTTCGATTATTCAAATAACATTATCTCCTTGTGTTGTTAACAAAAATAAACAGTACAAAAAGTACAGGGAAAATGTTTTTACATATATAAGAATTAAACCTAATTCTTTTAGCTTTCGTCATCTACAGCAAGTTTAGAAGACTGAGAAGTTGGAATAGATAAACAGAATGTAATTTGACAAAGTAACTTAACAGTTCTTTAATCACAACACTGTTTGTAAATATATTGCTATCATTACAATGTTTGCCTTTGCCCTGAACATATCCTTGAAAATTATCTGGGTTCCTTTCTCGCGTGAGCGCTTTATAATGTTGACCATGAGCAAAGGATGCTTCTGATAATTATACATCTAAATGATAAAATGATCATCCTTTTTCTTTGTTCATTGTCATGGCAACAGTTAATATCACAGGAAACTGGCCACGTCTCTAGATTATTGGAAGGCTGGTATCGTTTGGCTCTAAACTGTTGCGTGAAATGAAAACTCATCCACCTTAATTATCGCCTGTGATTATTATTTTTTTTAGCTGTTTTAAAAATTGTTTTTGTTCGTTAGTTTTAACAGAAAATCATAGTTAAAAAAAAACATAAAAAGGTATTGGGTGCTCTTTTCTTATGAAACTAAATTATTAAACTTATCCAACATTTCTTGACAGTCTACTTGCGAAGAGATTGTAGCAACTTAATAAAATAGGATGTTGACCTGTACGTGGTATGGTTCTGATGGACGTTCAAGATAACTTTCATTCAAAGCACAGTGCAATGCTAGTGCGATTGTTTCAGCCCTTATATATATATATATATATATATATATATATATATATATATATATATATATATAATATATATATATATATATATATATATTTATATATATATATATATATATATATATAGGGAATTTCTTACCTTGCAAAGTCGTATTGTCTTACTCCAAGTTTTGACTCCATATGGTGGTGTAACCTTTTCTCTGCAGGTTTCCTAACAATAAATGTGTACTGGCGGTTATTGTGCTTTTTATTCTTGTCCCTAAAATGAGTCATATCTTTCCAAAATATCTCTTTACGTTTGCTCGGATCACCTACTCCAGTCCAACATTTAGTCTAATTTATGCGGAGATATTCCACAAAACGACGTCCCGTTGCAGATACTGCCTCAGGGAAGTACCAGGTTAGGTACTTCACTTTTACTACGCTCATCTTTATGAAGTGAGTTGACTAGTTCCCATCCTCGATGCCCTTGCCTGCCCTAACTTAAGACCAAAGTAGATACCCATTTACAGCTGAGTAGACTGGAGCGTGACGCTACCAACTTTTAAATCCGCTAACTTTGCCGTGAGGAGGCAAGAACAAAAACCAATCAGCCAATCGGATGCTCCAAATTAGGTTAGTGTTATAGAACAATTATGACAACAACTTGTTATTCAACTATAAACTCTGCCGCTGTTCTGAAATGCTTGAAGGTGGATGTGGTGTGCTGATCCCTACCTGACGACTATTACCATTTATCGGTTAATTACGAAAGGATGCGGAATTTTTTAAGCTTTTATTTTATGATACAGTACATTTACACTAATACATTATGTATGGAGCCATATCTGAAGTCATCCTTATATAGTGTACGAAGAAGAAGATATGACTACCAGCTAATGCTACTATACATATGTGGAAGAGAACCTTTGTCTGTGAGGTTAATTACACCCTCACTGACTCTTGAAATCATTCAAACACTTCAGGGATTCCCCCCCCCCCCCCCCCCCCCCCCCCCCCCCCCTTCGTGGTGAAACATGTTGAGAACCCAGCATTGCAAACTAATAACACATAAGGAAGGGAAACCCGAGGCCTGTAAACAGTAAATAAATATTAGACAAAAATAAGGGTATGTTTTCAGGCACTCGTAAGAAATAAAGAAGTAAAACACTAGACAACAGAAAAACAACAGACGTGAGTGGCTTACCCAGGACTCGAACCCCAGACCTTCCGTGCGACAACACCGCCTAGCTATGCAAGCGAATCACACTATCCTCCCGGCCATCTAGGCATCACCAAAAAATGATACTTCGATGACTGGTCATTAGTGCGAACCGCAAGACATAACACCGGAAGTTTACAATGGGCAGCCCAACCTATTAATGACGCAATTACTTTTGTTGTTCCTTGGAGGAATCTCTTGAGCCCCAGATGTAACTCTGGCTTTTACCTGGTTGGCTGCATGCAGGAGGATCTCACTATGGACCCATGAGGCGCAGGGAGAGCTGAGAAGTAGCTCTGTGCAGGACGTGACAATTCCTCGGGAGAGCCCAGAACCAGAGCAGAGTATTTTAGCTCTGCATAATTGGAGAGCCCCCATGGATGGCGGGGAATGCGTAGTATGCCCAACGCTTCTTCCTCCAAGCTTGGGACTAGATGTGATGATCTTTTAAATGCAAGCCAAGCTGAACAAACTGAAGCTCATGCCTTCAACTCAACACATTTCAGAATGACAGAAAAGCCACAGGAAAAACCTAGATCTACAGTGTAGATAATACCAAGGAGTCTTCAACTTGCTATTGGCTGCTAAAGAGCGAGGAGCTCAGCAGCCCTAGTTAAACAACAACAACAACACATTTGGAATCATGCAGTCTTCAAGAATTGATAGCTTATGTTAACATAAATACATGTTCAATGTTTGAATCTTGTGCATCATTAACACTACCAACATTCCACTACAAAATTTTGCTTTAAACCTAGATTATGCTATAAAGATGCAATGTTGTTGTTGTTTTTTTTTTTTTAAATATTACTCAAAATATAGAAAAGCGATGTCAAAATATTAACAATATAGAAGTTACCCCCCAAAAAACGTAGAATCTGGCGTTCTGAATAATAGATTGTCATTCACTGAGCATTTAACGTACCAAGGGAAACAATCATGAAAAATATAGTATCATTCATTGAACTATTGGAAGTTAGTCCAACTTTATAAAGATCTCGTATCAGACATCTTTCAACCAGGGTCTCCCTCGAGTTTCTCTACAGCACTTAGAGCAGTGTTGTTAAACAATATTTTTCTTCCACAACACAGAAAATCTTGGTTATCTGCTCGTCTATTCCCTGGATTTTTTATTGTTACGCTTGTTTCGCTGTGGCGTTATCCAGCATTGCTGAGCACCGCTTTGTTCGCCTCATGATGTCACAAATATTATAATAATTCTGGCCCGGTTCAAGAGACAAAGAAATAATAGGACAACTGCATCCTCCTGCATGTCGTACAAGGCGACTAATGTGACGCTGAGCATGGAGCTAGCAACCTCGTCGTGTAAAACAAATGGCTCCAGAAGCCACACCTACAACAGCACGGGAATACTTAGGGGCAGGCTTACAGGACCAGCTACAGTAGGGCCCCCATGTTCCATAGAGGGGCTGAATGTTGATGATGATGATGATGATGATGAATAATTCTGTTCTGGAATCGATTCAAATCACACACGTCTTTCTGCCTTTCAATTTCTCGATCACCATTACACTACATCTCTTTCATCCTTATGTTACCGTGGGGTGTATATGTTGATTCAAATATAAAGCATATATGTTCAAGTTTCTTGTGTGTTTGTTTATTGTATCATTCAAGTCAAGATACTGGTATACTGCCAGAGATAGTTATTCTTGATGATGTTCGTATCCAAGTTCGTTCCAGAATTCATCTGTGGTGTTTGTGACAATCATTAGCATACTTAATATCCGATAGTAACTGCAAAAACCTTGAACAGGAGGTAGTTAAGAAAGTCTTCGGGGATCCAGGAAAACAGTTAATTATCTTGAACTTAAAATCCAAAACAAAGTCATTTGCATACAATTACAATTCCTCGTGCAAAGTAGTGTCTTGATATACATTTATTGTTCCTCCTTGTATTTCAATCCAAATTTGCTACAAATACTTTGCCTGGTTCTTTTTCGGTATGCTACTCATGTTTATCCAACATAGGGGTAACTGATAGCCGGGTCTCTACCTCTTGTATGACTTCAGTTAATTTGACATTAGAGAGCTCAGTTTCCGTTTCTTATACGTTAAGATCGTTTTCCCAACAATGATACAACAATGAGACAAAGACGGCGTCAGACAGGCGACATAAGGGGACTACTGAAGCCGCAAAAAGAGAAGACTTTGTGACAAGAGGTGGTTGATTTTTATATCGGGCGACGAATCCCAAATAAAAAAATGTCATGCTATAATATAAAATATGCATTTTTATCAAATGTTGTCTCTTTGCAGTTGTCGTGAAATATTCTAATCCACATATATAAATTATCAGGTAAATATAAAGCCTAATAAATACATTTAATAAAGAAAAGAGAAATGGTAAAAGAACAGTGCTGTCACCATGACTGTACGCAAAATCCCCCTTGTTTTCTACTTAGTCTGCAAATTGTAACGCTTTCTCGTTGATAGTAAAAGCCTACTGTATTATTACCCGCTTTCTTCAATGAAACGTGTACTGTATTTCTTGGAACAACCTTGAGATACGCAAGCTGATCAATGACCTAAATTTAATATTTCATTCATTCCATTTTATACACGGCGTAACTAAAAGACAGATAAAGCAGGAGAGAGAGAGGGGCGAATGAAGGCAGGAAGCATGCAATACTAAACACGCGTCGCGCGATACACAATTGCTGCCATCACGCGTGTAAGGCCACATGCACTAACTTTATTTCAAATCGACAGTGATAAAATACACTACCCATCCGAGAGTTAGGTTTTAAAATCCTGAAAAACGCTTATTGGAATTATGACATTATACTGGTTTACGTTTAAAAACATTACAGTACCCAGACAGCACATCTTCGAAACAGGAGGTAGAAGAAATTGCATATTTTGAACGCAGCCACTTAGCTCTTTTAAATTTGTATATTTGGGTTCCTTAGGACTTGCTGACAAATAATATGTAAAACGTTACGCAAATAGTCTAGGAATTACCAAATTATAGCCAAAATAAAATAGTGAGGGTGTCAGACAGCACCAAAATCAGAATCGCTCAGTGGCAGAATTTTAGGCCACCATTGTACGGGAAATGAGTCTCTATGTAAACTCCTATTTGATTGGAGCGCAACAAATGTAAGACTAAACACGATTGGTCGGGCTATAAATACTATCTTGTGTTGTCAGGGGAAACGTGAAAAAGGAGTACTTTTTTGAAAAGATGTGTAAACATGGTTTCATTGGGTAGAGCTGCGAATATACTTAATTCAGAGCGTCTGTTCCTTGCCACATCTTGTAATAAACCTACTAAGAAGCAGTGCGTTGAGCACCAGTGTATATTTTTTTATAAAATAAAGCCTGGGACATCGGCAGATCGGAGTTGTGCTATATTCCTTGCCAGTCAACGAAACTGTTTATTATTATTTCTATGAATTGTGGGACCGTGGTCTTAAAGTTATTGAGCAGCACTTGGTCAGAGCTTTGCTGAATCCAGAGTCGGACAGCATACTCCTTGGTCCATTTAGCTATCAGTGAGGTGTCTCCAGAGCACAGGGGAGAAATCGAGCAGAGGAGTCTTTTCCTGCCGCCATCACGCAAGATAAGCTGATGTGGCCAGCTGAGCTCAACATTATGTACCCCCCATCTTAAAATGACATTGTAAAAATAACATTAAGAGGGGAATTTAATTGTTTTAATACCAGGAACTGAGAACATCTCCAATACTAGTTCCAATAGAAACAAACTATTGAAGTCATGATGACAAATACCAACAGAGCTTGAACAAAACAAAACCAGTATTACCTCATGTTACTACTACACAACTGACACACATAGGATACTATTAATAATATATGTCATTACAAGATTCACATTAATAAATTCTGTACATATAACTTGTAATTAAAATTGATTGTGATTCCTGGTTCCCTTTGTATTTGAATCAGGACACATATACATTCATGACAGCACTGAATACATATTGTTATTTGAAAAGTTATCAGTGACTCCTTTAAGATATCCTCGTAGAGTGTTTTATGTATGTGAGTGTCACAGTGTTGTCAAGTGTGGTGGAATAAATTAAATTGTTTATCTGTCTGTTGTTGTTATGACTTACACTTCATCATACACATACCCTAGACATATAACGTAGTCATCACACTATTCCAGAATAATTCTGACTGAGGTATACATATGTGGCAGCAAGTAAGGTTATCTATAATACACTACTCTTATTAGATATAGATACCTTCACAGCTGATCTCAGTCAGTACACTAAGTCCCCTATAAATATTTATAACATCCCACTTTACCACATATATTGGGGTCTCGCTCTTGGGATTTTGAATCTTTCCCTATTAAAAATATTGGGGGTAATTCACTTCAGGGAATAATAAGAATTAAAAGGTATCCTTGGGTGAAAATAAATAAGGTTGAGCTCACAGTGCCTGTTTTGTCCTGAGTTAATTAGTCATAGATAAAATTGTTTAGTTACATATTTTAGACATTTATCTGTTAGACAATGGCCGACCTGGCAAAATTTCGATCTGCTGCTGTACAGACTGCGAAAGAGTTAGGAATGGACGGGCAAATTATGATTTCTTATGTCACTGCGGAATGTGACAAATATATTGAACGGGAAGAAAGAAGATTAGAAAAAGAAGCCGAAAGAAAATTAGAATCTGAAAGATTGGCCGAAGATAAGAGAATAGAGGCAGAAAAAGAGATTAAGAGGTTGCAGATTGAGGCTGAGGCTAAGAGGTTGCAGATTGAGGCTGACAAAGAGGCTAAAGCATTGGAAGCCGAGGAAAGAAGACAGGCTGCAGAAAGAGAAGAGAAGAAATTAGCTGCAGAAAGAGAAGAAAAGAGATTAGCTGCAGAAAGGGAAGCAGAAAAGGAGGAGAAGAGATTACAAAGGGAACATGAGTTACGACTAAGGGAGTTTGAGTTTCAGGGCCATGCTCCTGAAAATGGTGCCAGTCCCTTTGCCTCTGATGCCACTGCTAGCCAAGGAGCCTCAACCTCAGCTATGAACTTTCATTTGGATCATTTTGTTGAGAAAGACGATGATATTGAGAGCTATCTAAATAGGTATGAACTATTGGCTACCACGTATGGGTTAGAGAGAGAAATGTGGAGCTTAAAGTTATCTCAGGGACTTCGCGGGGCAGCTTATGAAGTTTTTGCAAAAATGAGCAGAGGTGATCAGGAAAATTATGACATGCTAAAGCAGGCTCTTTTGTTAAGATATGAAAAGAATGCAGAATTTTATAGGAAAAAATTTAGGAATGCTAAACTACTGTCAGGTGAAACCTATCACCAGTTCTCTGCACGAATAGAGACATACTTGGAGAAATGGACTTCTCTGGGGAAAACCCAAGATCTTAAGGAAATGGTCCTTATAGAGCAATTAAGAGAGTCCATGGCTCCAGACCTGAGAAAGTTTCTCATGGAACAAGGTGCAGAGAGGCTGGGTGAGTTGCTAAATGTTGCTGAAAGGTATCAAGCAGCTCAAGCAGAGGTAACAGGTAATAAAAAGAAACAAGTGGATAACTTTAGGGCACCACAGAACTTTAATAAATTTGATCCTAGGGATCAAAATAAAGGTAAGCACCAATTTGATAGGCCACGGTATGACAATAAAAATAAAACCCCACAATTCGATGAAAGGAAATATGATGAAAGAAAATCTTTCAACCAAGGAAAAAGGTGGTGTAAAAATTGTCAGATGGACAATCATGACACTGACCATTGCAGAAGGAAACCTGTGTATATGGCCACCCTTCAGGTCAGGTCGACCTCAAGACAGGAGGAGGATATTATGTTGGATACCACTCCAGAAGAGATGAGGAAGGCACAGGCTGGGGATAAAACACTCAAGCCTTGTTTCAGAAAATTGTCAACTTGTCATACAACTCCAGGCAAGGGAGATTTTTACATGAAAAACAAGTTGATGTATAGGACGACTGGAGCTAGATCCAAAGGTCAGGGACAGCTGGTACTTCCTAAAAGATATAGGGCAGACTTAATAAGGAGCCTACATGTGAAACCAGATGGGGACCATGAGAAGATAGGTACCATCATTCAACAGGTGGCTCACAATTATTATTGGCCCAAAGCAAGATGGGACATTGAGAATTTTGTAGAAAGGTGTAGCATAGCACATGAGGGAACACCCACAAGTGGGAACATTGATCAGGACCTGGACACGCCACGGGGCAAAATTAGGCCTGATAATAAAAAGAAAAATAAATTTGATAAAGTGGACCAAATGGAATGGGAAGCCCCTTTTCACGGACAAGCTTCACTTAACTGTTTTACAATGGCCACTATGCGGAGAGTGCAAAAAGATGTCTTACCCCAGGATAAGCCGAAAATCCCTCAATCGGACTTAAACAAACTGGAGGAAGAGGATGTAGAGAGGAAATCTCTCATCAAGAATTTTAAGTGGGGAGAAAGCCCCAGGAAAAGAATTGGTAGCGGCCTTTTTATGCATGATAATTCTGGGAAGAAAAATCATCATTATAGAGCTTCGAGTGGAAGAGACCATACCGGTACATGGACAAATAGGTCCACACAATTAAAGGTCCATATGTAGCTTTGTTAAGAACGTGGACTGATGAAAAGGCAGAGGAAAACATTACATCTTCATACCAATATGTGAATGAGCTGACCACTCGTTTAAAAACTGGCTGGAAACTTGCCAATGAAATTTTGAAACAAGCCAGGAAGAAACATGCTGCCTATTATAACAGGAAGGCGAAAGACAGAGATTTGGCGGTGGGAGAGAAGGTACTGCTTCTTCTCCCCGGGAGTCAGAATAAGTTACAAATTGGATGGCAGGGTCCATATACAGTTCTAGAGAAGGTGTCTAGAACAAATTATAAGATAGATAAGAAGGGGAAAGAAAAAATCTATCATGTGAATCTCCTGAAGAAATATTTGGAAAGAGAACATCAGGAAGAGACACACTTGTTGACCTTGTCCATCGCCATGGAGATGAAAAAGGAACCACTTTCATCATTTGAATATCCATTACACCCCTGTGAGACAGCAGCACAGGTGAAAATCAGTACACATTTAACGAAAACTCAGAAAGAGAGAGTGCAACAGGTTCTAAATAATCATGCAGAGGTGTTAACAGACCGACCAGGGCATACAAACCTATTGGAATATGATATGAAACTGATAGACCCCACACCTGTCTGTATGAAACCATATTCGATTCCGTTTGCTAAGGAGAAAGCTTTGAAGGAAGAGATAGACTATCTGTTGAAGGAAAGAATTATTTCACACAGTGAATCTTCGTATAGTTCCGGTGTTGTACTCTTAAGGAAGCCCTCTGGAGAACATAGACTCTGTATAGATTACAGGAGACTGAATGCTATTACAGAAGGACAGGTGGATCCATTGCCGGATACAAATCAGCTGTTTGCCAGACTAAATAAAGCTAAATATTTCTCAAAAGTGGATCTGAGTAAAGGATATTATCAGATTCCAGTAAAGCCTGAGGTTAGACCATACCTAGCTTTTAGTACCTCAGAAGGACACTATGAGTTTAATAGATTGCCATTTGGATTGAAGAATGCGCCTAGTGTCTTCTCTAGAATGATGAGAAAATTTTTGGATGTAAACATTTCGGAGGAACGTAATGAATCCCTGAGTTGCCTCTTTGATTGAGGATATTCCGAATGTTTCATACAGGATAATAAGAAGATTATGGGATCCACTACGAAAACTCTGCTATCACCAGGTATATGTTATCTCCTCATAACGTACATTTTGAGGAAAATCTAATGTTCTCTGGACATGTCATTGCGCTGACTCAGAGAAGAGAAATGGTGAATACGGGTTGCGAAGCAGCATTAAGACAAGCACTCACACTTGCGGCTGTTCAGTAACATAACCGAAATATATTATTGGTTGTAGAAGTCTGAGGCAGATTTCATGAGTAGTGCCTACTCTGAATGGACCCAACTACATAAAACCATGATAGCACCACAGCAGAGTAAAGTCAAGTTGACTTACATTTATCTATGTGTATATAGAATAAAGGACTGACATATAATGTCTGTTTTAAGAGGGGAGGTGTCGTGAAATATTCTAATCCACATATATAAATTATCAGGTAAATATAAAGCCTAATAAATACATTTAATAAAGAAAAGAGAAATGGTAAAAGAACAGTGCTGTCACCATGACTGTACGCAAAATCCCCCTTGTTTTCTACTTAGTCTGCAAATTGTAACGCTTTCTCGTTGATAGTAAAAGCCTACTGTATTATTACCCGCTTTCTTCAATGAAACGTGTACTGTATTTCTTGGAACAACCTTGAGATACGCAAGCTGATCAATGACCTAAATTTAATATTTCATTCATTCCATTTTATACACGGCGTAACTAAAAGACAGATAAAGCAGGAGAGAGAGAGGGGCGAATGAAGGCAGGAAGCATGCAATACTAAACACGCGTCGCGCGATACACAATTGCTGCCATCACGCGTGTAAGGCCACATGCACTAACTTTATTTCAAATCGACAGTGATAAAATACACTACCCATCCGAGAGTTAGGTTTTAAAATCCTGAAAAACGCTTATTGGAATTATGACAATATGCTGGTTTACGTTTGAAAACATTACAGTACCCAGACAGCACATCTTCGAAACAGGAGGTAGAAGAAATTGCATATTTTGAACGCAGCCACTTAGCTCCATTAAATTTGTATATTTGGGTTCCTTAGGACTTGCTGACAAATAATATGTAAAACGTTACGCAAATAGTCTAGGAATTACCAAATTATAGCCAAAATAAAATAGTGAGGGTGTCAGACAGCACCAAAATCAGAATCGCTCAGTGGCAGAATTTTAGGCCACCATTGTACGGGAAATGAGTCTCTATGTAAACTCCTATTTGATTGGAGCGCAACAAATGTAAGACTAAACACGATTGGTCGGGCTATAAATACTATCTTGTGTTGTCAGGGGAAACGTGAAAAAGGAGTACTTTTTTGAAAAGATGTGTAAACATGGTTTCATTGGGTAGAGCTGCGAATATACTTAATTCAGAGCGTCTGTTCCTTGCCACATCTTGTAATAAACCTACTAAGAAGCAGTGCGTTGAGCACCAGTGTATATTTTTTATAAAATAAAGCCTGGGACATCGGCAGATCGGAGTTGTGCTATATTCCTTGCCAGTCAACGAAACTGTTTATTATTATTTCTATGAATTGTGGGACCGTGGTCTTAAAGTTATTGAGCAGCACTTGGTCAGAGCTTTGCTGAATCCAGAGTCGGACAGCATACTCCTTGGTCCATTTAGCTATCAGTGAGGTGTCTCCAGAGCACAGGGGAGAAATCGAGCAGAGGAGTTTTTTCCTGCCGCCATCACGCAAGATAAGCTGATGTGGCCAGCTGAGCTCAACATTATGTACCCCCCATCTTAAAATGACATTGTAAAAATAACATTAAGAGGGGAATTTAATTGTTTTAATACCAGGAACTGAGAACATCTCCAATACTAGTTCCAATAGAAACAAACTATTGAAGTCATGATGACAAATACCAACAGAGCTTGAACAAAACAAAACCAGTATTACCTCATGTTACTACTACACAACTGACACACATAGGATGCTATTAATAATATATGTCATTACAAGATTCACATTAATAAATTCTGTACATATAACTTGTAATTAAAATTGATTGTGATTCCTGGTTCCCTTTGTATTTGAATCAGGACACATATACATTCATGACAGCACTGAATACATATTGTTATTTGAAAAGTTATCAGTGACTCCTTTAAGATATCCTCGTAGAGTGTTTTATGTATGTGAGTGTCACAGTGTTGTCAAGTGTGGTGGATAAATTAAATTGTTTATCTGTCTGTTGTTGTTATGACTTACACTTCATCATACACATACCCTAGACATATAACGTAGTCATCACACTATTCCAGAATAATTCTGACTGAGGTATACATATGTGGCAGCAAGTAAGGTTATCTATAATACACTACTCTTATTAGATATAGATACCTTCACAGCTGATCTCAGTCAGTACACTAAGTCCCCTATAAATATTTATAACATCCCACTTTACCACAGCAGTTGTTCCTTACGTTTAAGTAATTATGTTATAAATAGTTATTTTTTAAAATAAAAAATGACTCTTTTTGAGTGACTGTATAATAAAACTATCAACGTAGATCCGCTAGTGCCTGGCACTGATAGCAACATTTTCCCTCTGTAATTTGCAGTCCTGAAAGTATCCCTTCTTTGACAACTTGACCACATAACCTTCCTTCCAATCTGCTGAAATATCTCCTCTCGCAGATTTTACCACATAATTTGTATGGTATCTCTGCTTCCGTAGCTATTCCGCTTCTTAGAAGCTATAAGGTTTTATTCACTTCTTCATCGTTTTCATCATAGCTAACTTTCATATTTTTCCATTGTAATTTCCCCGGACTAATACACGGTTGTGCATGCGGCTGACTGGCCTTATAATGTAAATCTTTGCTACAGAAACCACACATGCAGGAGCTTATGAATGCATTGATGCAGGCTTCCTACAAAGGTGGGGAACAGCTGCAGATGTGGCTGCGTGCTCCGTGAGCAGAGAACAGGGCAATGACATTGATCCTTAACGAGTATTTATGACGCTTTAATACACAAAATTAATGTCAATGTGGAATCACTGAGTATCCTTAAAAGTCTCTAAGCAAGTTCAGTATTATAATTACATAACAATTACATCATTTCCCTCCCACTCTTCTGTCTGTCTGTGTGTGTGTCTCTCTCTCATGTAAATATATATATACTTTGCACTCAACAGAGCATGCAACCACTACCGCAGCTAGATTTTTTACAGGAAGCCTGAATAAAGCAGTCACATGATCTTGCAGAGAGATTTTCTGTGGCACTTTGTTTCACGCGATAAGGTTGCTAGCCTCATGCACTATATAGCCCCGTGTAGTTTCGAACAAACGAACGAACTTTATTTTCGAAGGGTAAAGAATTGGGCGCGCTGGCCCGTCTGACATTCTGCCCTTCCACTCTCATTAATCTTGCATACTATATCCTTTCATTCCCACATGATGCTGTAAAGAATACGACTAATGTTCGTTTAGGAATGTCGTAAAAGACGACTAATTAGAGGCTCTGACTGGGGGCTGACATTGTCATGTCAAGTTTTTTGCTACACCGACCATCATTGCATTAGTGCATAAATGCTTTGGTTTGAGGCTTCTTATACGAGAATCAGCTACAGTGGTGCTTTCATGTTCCATGGGGAGCACAACAAGAAATAATTATATATGTATTTAAACATACATCACATACATCACATACATATTCACACAAACGATTTCCTCATCATTTTTGAAAAATTAACGCTAAACCAGATGTTTTATTCAAATTTTTTTGTGTGTGTTTATATTTTTAAGTAACAATTTTTTAAAACATATAATACAGCTATAATACTATATTATCACACTCCATCCTTCAACGCCCAGTTTACTGTGAAAATATTTTAAATATAAAACATAATGACAAGTAAAGAAAGAGTATATATATATAAAACATTAAAATATTATCCTATCAGTTTTATATGAAAATAAATTGTTCACGTCTGTATATATATTGCTACCAGGAAAATCCAAGTTCTGGTTATTTAAGAAAATTAGTGTAAAGTTCAAATATGTGGAGTTTACTACACAGAAATATGATTTAATTTCTTTTAAGAAGGAATATTTGCGGTTTAACCTTGTGGAATTTTGTACAGAAGACTATCTAGTTGAAATTCCTGTATGAAAAGAGTTGCATTGTTTATTTTTGTTAAAACCACCACATAAAATAATGTACAGGTATCGCTACTTAAAAGAATATGATTATAGGGTTTGTGCTACCAAAGAATATACGGATGTTCATTCTTACAAGAAAGTCACTGTACGGTTTAATTTTATGGAATTCACGGCCTAGGAATAATTAGGGTCTTCGATTAGTGTAAAGGACAGAAAAACCTTGACTTTGTATATTTTAAATTCTATTTAAACAATGCTAGAAATCTATCATTGACAAGGCATATTCAAAAATTTTCTTGTTTTCTTTGATTACACTTTTCCTTGTTGCCAGTTTTATCTGACCAGTCGAATTAAGTCAAGATTACGCTATGAAATGTACCGCGGGGTGTTTTTACAAGCGAATAGATCATTATAGATATTATGTTCAAACTAACGTATACTTTCAAATAGACAAGACCTTTTTAAATGTATACTTGCAGGGGATGGAGTTTAAGAAGTGTGCACAATGTCTGTTTTAAGAACTTCGTAGCTGAACTAATTTCCTTTTGTTTTTGCTTTTAAATAGCTCGGGTGGTGAATATGAACAACACTTTTTATACCATTTTCATTACATCGAAATCTTTATTGAGCTTGTCTGAGAGTTCGGTCTTGACCTCACTGATAAACTCTGGCCTCATCAATCCATTCGAGAAGGAGAGACTTCTGACGTTTGGACATCTGAGCAGAAAATGGATTATGGCGTCTTTTTCAGGAGGTGAAAATAGCAAAGTTTCAGCAACAAACGTGGCTGACTGGAGAGTTTCTGAGAACCAGCGAGCTAGATGGTCTAGCAGCAGACTAGTCTTGTCGCCGAATGTCAGAACGGAATACCGACACTGACCACCTCTTGACGACAACTCAACAAGAGGCATGTAGGGCACCAGTAAGGCTGTCGCGTCCCTCGGCCAACCTTCCAAGTGGAAAGATACTTTCAAACGTGGACAGGCCTGACAGGCGAGTTTCCAGCTGTCCGCTGTTATGATGTTCCAACCCCGAGAGTAGTCGAAGACAGTCACATATATTATCAACCTTTTTAGACTGTCATCTAGATTCTCGCAAACGTCCACTAAATTGGCAGCGCTCAGATATGAGTAGTTTAACTTGATCTCTTGAAGTTTCCAGCATTTCTTGCAAACCGATCTAAGCTGGACTCCGATCACTCTTGTGGACACTTCAGGGCTATAGTAATTCAGTATGTCCACAACTTCCATTGTTCTTACCGACCTACTTTTGATTAAACTCTTCATTATTCTGAATGCAAATGGCGGAGTCAAGAAAGCATGATGCATGCTGAATATTTTCAGATATATCTGGGATTCTAGAAACGATGTCACGCTATCGACGAGTAGGCATTTTGATGACCTAAAACCGCTCCATGTCTCGTCGAACCTGAGCTGGCACATTTCGAAAGACTGTATTGTTGTTCTCCCATACTTTAAACACGAGAGGCCGCTCAGGACCGTATTCACACATCTAGCAACATTGAAAGCAGTAAGTAAGTTCGGGGACGGACAAATAATTCGAATATTCTGCATGTAACTTCCCATTGTATCCACATACTTTGTCAGTGTCTGCAGAAAATACGGAAACATTTCATTGTCATACTTATATTAGACAGCTCTTAACCCTTAACTCCCTAAAAAGTATAGGCCTGTAGCAAACTCATGTCAAGTCCTTCTGTACCGTGCCGTCTGCTCACTGTCTTTCCATACCTTCCCCATTCCCTTCTTTTCTGTCTCTAGTTCTCATCTTCGTATTTTTTACGGTCTCCCTCCACCTCTCTAGAGACTGCCTTATAATGCTACCAACAAGTTTCCCCAACAAGTTTCCCCAACACGTTTCCCCAATAAGTTTCCTATCCATCTCCTGCGTCTTGTTCTCATCTCTCGTTCCACTGGAACTTGTCTGGTTCTTGGCATCAGTTTGACATTAACGATCTTGTCATACCACTTCAATCCTTCTATTATTGACACTCTAAAATAGTACAAAATGAGACTTCAAAACGTATGATCAACACAGAGCGCAAGCAAATAAATGTTAACGAAGTCGATGGCAAGGGATCATTATTTACTTATTCATCATCTGCGAGTTCTGTTCGGGTATTTTCCGCGCCAATGAGTCTTCAGACTTTTCAAGAAAATACCTTACTTACTGAACTTATTGAGGCTACAAACAAGTCAGTGCCTTTTCCAACAAACTGAAATCTCTGTAAACTAATTAATAACTAATTTGCGTTTTATGTTGGTATTTTTCTCAGCTTCTTTCCTGTTTACTGATTTACGTAAAACCCATCGTCCATTGTGTGATAAGGATGTCGTTTTCTTTACACTCAATTCATTTTTAATATTGGTTATATTGGTAGAAAATAATGACAAAATTTTGTAAAAAACAAAAAAAGTTCGTATCTCTAACAGATTACATGGCATATGTTTGAGTAGTGTCACAAGTTTACTTCCGCCGTATCATGGTAGAAACGTTTCAGTTTTTTAAAATGGCGATTGTTAATGAACAGCAAGAGAGGAGTTGTGATGTATCAATGCTGACGCAATAAAGATAAAACTGAGAAGTGGTGAAAGACTGTTAACACCCTGAAGGCGAGATTAAAATATATCCCATAAATCAGGACTGTTATATCTTCATCATGAGGATGCAATACGTATTGACAGATCCGGCCTTTTGAATTGTTCTGGGACCAAAAGACGCAACAATAGACAATGCAGTCATCAACCCATAGCTTGACTGCTTGCGTCAGGGTCAGCGAACCAGAGCTGACCAAGACCCTACTCCATCTCCAAGTGGCGGTCCTGGAAACAGACTGCATCACTGCAGTCTTGCTAAGAGAGTAGGGACCGAAGAGGGAAGGCTAGCCCGATCCCAAAAAATGCCGTGCAGAAGTCGGATGTGTCGGCCGAGAGGCGCAAATTTCGCAACTTCGCTGTGAACGGGCACAACGCAACCAACGTCCTTTTCAGGACGAACGAGGAAGAAGAAGAAGAATTGTTCTGGGTGATGCGAGATCTCGCGATGGCGCACACTTTCATAGAAGCACGTAATTATTTACTGTGTATTTTATGTTCCATCTTTCTTGTTCTTTTAGAATGTTAACGTGTTTATTACTTTTTAATGCATTTCAGCGCCTCTTCCATGTCGGCGCTCTTTGTGGCCGCACAGCCCAAGAGCCGACTTTGTTAGGAGCATTATATATATAAATATATGTATAAAACACTGTGATTATAATTATTAAAGAGCACACATACATACATATATATATATATATATATATATATATATATATATATATATATATATATATATATATATATACAGTATAAAGGTAAAGATAGTCCCATAGCAGATACTGCCGTAGGAGAATGAAGTGTTAGAGACTTCACTATACTAGGTCCAGCATCAAGAGGTGGGGGTGACCAGTTCCCTTCCTCGATACTTTTCCTTCCCTAACTCAAGAGCAAAGTCAGGTATTGTTACGGTGTTATTTTAAATGACGGCGTCTGCTGGGGTTTAGCCATGCGCAACGTTAGGGGTCATTAACATTTATAGAATATGTCGATATTTTACGGTATACTGAACGCGAAATATATGCGGAGATTATGACGCATTCGCGTTGGGAAGGTCACGCTGGGTGACTTGGTTACATGGCCCTTGTTACGCTATCCGTCAAGCAAGAAGGTCGTGTCTTGTATTGCTTCCAAGGAAAAAAGGCTGAGTATATAGCCTATATTATATATATAAATCGATGTAGAACTCAGGGTCAGTTCGGTTATTAATTTAAGTATGAGATTAATTAAATTAACTAAATGATGGAAGGAGAATCGCATTATGATTCAAATTGTAGCTGTCAAGAACTCATGTGCTCATTTCTGGCTGTTGACTACAACAGCGCACGTATATAGCCACGATGTTCTTCTGACATATTGTTTTGACACGGACGGACATGAATACTATGCATGTAATTTCTAATGACTATATATGAATCTATACCTACGTGAATGTCTTGTATGTGAACTGTAAATAAATTCATGGACTCTGAATTGAGGACTTTATCACATCGATACGTTACAGCTATTTGCTGCATTTGCCAATGTTGTTGATTATGCAAAATGAAGAACTCTTCTGATAAGAAAAATATGTATATATATTGATGAGCTCCGAAGGGAACGAGTGTATTCTTGGACATTCAACAAATGATGAATCAATATAACGTTGACCCTTGTTCCAAGATAATAATCGAACGAAGGACCCTCCAATACCAGTGAAAACCACCCACGCAACAGGTATCCATTTACAGTTGGGTAGACTGGAGCGCGATGATACCATGAATCGAACCCATCACCTTAGCCACGAGAAGTACGCGGCACAAACAAGTATGCTGCAGCGACAGAAACGCAAAGTTCATAGCGTTTCCCGCGTTAAATCTTGATTAAAAAGTCGATATGGATATCGTACGAATGTGTGCTTAAAGTCGATGTACAAAGTAAACGAAAAGTTAGAATAGGACATCGGTGGGGCTAAAGGCGAACATTCCCATAGAATACATGCCTACAGGATTACCTCTAAGAAGAAGTTGTGGATTATGGGCTTACAGAATTACATTAAAGATGAAGTTGTAAAATATGGTCTTACAGGATTACCTCAAAGATGACGTTGTAGAATGTGATCTTACAGGATTTCTTCCACGACGAAGTTGTTGATTAAAGCCCTCTAGAATTACCTTAAAGATGAAGTTGTGGATTAAAGGCCTACAGAACTACCTCCAAAATGAAGTTGTGGATTATACAGTAGTCCTACAGAACTACATCCAAGCAAAAGTTATGGATTAAAGGGCTACATAATTACCTCCAAGATGGCATTGTAGAATATAGGTTTACATAATTACCTTCAAGATGAAGTTGTGGATTTTAGACACAGCGGATTACTTTGGAGATTAAATTAAGATTTAGCATTTAGAGAGAGGCATCTCAAGTAGGAAGTTATAGAATGCACAGATATATCTGCAAGATTAAACTGTAGAGAGCTGTCTTCAAGATGTAGTTAGAAATGTAATAAGGGTATCTCCAATACGAAGTAATAGAATACACAAGATATCTTCAAGATGACATTGTAGAAACATGTCTTCAAAATGAAGTTGTAAAATAGAGATAAGGAGCGAGAGAGAGAGAGAGAGAGAGAGAGAGAGAGAGAGAGAGAGAGAGAGAGAGAGAATGAAGTTATAGAACGAATAGAAATGTAGAACATATGAATACCTATCAATCAATACCCTTTAGCTCCCCGAGGAGCATAGGCCTTCAACAAACACATGCCAAGTCTTCCTGTCCTGTGCCATCCGCTCAAGTTCTTTCCATGTTTTCCTCATCATTTTCACCTCTGTATCCAGCTCTCTTCTCCATGTGTTTTTGGTTTACCTCTGCCTCTCTTTTCCTGTTCATTCCAGAACAAGGACTGCCTTGTAATGTTATCAACAGGTTTCCTCAATGTGTGTCCTATCCATAACCAGCGTCTTCTTCTCAGCTCTTGTTCGAATACCTATAGATGGGGCTATAACCTACATAGAGGTTCCCAACCTTTTGTAGGTCGCACCCCTTAGCACAAAATGCTAGACATATTAGTACTCCCATGAAGATAAATACAATGTAAAGGATTAATTTTACGTCAGGAATATTGTGCATGCATTACAGATTTGAGCATTTATTACACATAAAAAAAATGAAGGGTACATTTATTAAAAGCCAGGTCATCTAAAAATGTGGCTGAGTAATCACACTGGAACAGTTAATATCATTGTTGCATGTTGTTTTGCAGCCGCAAGCATCTGAATGCCTGGCTCCAAAGATATTTTAAGTGGAAGATATGGCTGCAAATTAAACATGTTCTTGTATTTATATTTCATATGAACGAGAGCTTAATATTGTAGCGATTGCGTTTGTTGTTGTTGTTCAGTCGATGTTATATGATCTTATTTTTAATATTTGGTAAAATATTTCTTCACTTCATTGCGAACCCAATCAGTCCTTGCCGCGGCCCCTTGGGAATGTCACAGAATGACCTCGAAACTTTTCATTTCTTGTGCCATCCCGTAATTCATTTTGTGCTCTTCGCGTTCTATTTTTCTACCTCGGACAATATTTGGTATATTGTCATTGTTTACACTTCTTCCTGTAATAATTCGTCAAGTCTGTTTACCTGATCATCCCTGCTGAGAGAGTAGACAGGTGATGTAATATGGACCGACAGTCATGTTAGTAAAGTTATCGAGTACCAGACATTGGGCGCCTGATTAACACGAACAACGCCCTTCAAGCTTGGTTGGCGCTAATATGGCTATTGTAACCTCCTAATTTCTCTCGTGGAGAAAACACAGCATATGTGGTCACACGATGAATGTTTGTTTTCACAGGTACAGGGCAGTAAATAAATTATCCAGGAGGTGACCTATTACAGACACGCACCTGAGACGACAGAAATGTTGTAATAGCTTCCGGGAAGATATGATCAGTAATAAATTCAGGATTTGTAAATGAGATAATCCTAGTCGGAAAATCACACTACCTTATATGGTGTGATAAAGTCAGTTTGAACCTCCCTCCTCAAATCATGTATAAGATATTATTCTATGGATTCTGCTACTATGGTCTTTTTTTAATTGGACAATAATTGAATAGGGCAACGCCACCATTTTTTTTGTCAGCCATCCGCGCTGGATTTGAAAGTATTGACGATATGCTAATGATACCCCCCTTCCCTACAGTACAAGTCTTTTTGGTAGCTCCGCCCTAACTTTTAAAAGTAACATTAGAATGACTTGCCAAGCGGCCAAGGCATCGTTTAGTTCAAAAGAGTGAAGGAGTATAGGAGTAAAAGAAAAGAGGCTATACTGTCCAAAATCTATAAATAACTACGCCACTTGTATTGTATCTAAGTCCCCCAGCAACGGAGTATTTGAAAGAAAAAAAAAACATCTTAACCCGCCCGCACCCTCTCAATTTTTTTTTTCTGACGGAAGCGTGACAGACGCCTATCACGTGCTTAGAGGGGAAAATGATGGTGGATTGTAAAAAGAAAAAAAAATCAAGTCTACTTGGAAATTTGAACTCAACTGCATTGTGCAAGAGGCAAAAGTGAAACTAAGAATATTTATTTCTTCATAAAAACGAAAGAGAGTAAATAAAAGAGATATTTTGACAATAGAGTACTGTTGTTTAATATAATACCATATATAACTTATCGGGACTTAGAACCTTTCTTTCCCTGATATGTTAGCACAGTGAAAAGAGCCCATGATAATAAAAAGGGAAAAGTACAAAAGTGTAAACGATGATAAAGAAGAAAATAAAACTTAGATAGAATGATAGATGCAAACAAGCAGTTTAATAATTAGTTTTAATAATTAAAATCGCTCCATAAATAACCCAGATCTTGTAGAATTGAGACAGACTGGCAGACACACGGATAACCCACAATGGTTCAGTTTTGAAAATTGTCCGCTGCAGTCAAATATTACTGACTCGATTTGATTGGGTACACCAATAATTAGAAAAGGGGAGGTGGAAACTGCAGATTTGTTAGCCACGAGAACCGTATTTTTAAATAGTAATAGAGGGATCAGACAAGCAAACGTATTGATAACCCAAAAGGTGGGGTTTTTCAAAGAAGAGAGTTAATTTCGGATGCGCAGTTTCCATTGGCCAAAGAGATTGATAATAGTGATAGGGGGTACACGCCTAGAGCGCCATTTGAAGAATAATTTTACCAAGTGAAAGTTTGACCACAGAAGTGCAGAATTGAAAGCAAGTTTTCTGCAGTCTGTACCAGACGGCGATCTTTATTTGGACAAACGATTGCTAGTCAATCTATTCCTTGTGTATTATTTCATTGATTGCGGGTTGAATCGTCTATTATCATGTCAAACATAACTGGAGATGCTGAATACTAGGCATTCTGTCTGGTATATGTGAAGAAACCAGATATCAGAAGATCCTAGGAGACCCTCTTGTGAAGAAGAGTGGGCAGTTATTACAGCAAGTTACTTATTTACTCCAGGAGACCCTCTTGTGAAGAAGAGTGGGCAGTTTCAACAGGAAGACTTCCATTTTCAACAAGACCATCAGATAAGCCCTCATGTTTTGGGCTTATGACATTTTATTTAATTATTCTCCACACTTATTTTATTAATACATTTCGAGTGAAGTGACATCAGTCTCTCCAACTAGTGATATATTATAATACACCAATTTGTCAGAAAGGGATACAGTATAGGAAATTGTTTATTAAACACTTAGTAGGGACAGGAAGTCCTGCCTATTTAGTTAACTGTATATACATATTGATAGATAAAACTACCTTTAATAATTGTTTGAATTTTACTCCTGTTCCAAAAGAATTTGAGGTTCAGGAGAACAAAATTGTACAAAAGATTTAATTTCAAAAAAAAAGTTAACCACTGTTTTACTTGAGTTTCTTATCTTGAGTTACAGTTGTATATGTATGTTATCAACATCACATCATACATTCATTCCCCTAGACACTAGTCAAATATAAATAAATAGGTTTAAAATATTCGCAGAGTGAAATCACCGGGTGGTAGCAGTTAGGTACCCTGACAGTACATCATTGTTCCATCATTATACTCAGGGACCTACATAGCTTGACCTCACTCTGTAGACAAATGATAACAATAACTAATACTTATAACATCAAAACCCACCACATATGGAGAGTGACCGTTTGAATTTCACAAACGTACGAGTCACACAGAAAAGTCCATGATTAAAGTTATCATAACACGCATGAATGAATACAATTGGTTGGGCAATTCTAGATGTTATAAACAACACTTCTGACTTGGGCCTGGTCAGATTGTAACAACCACGTTCGTGAGACGAAAGCTGCAATATAATCTGATACTTTCGTCGGTTTAGAGAACTGTGAAAATCACCTCGTCAAGAAGACAGCCAGAGTAAGAAAAAGGATCAGAATTCCATTGATCGGAAAGGACCTTGTTTGAGCATCTTGTGGACTTATATCCCAGGAAAACTCTACCTTCATTAACACGGAAAGCCGTGATCCTAGGAATCTGAACACAAAGTCAGAGTGGGAGCCTAGTGTAAAGTAATACCCCAGAACGAGTGTAAGAGGCATCTTAAACAAGTTGCCTTAACTATTTCTCTGAGCCAGGAGTCAGTATTCCTAAAGAGATTTTAGGTCGGTGGTACCAGTTGAGATTGCTATCTCTGGAACAAAGTGTGTGGTATAAGTGACCTGCTGTCAACGCTAGACACCATCATCAGATGGGTCTTGAAGACGCTGGACCAGCTTCGTGATTCTTCTTCTTTCTTTGATCCTTAGCCGCCGACTGTCAAAGCAGTCAGTGGCCATCACGACTGGTGGCGTCTTGTAGGGCAACAACAAATTGATTCCACTTTGCTCGGTCGGTGGCCAGCTTCGTGATTACACCCTGATATTTCTTGGAACGTGTCACAACCTCCAAAGTTGACCAGTGACGAGAGTGAATCAGTCCATAACCTGCAAAGAACCAAACATCGGCTGGAGCAGAAACCAACAAACTCACTGGCAGCTAAGTACAAACTTAGGAATCAGCAACTGGAACAGACAAACACCTTCACATACCCAGGATGCATAGTAACACCAGACGGCGGAGCAAGCAAATGCATCAACAACAGAATGAACAAAGCAAGAACAGCCTTTTTTTAGTCTAAACAACATCTGGAAGTCCTCTCAGTACAGCACACGCACAAAATTAAGATTATATCAGAGCTGTGTGCTTTCTGTGCTTCTCTATGGTGCGGAATGCTGGAGAGTTACAGAGAAGGAAATGTCGAAATTGTCCTCTTTTCACACAACGTGCCTAAGAAAAATTCTCCGAATCTTTTGGCCGAATACCATCACCAACCAAGATCTGCTTACTCGGAGCAAGCAAGAGGACATGCACACCATTATAGCTGGCAGACGCTGCAGCTGGGTTGGCCATGTCCTCAGAAGAGACCCCGATTTCATCACAAGAACAGCTATGCTATGGACCTGTCGTGGATTTGATGGTATTGTAAGGTTGTGATTTACCTAGTGTGATGCATGAGGTCAGCTGTGAAGGCTCCTGAGATAAATGTAGCTGTGAATTTACAGAAGGCCCTTCTTGCTACCACTTACGACCTCACACATATCTTTTTTTCTAATGAATGTGGCTACGTTAAATTTCTAGGGTACTGATATGTAATGTGTTGTGATAGATTACATACACACACACAGATATTTAATAAGTCTAATAATATTAATAAAATTTAAAACACACTGAACTAACTCAAGCTGTGTAAAATTTTGATAGTAAATTTTCTTTAAATTTATTTGTTCTGAACCAAGGTTTTATTTTGGTCAGAACATATGAAAGGTTTTGAAATTATTAATGATATGCATGAATATATGGCATCATAAATGAAAAGTGTGTACATAGGTAGTTTACAAGACTAGTTAATATTACTACTGTTTATAGTGGTGATTTATCTGGAGAAGATTAATGGATGTGCTGTTGGGGTGACTTCATCACTCCCTGTCTATGGCTACTAAACATTTTCCCTTTATTGATGGAATATAGTTGGTGTGTTAGAAAATAAGTTAAGTTGGTGAATGTCCAGCAGGCCAGACGCTCACGTATCTTGAATGAGTAGTTCTGGTGCTGGAATCGGGTGGCCCCACCTCTCCGTGCTTGGGGGCAATATCAGGAGTCTGGTGGCCCCACCTCTCCGTGCTTGGGGGCAATTAAAGGCTGCTCTGACAAAACTACCAGCCTGCACTGGTCCACACTTGTATGTTCAACAGAGCATTTGACACCACTTTGGTGCCAAATAAAAACCTCACAGTTCAGAATTATGAATAAAGAACACAGTTAAATGCTAGCAAAACTCAGCTGAGCTGCTGGCTTTAGTATGGCGTCCCTCTAAATATTTCAATTAGCTTCTAGGAAATACACCACTGAATTATTTACTGTGTCTACTAGGACAACTTATGACGAATGGCAAAAATGCGCGTCTGAGCGCCGATAATATATTCATCTATGGCCAATCACCGCCTTTTTCTTTTCAAATTCAAACCTCCTACCAAAAAGTCATTTCAGTCATACCTCAGTCAAGTATGCCTTATTGTCTGTAGTTTTTTTTTTTTAAATATGTTCGAGCATCTTCTGTAAGGCGTTTGCCGCTGAATTCAAATAAAGGACGAAGTATCGCAAAAGTGTCCAAGAAATGACTGTTGCGTATAATAGCTAAGGTCCCTTTGGTCCATTTCTTTACCTTTTGTCAACTTGGGTACGTGAATTTTTTTCCTCCCCCCCCCCCCAATTGCGTCTTTTTAGCCTTGCTAGTTTCAAGCACACGTTCAGTCATATTTTTTCCTTTTGATCTTCGTTCTCATCCCGTCTCAAGGGTAAACGTTTTGCCTTCACGTCTAACAAGTTAATTTCCATGGCGGGTGGTGACCCGCGGCGTGGGCGATCATGTCTGCTAGTAACTTACGCATTCTTTTTATCCCTACATTTTATCTTTGGAGATATTTTAACGTTGTATCACGGTTAATTTTATGACACATCTCCCCACTTGAAAACATGCCTACGGCAAGTTCCAAAACCAGTGATACACATAGATAAAATCTCTCCTCGCGCCTGCCATTACTCTAATTTTGATCACAGGGGTGCCGACTGAGGAAATCTGCACCCACATTCAATTTGCCTGGGATATATTGGATACTAAACTGATAAGGTTGAAGCAATAAAGACCACCTCAGCAATCTTGCGTTTTCATGCTTAGCCTGAGATAAGAATACGAGGGGCTGATGATCCGTCTCGACCACAAAAGTCCTACCATACAGATAGATTTGAAACTTCTTTATTGCCCAGATTAACGCTAAACATTCTTTTTCGCTTGTGGAGTATCCTTGTTCCGCCTTATTCAATTTGCGGCTTGCATAAGCGACTGGTTTCAGTTCCCCATCAGGTGAAGATGATCTTTGCAACAAAGCCGCCCCGAGTCCTACATTACTTGCATCGGTTCTTAAGACAAAGTCCTGTGTCAAATCAGGCAGTTTGAGAATAGTAAATTAATATGAAACAAATATAAAGGTATGTTATCAGGCACTCGCAGGAAATAAAGAAGTAGAACACCAGACAACAGAAAAATAACAGACATGAGTGGCTTACCCAGGATTTGCAACACTAAGAGGAGTTCCGTGCACAACGAACAACCTAGATGCACTGCGTTTCACACTATCCGCCCTGCCATCTACGCATCATCAAAAATGATTTTTCAATGGCATGTCATACTTGTTGCGAACCATTCAATTTACTTGCATAAGCGACTGGATTCAGTCCCCATGGGCAAGATGAGCCTATTAATGACCCCAATCACTTCTGTTGTATCGGTTTTAAGATCAAAGTCCTGTGTCAAATCAGTTTGAGAATAGGCTTGCTAGTGAGTTTTTCTTTTAAGTCTTGGAACGCTAATTCACTTTGCGCAGTCCAAATAATTTTATCTGGAAGTCCCTTGCGAGTCAGATCAGTCAGAGGAGCACAAATAGAGTTAAAATCTTTGATGTATTTTTGATAAAATCCGCATAACGACACGAATGATCGCACGTCCTTTTTCGTTTGTGGTCTAGGTGCTCTCTGCAGTTTTTCCAAGTTCTTGGGATCAGGGGTCATGTTACCCTGATATACAGTGTGTCCCAAGAATTCCAACTCTTTGCATCCAATACAACATTTTGTTGGCCTAGCAGTTAAGTTCGCCTCCCTAAGCCTATCAAATAACATTTTTTTAGAGCGTCAATGTGTTCTTCAAATGTCTCTGTGGCGACGAGAATATCATCCATGAAATTCGTGATACATGGGTTATTCAGGGGATCCAACAATTTGCGCATCATCCTTGAAAATACACTCGGAGCATTTTTCAGTCCGAATGGTAGCATGTTGAATTCATAATGTCCATCCGAAGTGCTAAAAGCCAAATAAGGTCTCACTTCAGGCTTCACTGGAATCTGGTAATAGCCTTTACTAAGATCCACCTTTGAAAAGTATTTTGCCTTGTTTAATCTGGCAAATAACTGTTTTGTGTCTGGTAATGGATCCACTTGTCCTTCTGTGACAGCATTCAGTTTCCTGTAATCTATGCACAGTCTGTGTTCCCCAGACGGTTTTCTCAACAAAACGACACTGGAACTAAAAGATGATTCACTGTGCGAAATAATCCCCTCCTTCAACAAATACTCTATTTCTTCCTTCAATGCCTTCTCCTTCGCGAACGGAATAGAATAGGCTCTCATACAGATTGGGTTTGAGTCTACCAGTTTCATGTCATACTGTAGCAAATTTGTATGTCCTGGTTTATCTGTTAATACATCTGTATGTTCCTCCAGAACTTGTTGAACTCTCTCCCTCTGGTTTTTAGTCAGGTGCTTACTGACTTTTACCTGTGCTGCTGTTTCACAAGGATGTAATGGGTATTCATGTGAGGTGAGTGGTTCTTTTTGCATCTGGGTTGCAATAGCCAAGGTCAAAAAGGGGGTGCTTTCCTGGAGTGGTCTGTCCAGATACTTCTTTAACAGGTTTACATGATAAACTTTCTCCTTCCCCTTTTTGTCAATTTTATAGTTTGTTCTAGACACCTTCTCTAGAACCGTATATGGACCTTGCCATCCAATTTGTAATTTATTCTGGCTGCCGGGTAGTAGAAGCAGCACCTTCTCTCCGACTGCCAGTTCCCTGTCCTTTGCCTTCCTATTAAAATATGCTGCATGTTTCTTCCTGGCTTGTTTCAAATTATCATGTGCCAGTTTCCATCCAGCTTTCAAACGAGTGGTCAGTTCGTTCACGTATTGATAAGATGAGGTAACAGTCTCTTCCGCCTTCTCATCTGTCCAGGTCCTTAATAGGGCTTCTAATGGACCTTTTATTGGCCTCCCAAATAGCAGAGTTGCGGGAGCCATCCCGGTTGAACTATGTGGTACCTCCCGATACGCAAACAATGCGGCGGGCAGGAATTGATCCCACAGATCCGGTTTTTCGTGTGCCAGCTTTCTCAGGATAGAAATGAGAGTCCCATTGAACCTCTCTACCTGGCCGTTCCCTTGCGGATGGTACGGACTACAATGAAAGTGTCTGGCTTGAAATAGCTTAAAAACTTCTTCCGTTAGTTTCCCCTTGAACTGGGAGCCATTATCAGTCAAGATTTGATGCGGGAATCCTAATCGGGTGAATATTGTAAGTAGTGCCTCTGCTACATGTTTTGAATCAATTGATGGCAGGGCTACCGCCTCTCCCCACATAGAACAAGTGTCCACCAGAGTAAGGATGTAACTGTTCCTCCTCTTGGTCCGAGTGAGAGGTCCCACAATATCCACTGCAACCCTCTCAAAAGGTGTTCCCACTATGGGCATTTCCCCTAGAGTTGCAGGAGCAGTCCAGTGCTTTGGAGCTACCCTTTGACATTCTGGACAGGATTTGACATATCTTTTTATATCCTCCGTTATCCCTGGCCAGAAGTAATGACAAGCTACACGCTGTCCTTTGGCGCTGATCCCCATGTGACCACTGAAGGGAATCGCATGCCCGAGTTCCATCACTTTATCCCTATATGAAGTGGGAAGAACCAGCTGGTTATGACCTTTTGTTCCAGTTCCGGCCTTCCTGTATAATAGTTTGTTCTTCATAAAATATTCCCCCTTGCTCGGAGGTGTGTGGCATTTGGGCAATTTTTTAAAACATGGCTTGAGTGTCCTATCCTCAGCCTGCGCCTTCCTCATCTCCTCTGGATGAGCATTTATAGGTTCACCTTCTTCCTCCTTCTTCTGTGACATGGTCTGCACTGTCGCCATATCACAGGTCTCTCGGGATTCCCCAAGAAGACGTATCTACACCCCAATATCAGAGGGTAGATTGGTTCATCTATCACTGCTGCTCTGATTTCTCCTTCCACATAGCGAGTTTTCACCGTTATCCTTGCGATGGGAAGTGTCATGAGTGGTATGTCCTTAGTCGCCCCTTGTATTTCCACTGTTTCTGTGGTATACTGACTTGGGTCCACTAGGCTAGACTTCACAACTGAATCATAATCCAAACCTGTATCATAAAAGCACATTATGGTGACCCCATTACAAATAACATCCTCACAAACTGGGGGGTGATAAGGTTCCTGCTGTCCATTAGGATTAACCTTTAATCTTTGAGTCCCCGACTTCATTGCAGCAATGTTTGAAGGTTTCCTTCTACAAAATTCGGTGTTATGGTTATCTTTCTTGCACCATTTACACCATCTTTTTCCTTGGTTCAACGGTTTTCTTTCATTGAATTTTTGGTCATTGAACTGTGGGTTTCTGTCTCGATAGTCATTTCTTGGCCGTTCAAAGTTTGTCCTGCCCTTATTACCCTGTTCTCTATTTTCAAATTTATTAAATGGCTGTGGAGCTTTAAAAGTTTCTATATGCTTCTTTTTAGAGCCACTTACCTCTGCCTGGGCTGCCTGATACCTCTCAGCGACATTTAAAACCTCCCCCAACTTCTCTGCACCTTGTTCCATGAGAAATTTTCTCATGTCTGGAGCCATGGACTCTCTCAATTGCTCTATCATGATCATCTCCTTAAGATCTTGGGTTTTCCCCAGAGCCGTCCATTTCTCCAAATAGGTTTCCAGTCTGGCAGAGAATTGGTGGTATGTCTCCCCAGACAACAGTTTGGCATTTCTAAATTTCTTACAATAAAATTCACCATTTTTTTCGTACCTTAATAACAAAGCCTGCTTTAACATGTCATAATTGTCTTGGTCTTCTCTGTTCATTTTTGCGAAGACTTCATAAGAAGTACCTCTCAGTCCCTGTGATAACTTTAAACTCCACCTCTCTCTCTCTCTAACCCATATGTAGTAGCTAATAACTCAAAACGTCCTAGGTACCCCTCTATGTCATCGTCTTTCTCAACAAAATGGTCTAAATGAAACCCCATAGCTAATGTTGAGGCTCCCAGACTGGGCGTAGCATCTGAGGCAAAAGGGCTGGCACCATTTTCAGGAGCCTGGCCTTGTAACTCCAGCTCCCTTAGTCGTAATTCGTGCTCCCTTTGCAACCTTCTATCTTCTGCCTCCCTTTCGGCCTTTTTATCTGCTGCCTCCCTTTGCTGTCGTTTTTCTTCTGCCTCTAATGCTTTAGCCTCTTTGTCAGCCTCAATCTGCAGCCTCTTAAGTTCTCTATCAGCCTCAATTTGTAATCTTTTCTCTTCAGCTACCTTCCTATCTTCCCGTTCAATATACTTATCCCATTCAGCCGTTACATATTGAATTAAAGCCTGACCATCCATTCCCATATCCCTTGCCGTTAGCACAGCAGCTGATCTGAACTTTGCCAGCTCCGCCATACTTTTTAGACAATTTAGCAATGTGCAAGATAAATCTCTAACCACTAAAGTAATTCTAATTACTATAGTCTAAAATAATTCTAATTAGCCAAACTAATTAATTATCACTGGCTGTGAAGATTCACCAACTTTTAATTTCACTTTTAATTTTAAGGGACACTTTTAATTTTTATAATTTGTTCCCTTAATTTAATTCTCCCACCAGGAGATCCTAATATTACTGTTAAGCTAATTATCCCTGGACAAGACCCCAATATATGTCGTGGATTTGATGGTATTGTAAGGTTGTGATTTACCTAGTGTGATGCATGAGGTCAGCTGTGAAGGCTCCTGAGATAAATGTAGCTGTGAATTTACAGAAGGCCCTTCTTGCTACCACTTACGACCTCACACATATCTTTTTTTCTAATGAATGTGGCTACGTTAAATTTCTAGGGTACTGATATGTAATGTGTTGTGATAGATTACATACACACACACAGATATTTAATAAGTCTAATAATATTAATAAAATTTAAAACACACTGAACTAACTCAAGCTGTGTAAAATTTTGATAGTAAATTTTCTTTAAATTTATTTGTTCTGAACTAAGGTTTTATTTTGGTCAGGACATATGAAAGGTTTTGAAATTATTAATGCTATGCATGAATATATGGCATAATAAATGAAAAGTGTGTACATAGGTAGTTTACAAGACTAGTTAATATTACTACTGTTTATAGTGGTGATTTATCTGGGAGAAGATTAATGGATGTGCTGTTGGGGTGACTTCATCACTCCCTGTCTATGGCTACTAAACATTTTCCCTTTATTGATGGAATATAGTTGGTGTGTTAGAAAATAAGTTAAGTTGGTGAATGTCCAGCAGGCCAGACGCTCACGTATCTTGAATGAGAAGTTCTGGTGCTGGAATCGGGTGGCCCCACCTCTCCGTGCTTGGGGGCAATATCAGGAGTCTGGTGGCCCCACCTCTCCGTGCTTGGGGGCAATTAAAGGCTACTCTGACAAAATTACCAGCCTGCACTGGTCCACACTTGTATGTTCAACAGAGCATTTGACACCACTTTGGTGCCAAATAAAAACCTCACAGTTCAGAATTATGAATATAGAACACAGTTAAATGCTAGCAAAACTCAGCTGAGCTGCTGGCTTTAGTATGGCGTCCCTCTAAATATTTCAATTAGCTTCTGGGAAATACACCACTGAATTATTTACTGTGTCTACTATGACAACTTATGACGAATGGCAAAAATGCGCGTCTGAGCGCCGATAATATATTCATCTATGGCCAATCACTGCCTTTTTCTTTTCAAATTCAAACCTCCTACCAAAAAGTCATTTCAGTCATACCTCAGTCAAGTATGTATTATTGTCTGTTGGTCCGTCTGTCTCTATTTGCGTTTCACACAAAAAACACACTTGTTTTTTGAACCAACTCTGCCTTCCCCTACACAATTTTGCCTTTAAAGTTATTTTTAGCCACAACCGTCCACTAATTCCCCTTCTCTTCCCTTCTAACTAGATTTTAGCACTTGAGTCTTCAAGGCCACAATTTTTTGAAAATTAGTGACATGTTTTGTTTCAATGCAGTCGCTCGTTGATATGAACAACACAGTCTTTTGTCAATATCTTCATTATTATCTATCCGTCTGCATAAATAAAAGCATATTATTTCTCTGCTCAAGATGGGCCATCAGGCCAGCTAGGTTTTATATTCCTAACATTATTATTAAGAAAAAGTTAGTTTTCAAGGTTAGTTGTTTTTTTTTTAAATATGTTCGAGCATCTTCTGTAAGGCGTTTGCCGCTGAATTCAAATAAAGGACGAAGTATCGCAAAAGCGTCCAAGAAATGACTGTTGCGTATAATAGCTAAGGTCCAGTGTGGCGAGAGGTTTTATTTGTCTCTTGGATCAGTATAGTACTGACAATTACAGAAATAGAATTCCTGCAGAAAATGGTGAAGTCCCAGTGTCTGAGAGGACTACTGGTATCACAAATTAGTTACGGCTGTGAATGTTCTGATCTCGAAACAATAGTAGAGAGGAGACCGACATAAAGCGCCACCTCCGCTGTGTAACTAACTGTGATATTAATAAACAAGGAAACAGATTTTACTTAACTAAGATAAAATTGACAAGTAGCCCACCCAAGACTGAGGGGGACCAAAGATGTAGAGTCTGGTCAACCTCTATGCTCCTGCGGAGTTCCAGGCAGCGGGATTGACTCGAACATACGACCTCAGGTTTTTAGGACACAAATAAACCTGTAACAAAGCAAAAATAGGGGCTAATTTCTGTCCTCAAGCCCACCTATTTCTAGTGTGAGTGAAATGAGCGTGTCTCAGATGTATGCATGTAGGATGAATGACAACATGGCTCAGTATGAATTAGCAATAGCGAGACAAGACAGGTGTCTACTTGCAAAGCATAATTTCTGATAAACTAATGCATGGATACATTCAATAATATAGATTCAATACATGAATACATTTAATACATGAATACATCCCATAATATAAATCAATACATGAATAAATCCAATAATATGTACACCTAGGTGTGATACAACAATGTCCTTCCCCCTATACTATATCACGCCCTCTCTGACAATAGCTGGTAACATATATCCTAACAATATTGTTATGTTCTTATGATAGGAGTATATGAGACGAGGACTGTTTGGTGATATATCAGGTTGGAGTTATAGGAGACAATAGATTGGAGTTAGATGCGACAATAGAATGAGTCCTGACAAGGACTGTTTTGGTTATATTGCAGTTGGTCTTATCTGAGACAATAGATTGAGTTATATGAGACAATAGATTGAGTTAGATGCGACAATAGAATGAGTCCTGACAAGGACTGTTTTGGTTATATTGCAGTTGGAGTTAGATGAGACAATAGATTGAGTCCTAACAAGGACTGTTTTGGTTATATTTGCAGTTTGGAATTATCAGAGACAATAGACTGAATATAGGAGACAATAGATTGAAGTATGAGTCCTATTAGTCTTCGTCTATTCACTTAATTCCCCCAAGATACAATCAGTAACCTGATAGGTAGTATAATGACACACAACAAATACCAACGGTTATCGTAAATATATTTACCCTCCTAAGATTTTAAACTGGCCAGGTTTTGACGCGACTTAGTGAAGTAGGTTGCAGGTCGATGCCCTCAGGTAAGTTATAAATCAAAGTGACAGCTTCTTCCCCTTCAGTCAGTCGGTATCTCTGGCGTCAAGTTCGGGATTGCGTGGTTAGCATAAAATCCGCCCGATTATATAGTCAGGTAAATACTTGAGGAAAGCTTTCGGTTGGTTCCTGGCGGAGCAAAATGATTGGTTTCCTCCGGTTTTGTACCTGGTCTCATACAGCCTAATTTTATTCAGTTTTTAGCCGCCATCTTGCGTGAACTGCGTGAACAGTATAATTTATTCTGTCTCAGAGACTGGTGAACGGTGCAAGTTGATTGGTTGAAGCAAATCTGTATCTCGACATAGTGATTAACAAAGTAGTGGGTTACACTTCGTTTCACGACATAGCCCCCTCCTTTCCTAGCTGTGACTTGTCATAGCTGACGTGTAAACCCCTGCTGTGGTTAATCCTTTTGCGTCTGTCCTTCCAGAGTACTAGGGTGTCGACTTAAAAAATCAGCTCCTACATTGTCTCTTCCCGGAATGTAATTCACGGTAAAGGAATAAGGCGCCAGAAGCAGACTCCACCTTAACAATCTCGAATTTAGCTTTTTAGATGCAGCCAAGAATGTTAAAGGTTGGTGATCGCTTTGGACAATGAAGTGTGTCCCATACAGATAAGGTGAAAATTTGTTGATGGACCAAATTAGAGCTAAACATTCTTTCTCTATGGTCGAGTAATTCAACTCAGCTGCATTCAGCTTCCTACTGGCGTAGGCGACTGGTAAAAGTTCCTCCGGCTGGGCTTTTGATTTCTGCAAGAGAGTTGCACCAATACCTATACTGCTAGCGTCCGTTCTTAATACAAATTCCTGTGTGATATCGGGTAGTGTAAGGATGGGTTTGCTGGTGAGTTTTGCTTTTAGCTCTGTGTAAGCTTTTTCACAATCAGCATTCCATTGGATTTTGTCAGGCTGTCCTTTCTTCGTTAAGTTAGTTAATGGTGCACACAGAGAGTTAAAATGGGGTATGTACTTCTGATAGAACCCACATAATGACACGAATGATCTCACATCTTTCTTCGTTTGAGGTCTGGGTGCCTTCTTTAGCTTCTCTATATTCTTTGGGTCAGGAGACATATGACCTGTAGAAATAGTGTGACCTAAGAATTCCAACTCCTTACAACCGATATAGCACTTGGTTGGACGTGCAGTCAATCCAGTTTCTCTCAGTCTGTCAAACAACATGGAGAGCGCTACTATATGCTCTTCAAATGTGTTTGTAGCAACAAGAATGTCATCCATAAAGTTAGTGATATGGGGATTTTGTAGAGGTTCCAACAATTTCCTCATCATTCTTGAAAAGATACTTGGAGCATTTTTCAGCCCAAAGGGTAGTACATTAAACTCGTAGTGTCCGTCTGATGTACTGAATGCCAGCATTTTCCTAACTTCTGGTTTCACTGGTATTTGGTAGTATCCCTTGCTTAGATCTACCTTCGATAAATACCTAGCCTTACTCAGTGTAGAGAACAGCTGGTTGGTATCAGGTAATGGATCCACCTGAGATTCTGTGATAGCATATAGCTTCTTGTAGTAAATACATAACATGTGTTCACCACTAGGCTTCCTTAATAGCACCACACTTGAGCTGTAGGGAGATTCAGACTTTGAAATAATTTTCCCTTTTAAGAGATAGTCAATCTCATCCTCTAGTGCCTGTGCTTGCTATTCTTCAGTCCATGTCCGCAGCAATGCTTCCAGTGGACTGGGTATGGGGACGGCAATACAACAACGTTGCCGGACCCACACCTATTTCTATTGTAAGGGGCAGTATACCGAAGTGGGGCCTGTCTCCATCAACTGTTTGGTACAGCCCTGGTTCCTACCTCCTTTGGTTCGGGTTTGTTTCTGCAGCTTTTTTAATACTGGTTGCTGACTAACCAAATTTTCCAAATGATCCAGGCCATGGTGTTCCGACAAATATCTAGTCGGGGTGGGATGTCTCTCGTCCCCTCTCTGTACAATACGGAGAGTTGCCATGGTTACTGGTGTAACAGTAGACTTGTTGTGATTTCGTTTTCTCGTTATCACTGCTTCTACCTGTTGTTTTCTCTTGTGTATCTTCTTTGTGGGCCTACGTCCGCAACAATGCTTCCCTAGGTCCTGTAACTGGTCTACGCTTCTGATTGAGGTTACCTGGTTACATTCTGAACAGGATTTCATATACCGACTCATGTCTTCAATTATTCCTGGCCAGTAATATCGCAATGCTATATTTTGACAAGTGGCCCTTTTTCCTCTGTGACCACTGCTTGATGTAGCATGCTCTTGCTCCATAATTTCCTCCCTATAGAATTTTGGCACTACCAGCTGTCCATGCCCTTTAGGTCCTTTTCCAGCTTGTCTGTAGAGTAGGCCATTTTCCATATAGTAGTCTCCTTTCTCTGGAGGGTTATGGGCCTTTGGCAATTTGCCAAAACAAGGCTTCAATGTGCTGTCTGCTGTTTGAGCCTTTTTCATCTTTGTACGATGAATGGTTATTGGATCTCCCTCCTCCTTTTTGGTGCTCGACCTGGTATGGTTTGCTGCCATGACAACAGGTTTTATTGGGTCACCCAAAAAGACATATTTACATCCTATTACCAGCGGGTATATAGGATCATCACTTACTGCTGCTCTTATCACTCCTTCCACATAGCGAGTTCTCACATTGATCCTTGCTATGGGAAGTGTCATGGTGCCGGTTCCCTGCATTGCCCCTTGTATGTCCACTGTTTCTGTGGTAAGTTGGTCAGGGTGCACTAGGGTTGCACTCACGACTGAGTCGAATTCCAAACCTGAATCATATAAGCACTGAATTTTAGTGCCATTACATGTCACTTCCTCACAGACAGGGGGATGGTGGAGGTCATTCTGACTAACTGCCAGTTCCTTCCTTCCCTTGTTCCCTGTTGTGAGACACGCAGCGTAATAAGGAGGGTTCTTCCTTCTGCAGTCCGCAGTATTGTGGTTACTCATTAGACAAGTTTTACACCACTTTCCTTCCTTCCGGTAAGGTGTCTTATCCGATCTTAGAGGGTTTTTGTCCTTTTGGTCAAATCTTTGTTTGTTCCTAGTGGTATGGTCTTTTTGTTCATATTTGGTATAGTTTTGTGATGATTTGAAGTTTTCACCCTGCTTCTTCTTATTTCCTAATAATTCTGCCTGAGCTGCTTGATATCTCTCAGCAACAGTTACAATATCTTCCAATCTCTCTGCTCCTTGTTCCATGATAAACTTCCTCATTTCTTGAGGCATGGACTCTTTCACTTGCTCCATCATTATCATTTCTTTCAGATCCTGACACTTTCCTAAACTACTCCATTTTTCCAAATAGGTTTCCAGTCTAGCAGAGAATTGGTGATAGTTTTCTCCTGGAAGAAGTTTAGCTGTTCGGAATTTCTTTCTATATGATTCTGAGTTCTTTTCATATCTCACAAGCAGTGCCTGCTTCAGGATTTCATAATCTTCCTGGTCATCTCTTGAGAGCTTCAAATACACATCGTAGGCTACACCTCTCAATCCCTGAGATAGTTTAAGACTCAATTTTTCTTTCACTAAGCCATAGGTAGTGGCTAGTCTTTCGCATCTATCCAGGTACGACTCAATGGCGTCTTCTTTCTCAACAAATGGGTCCAGATGAAAATTCATGGCCCCACTTGAGGTGCTCTGGCTGGAGCTACTCTCAGAGTGAGGTGAGCTACCACCATTATTGCCAGTATTTGCCTGAATTTCAAGCTCTTTTAATCTTAACTGATGGTCTCTCTCTGCTTGTAATTTCCTTTCCTCAGCTTCAATTTTATTTGCCTCATTTTCAGCCTCCCATTTCTTGGCTTCAATTTCCAGTCTTTTGTCTTCTCTCTGAGCTTCCAGTCTTTTGTCTTCTCTCTCAGCTTCCAGTCTTTTGGCTTCTCTTTCAGCTTCCAGTCTTTTGGCTTCTGCCTCTAATTGCAACTTTCTTTCTTCCCTATCGATGTGTTTGTCCACTTCTGTTGTGACATACTGAGTGAGAGCATCACCTGTCAAATTTAATTCCTTTCCCATCTGCATGATCGCAGTCCTGAACTTCACCAGATCAGCCATGGCGTTACTTAGATAGGGTATGTAAATTTACTATAACCCAATTATTGTAATTAAACTTAATTAATTTAAATGAACAAATAATTTCCGTGCAACTTTGTGAGCATCAACTATTTACTGAGTACTAAATGGTACTCCTCCTAAGAAAATAATTTTGTAAAAATCCTATAATGATTTTCTCAAAAAAAGAAATTTTTCTTATGTTATCTATGGGTGGCACAAGATAGAGTGTAGATAGATGAATAGACCAAATATGGCTCAAGATATACAGAAATATCCTAGGAACGAGCCCCCCGTGTGGCGAGAGGTTTTATTTGTCTCTTGGATCAGTATAGTACTGACAATTACAGAAATAGAATTCCTGCAGAAAATGGTGAAGTCCCAGTGTCTGAGAGGACTACTGGTATCACAAATTAGTTACGGCTGTGAATGTTCTGATCTCGAAACAATAGTAGAGAGGAGACCGACATAAAGCGCCACCTCCGCTGTGTAACTAACTGTGATATTAATAAACAAGGAAACAGATTTTACTTAACTAAGATAAAATTGACAAGTCGTTCAAATACAATTTCCTTCTTATTTATTTAGTATATACACTATCTACTCTTGTGCTGAAGGGTGAATGTTGAAAAAAATGAAATGTAATGAATTTGTAAGTTTACATATGATTTACAAATATTTATATTTATATATATATATATATATATATATATATGCAAATAAATATTACAACAAGTTTTCCAATTATAGGAACAAAAAATTATATCAGCTGTGCTGTTAATTAAGGATATAACACTTATCAGCTATGTTGTTATTTTTGTCTCTTGCTATGCTAATTTCACTTTCTCATCACTGACAGTTTCTATGCTCACAATGCCGACAGAAATGGTACTAATGTGTACTCATCTCTCTTAAGTCTGTTCTGCTTTGTTTGGTTCACACACTCCTGCTGAGGCTCGTTACTTTAGCCCACCCAAGACTGAGGGGGACCAAAGATGTAGAGTCTGGTCAACCTCTATGCTCCTGCGGAGTTCCAGGCAGCGGGATTGACTCGAACATACGACCTCAGGTTTTTAGGACACAAATAAACCTGTAACAAAGCAAAAATAGGGGCTAATTTCTGTCCTCAAGCCCACCTATTTCTAGTGTGAGTGAAATGAGCGTGTCTCAGATGTATGCATGTAGGATGAATGACAACATGGCTCAGTATGAATTAGCAATAGCGAGACAAGACAGGTGTCTACTTGCAAAGCATACTTTCTGATAAACTAATGCATGGATACATTCAATAATATAGATTCAATACATGAATACATTTAATACATGAATACATCCCATAATATAAATCAATACATGAATAAATCCAATAATATGTACACCTAGGTGTGATACAACAATGTCCTTCCCCCTATACTATATCACGCCCTCTCTGACAATAGCTGGTAACATATATCCTAACAATATTGTTATGTTCTTATGATAGGAGTATATGAGACGAGGACTGTTTGGTGATATATCAGGTTGGAGTTATAGGAGACAATAGATTGGAGTTAGATGCGACAATAGAATGAGTCCTGACAAGGACTGTTTTGGTTATATTGCAGTTGGTCTTATCTGAGACAATAGATTGAGTTATATGAGACGATAGATTGAGTTAGATGCGACAATAGAATGAGTCCTGACAAGGACTGTTTTGGTTATATTGCAGTTGGAGTTAGATGAGACAATAGATTGAGTCCTAACAAGGACTGTTTTGGTTATATTTGCAGTTTGGAATTATCAGAGACAATAGACTGAATATAGGAGACAATAGATTGAAGTATGAGTCCTATTAGTCTTCGTCTATTCACTTAATTCCCCCCAAGATACAATCAGTAACCTGATAGGTAGTATAATGACACACAACAAATACCAACGGTTATCGTAAATATATTTACCCTCCTAAGATTTTAAACTGGCCAGGTTTTGACGCGACTTAGTGAAGTAGGTTGCAGGTCGATGCCCTCAGGTAAGTTATAAATCAAAGTGACAGCTTCTTCCCCTTCAGTCAGTCGGTATCTCTGGCGTCAAGTTCGGGATTGCGTGGTTAGCATAAAATCCGCCCGATTATATAGTCAGGTAAATACTTGAGGAAAGCTTTCGGTTGGTTCCTGGCGGAGCAAAATGATTGGTTTCCTCCGGTTTTGTACCTGGTCTCATACAGCCTAATTTTATTCAGTTTTTAGCCGCCATCTTGCGTGAACTGCGTGAACAGTATAATTTATTCTGTCTCAGAGACTGGTGAACGGTGCAAGTTGATTGGTTGAAGCAAATCTGTATCTCGACATAGTGATTAACAAAGTAGTGGGTTACACTTCGTTTCACGACAGTCCCTTTGGTCCATTTCTTTACCTTTTGTCAACTTGGGGACGTGAATTTTTTACCTTCTCCCCCCCTCCCCCAATTGCGTCTTTTTAGCCTTGCTAGTTTTAAGCACGCGTTCAGTCATATTTTTTCCGTTTGATCTTCGTTCTCATCCCGTCTCAAGGGTAAACGTTTTGCCTTCACGTCTAACAAGTTAATTTCCATGGCGGGTGGTGACCCGCGGCGTGGGCGATCATGTCTGCTAGTAACTTACGCATTCTTTTTATCCCTACATTTTATCTTTGGAGATATTTTAACGTTGTATCACGGTTAATTTTATGACAGGACCCCTGAAGGAAAACGAAAGAGAGGCCGACCAAAAACAACTTGGCGGAGGACTGTGGAGGCTGAGATGCAAAGAATGAACCAGAGTTGGGGCACTGCACGAAGGATGGCCACCGACCGAGTAAATTGGAATCAATTTGTTGTTGCCCTACAAGACGCCACCAGGCGTGATGGCCACTGACTGCTTTGACGGTCGGGGGATAAGGATCAAAGAAGAAGAAGAAGTACAATCTTAAAAGCTACCATGTGAACGTTAAGACAATTCCTTCAATATCCATAACATCATCCTGTGATGATAACCTTTTTTTTTTAAAAAAGAATTATTCATTTTGCACTGTTAGATTTAATTGATTATTAAATTTGTTATTTTTCCATACACAAATGTATAGTTGATTTAATCCTTTTGCACCCGTATGTCTCAGTAATTTTAAATACACTTAAAACAGAGCTACTAAATTAAGACTTCACTGAATTAAATCAGTTTGGGGCTTGAATGAGCTAAATCATACAATATCTCTCTTCACAAAAGTTGAAGGGCAGATAATAAGTTAATTGTGCTGACCCATTCAGCATTGTTCTTGATTTATGAATATCTAGTGATTACTCCATCAAGGTAGAAGCATCATCATCCTTCTATTTGCATCTCTGCTAAGAGTAATCTTGTGCGAAGGCAGATACCCTTGAAGACCCACATTGTTTACTCTAGGTTTTGGCCATAGCTGGACCATCACTGTACAGCAAATGGGAGCCAACCTGTGACAGGGAGTCCGCGGATCGCAGACTGGGAACCACTGACCTAGATGAAGAGCTGTAATGTACGAGGGAGAGTCAAAAAGTAACCTTAATATTTTTTTTTAATTAACAGAATATGCACAAATAGGAATGAAAGCACGTAATCACTTTTCAACATAGTCCCCACCAGGTTCAATGCAGTTGTGTCAGCGCTTCACTAATACTGTACCTGGATTCCGCAAGACAAAAGACTCTTCCGACTGACTGCGTAGCCACGTATGCACCGCCTCTTTCCCCTCATCGTCCACACTGAACTTCTTGCCACCGAGTGCCTCCTTGAGGGGTCCAAACACATGATAATCACTCGGTGCAAGGTCCGGCGAATATGCAGGATGTGGAAGACACTCCAAACGCAGATTTGTGATTTTCGTTACTGTCACACGAGCTGTGTGTGGCCGCGCGTTATTATGCTGTAACAACACACTAGAACTGAGCAAGCCGCGACGTTTTGACCTGACAGCAGGTTTCAAGTGGTTCTGCAGCAGATTACAGTATGATTCGCTCTTAATAGTGAGTGCCCTGGGCGTGTAATGTTCCAGGATTGGGCTGTTACCGGCCCAGAAGAGCGGGAGAATCAATTTGCCGACCAACCGCGTTGTACGGAACTTCTTTGCTTTCGGCGATGATGAATGTCGCCACCCCATGCTGGCTCGCTTAGTCTCTGGCTAGAAGTAGTGGACCTAGCATTCGTGACAAGTGACTATACGGTGTATAAAGCCATCTCCTTCAGCTTCATAACGTCGTAACAGTGTTTCACAATCATTCACATGACGTTCTTTCAGTTCGGGGGTGAGTTGTTTTGTTACTCCCCTAGCGGAGACTTTGTGGTACTGCAGCACGTCGTGAATGATGTGGTACGCCGATCCATGACTGATCTTCAATTCTCCAGCCACCTCGTCGATTGTTACCAGCCGGTTTTCCCGTATCACTCGTTCCACTGCAGCGATATCGTCAGGTGTAGTCGCAGTTTGACGCCGGTCGGAGCGAGATGCATCAGTCACAGTTGACACCCCACTTTTTAACTTCCTATGCCACTCATAAACCTGCTGAAGCGACACACAAGCGTTCCCATACTGCCTCTTCATCCTCCGATGAATGTCTGCTGGTTTCTCACCCTCACTACCCAAAAAAAAAAACGGATAACTGCACGCTGCCCTTCTCTCGTGCATGCTTCCAAGGGCGCGGCCATCTTGGCTATGGTTTTCTGACGTCATACTTCCCATCAGGACGACGGGCCTGTGCGCATTGGTACCTCAAGCGGGAGGGCATAACATATATGTAGTACAACCGTCTACTATGTGATTTTGACTTTTTATTGCCATATTAAGGTTATTTTTTGACTCCCCCTCGTATAAACAACCTCTAGATTACACCTTAGCCAAGATTAAGTGAAATCATGTTTCTGGCGATGTGTATTATCTGTAAGATATCTGTAGTAAATCTCTTCCCTGTGAGAGTGTACCTTATCCAAGAGTGACATTATCTTTTCTGACGATGTGTCGTCTTAAGATGAAATGTAGAGTACGTTACCTGGAGACGGGCAGTATCTCAAATTGAGGGATTTTAAATCTTTATCGTACCACAGAGCGCCCGATTGACAAGTGGTTAGAGCGCTGGTCTCTCGCGGCAAAGGTGCCAGGTTCAAATCATCAGTCTACCCGGCTATAAATGGGTACCTGAATTTGTTAGGGAAGGAAAAGGCAGCGAGGAAGGGAACTGGTCACCCCACCTCTCGATGCTGGACCTAGTATGGTGAAGTCTCTAACACTTTACTCCCCTACGGCAGTATCTGCTGTGGGACTACCTTCACCGTTTATCGTACCATGGACCCTTTTGATTGTCCAGTGAAGGCTTGCAGATCCCCTTCTTAGAAAAAATGTACATAAACGCATAATTACAAATTTTATATTTATCTAAAATAATTCACATGTTAAGGTTATGTTGACGGCCCCCACCCACCCCCCCCCCCCCCACCCCCCCTCCCCCCCCCCCCCCTGGAATCCATTCACGGACCCAAGGGATTCGTGGAACACATGTTAAAAAGCCCTGCTATAAACTCTAAAATGAAGATGTAAACCTGTCAACGAAGTGACACCTCTTCGATATGGGTGTAGTGGTCTGTCATAGAAACTGGTGATACTTTAATGTAACTAATGTGTATCTGCCTTATAACGATAGATGTGATAGGAGGAAGATGTAGCAGATACATATGAATACTACCTGCAAGATGAAGGTGTAGTGTTAATCATACCTGAATGCGTTCGGAATGTGACCTGCAGTAACCTCTGAACTCAAAAGTTCTTGATCTCCAGAGGCACGGGTCATAATATACTCGGCGCCATTGTTTGCACGTTCTGGAAGCACTCACCAAGTTGTGGTCCTGGGTAAGAAGACGTGAAGCAGAAAACGTGAAGAATTATAGAAACATGTGGTAGATGGATATGTGAGAGAGAGAGAGTGAGAGAGAGAGAGAGAGAGAGAGAGAGAGAGAGAGAGAGAGAGAGAGAGAGAAAAGAGACAGAGTGACACAGAGATAAAGGAGACAGAATGAGAGAGATTAAAAAAAACGTCTGTTTGTCTTGTGTTTCCTCTATTATAGAGCTTAAATACCCTGTTTCAACCTTGTGGTTATAGTTGAGGTATATTGTGTGATTCCATTTTTGTTGCTATGCTTATGTTAGCCCTCAAAAGGGCTGGTTAAAAAAAAAAACAATTTCCGTTGAGAGGAGTGGCCTTTATATCAAGCAAATGATGTCACGCCATTCTACTCAGCTGTAAAATAAAATGGGTAAATAAGGTACATGTCCATATCCTGTGGGGATTTTCCTAGTGCCACCTGGCTATCAAGTATTCTCATTGTATCTTGCGTCTAATTATGGTAATGAAATAGAAGAGCCAGGTCATCGACAGAATCTAGATCTTTGAGCTATTTTGTTATGATAAACTGAATTCCATGTCTGTTGGTTCGTGTCATTGTTTTCACAATCCATCACCGGGTGCGAGTGTCGTTAAAAAAATATTGCAACAATTATGCCCCATTTGGCAATGCAACAATAAAGGTGGCGTCGGTCCGTTTTACACGCATCGCCTATGAGGGGTAGAGAAGCATTTGGATCCGTGTTTTTTTTTCTTTCTTAATAAAGGCACATGAAATGAAAGTATGTAATACATCTGAATGAGCATTAGCTTACGATTATTTGCAGAATGATAACAATAGAATTGACGAGTCATATATCAGTCGCTAAATTTTCCTGTGGCCATCTTTGCTTCCTGACCTGTGCTATCCTTTCCTTTTGTTTCATGGGCTCAATGTCTTACCTGCGCCTCCATCTTTCGATGTTATTTGCTCCTCGGGTTATCTTAACTTCGTCATACCCAACCCGGTTGACCTGACCTTTTGACCTATTTCTGAAGCAACAGTGACATCTGTTTGTTCGCTGCAAAGTTGCTTGCGTACTGAGAAGATTATCGCCTGCCACATTACGTAATTGCACAGTGGGCTGATCACCTGCGCAATCTGATTGAAACAATGATAGAAGTTTGCTTCCACAAAGTACTGCGTGGTGGAAAAGATTATCGCCCTAAGACCCATTACGTAATTAATATGTTTCTAAGGTAGAAGAGAAGACATTAATAAACATTAACCTGGTCATTGGAGTAGCACTTTTCCCCCACAAAGAAATTAACAAATTAACATGGGAATCACCAAATGGTCGGGACAGAAACCAGATAGACCACATTATGATTAACGGTAGATGGAGACATGCATTACAAGATGTAAAGGAAAGAAGAGGTGCGGATATGGGAAGTGATCACCATTTAGTAGTAGCAAAACTGAAAGTGAAACTAAGAACGGCTGGACCAACTGTAACTACACAGAAAAGGTTTGACATCAGCAAATTGAAGGACCCTCTTACAAGAAAAGCGTTTGCGGCTAATATAAAGAAGCGATATCAATTTTCCAAAAGTCAGGAAAAGACATTGACTGAAGATATAGACCAGAAATTCAACACCATTTCAACAATATATAAGGTAAGCAGCAAATCATGCTTGGGATTTCAGGAAAGGAAGAAGCACGACTGGATAACACCAGAAACATTAAACACCATAACGATGAGAAAGGAAATGAAAAGAAAGAAAACAGAAGCGAAGTCCCCCAGGTTTTTTTTTTTTTTTTCTAACCAGAGGCACTCGAGCTTTCCAGCCCTTTTGGTCAAATGACATGTCATTGCGAGGCTGGGGAGCCAGTGGACTTTTCTTCCAACACGGCCAGGAGCTTCGCTCCTTCCAATCCACAGAGGGTTTTATCTGCAGGAGCCGTACAGGTTATTCAGTCAAAATCCCGGTCGATGACACTCCTACAAATGCCCGCGCCCAGGCTTGAACCTTGAAAACCTGGTCGCTAGCGCAACGTGGTAACCATTACACCAGCACGGCTCCCTCCCCCTGGTTAAAGCAGCTATAGAGCGAACCGTAGTCAGCGGGACCAAAGACGCATCAAAAGTGAGGAATGCAGTAAGCGACCCATAGCTTGACTGCCTGCGTCAGGGTCAGCGAACCAGAGCTGACCAAGGTCCTACTCCACCTCCACGTGGTGGTCCTGGACACAGGCTGCATCATAACAGTCTGGCTGAGGAGTAGGGATCGAAGATGGAAGGCAAACCCGGTCCCAAAAAATGACGTGCGGAAGTCGGATGTGTCGGCCGAAAGTCGCAAATACCGCAACTTCGCTGTAAACGGACACAACGCAACCAACGTCCTTTTCAGGGCGAACGAAGAAGAAGAAGAAGAAGTACAGTCAGCTGGACAAGGAAGTTAAACGCCAAACCCGAGCCAATAAAAGGAATTTCCTAGACGATCTTGCAAGACAGGCAGAAGAGGCTGCACTGAGAAATGAACAAAGCACAGTATACAAAATAACTAAAATCAGCAGCGGAAAACGAGGTGCAAACAATATTACATTAGTAAGAGATAAGCAAGGACATCTCATCACGACAGCAAAGGGACAGGAAACAAGATGGGCAGAGCATTTCAGAGAAACTCTGAACAAGGAACCACCAGAGACACAATTGAATGTTCCTGAGGCTGAAAATAATCTAGATGTTAATACAGACATTCCACGAAAAGAAGAAATCATCACAGCAATCAAAGGGTTAAAGAATGGAAAAGCTCCTGGCCATGATAACTTAAATGCAGAGCTATTTAAGACAGACCCAGAGCTAGCAGCACTATTTGCACAAGTCTGGAAAACAGGGACAACACCAACGGGGTGGAGAAAAGGAATAATTGTCAAATTGCCCAAGAAGGGTGATCTTGCAGACTGCAATAATTGGAGAGGAATAACTCTTCTCTCAGTTCCCAGCAAAATACTAGGTAAGATAATTATACAGAGAATTTCAAAAGCAGTAGACCACAAACTGAGGAAATAACAAGCAGGATTTAGAAAGAACAGAAGATGTGTAGATCATATATTTACCCTCAGGAACATTATAGAGCAGTGCTCAGAATGGCAAAGACAGCTGTACATTAATTTCGTTGATTTTGAAAAGGCTTTTGACAGTATACATAGGGATAGTTTATGGAAAATACTGAGGGCTTATGGAATTCCAAGCTGCATAGTGTCAATCATAAAAAGCCTCTAAGCCAACTTTACGTGTAGCATTGGGTAGAGCAACCTAACCTTTGAGGTGAAGACAGGTGTACGACAGGGATGCCCCTTATCAACCACTCTATTTTTAACAGTCATAGACTGGGTGATGCGCCAGACAACAGAGGGCAGTCCAAGAGGAATAAGATGGACTATATTTTCTACATTGGAAGATCTGGAATATGCAGATGACATTGCACTGCCAGCACATTCACATCAACACATCCAGGAAAAAACGGATAGACTTAATAAGTATAACCAGCAGGTGGGCTTGAACATCAATCTAAAGAAGACAGCGGTCATGACGCTCAATAAGAGCAACCCTGAGCCCATATCAGTAAGGAATCAGCAACTGGAACAGACAGACACATTCACATACCCAGGATGCATAGTAACACCAGCAAGCAAAGACATCAACAACAGAATGAACAAAGCAAGAACAGCCTTTTTTAGTCTAAACAACATCTGGAAGTCCTCTCAGTACAGCACAAGCACAAAATTAGGATTATATCAGAGCTATGTGCTTTCCGTGCTTCTTTATGGTGCGGAACGCTGGAGAGTTACAGAGAAGGAAATGTCGAAATTGTCCTCTTTTCACACAACATGCCTAAGAAAAATTCTCCGAATCTTTTGGCCGAATACCATCACCAACCAAGATCTGCTTACTCGGAGCAAGCAAGAGGACTTGCACACCATCATAGCTGGCAGACACTGCAGCTGGGTTGGCCATGTCCTCAGAAGAGACCCCGATGCCATCACAAGAACAGCTATGCTATGGACCCCTGAAGGAAAACGAAAGAGAGGCCGACCAAAAACAACTTGGCGGAGGACTGTGGAGGCTGAGATGCAAAGAATGAACCAGAGTTGGGGCACTGTACGAAGGATGGCCGCCGACCGAGCAAAGTGGAATCAATTTGTTGTTGCCCTACAAGACGCCACAAGGCGTGATGGTCACTGACTGCTTTGACGGTCGGCGGATAAGGATCAAAGAAGAAGAAGACATTACGTAACAAACTTCTGGCCAGATGGAAAATATGTCTGATAGTTTAATGCAGCCAGTAAATAGTGACAAACACCTATGGGATGAGTCTAATATCGGGACAACAGATAGCATTTTTAGATAACTTATTACTTTCTGCATACATGACTTGCCCAAATAGACAGCCTATCTTCAAGTTATGTCTAGACACGATCAGCTGGAAAAGTTGGACAAACAGGCATGTCAGAAGATAACAATCTTCAGATTGGAACACGAGGAATGATATAACACTTCCGATGACTTTGTTGTTATAAGCAACTATGAGAAAGTAGCATGTTGGCAACGATTTATTAGACGTAATAACTAGGACAGATCGGTGATGTAGTGATTTTGGTAAACATGGCAAGTAACACGAAAGTTGCAAGACCTTATATGGTCATGGAGTCTGTTCAGGTGAGTTTGAAAATAACATGTAAGGGGAAATACCCTATGTTGTCATGCAGTAATGTTCACATGAGAGTGGGGGAAACACCTACCAAAATCAGAAGCCTGCTTTTGTTTGGTTTAGTATTGGACTGCCAAATTAAACTACTTCTGATTTGACCTTTCCCCCAACGGAACCTTCTGGAAAGCAATGTGTGTGGGAACAAAAATGCATCTATAACCTAGAACATTGTAAAGATTTTAGCACTGATTTTCCCTCTTTATCAAGGCGAAAATCGTAGATAGCTAGGATAACCGGTAATAATAATATCCCAGTATATACAGGCCAGAGGACTGGAAGTGAATTATAACATTAGAAAGGAGTAAATCAAGAATCATCACTTTGCGCCCCATAGGTTACTCAAGGATAAAACACCTACTTCAACTGCTGTGTTCTGTGCATCAAGTCATTCCCAGTTGAAACAAAACACCTAAACCAACCATATATAAATTAAACAGTTGCCCGACATACGTATAGATGCCGTGTATAACGCCTGTGCTAACATCAAGTCCATTCGTTCGTTCCTATATAATTGCTTAAGCCTAACATATACCCGTAGTTCTTGAGGTATAATCTTCTAAGATTTTAAAAAACTTGTGCAAAACAAAGTTAGCCTGTATATTTTATCATTTTATATTGCATGGTAATTTTTTTCAAATAAACATGATGAAAAAAAAACTAACGATACGAGGTTAAGTTTTGAAAACAGGTTTAAATTCTTATTAGGATGATTTACTGTTGCACTGATAGTACAGGGGGCAGGAGGTAGTTGCAACCTCATCACTTAAAATAACTTGCCACATAAACTACCACTGCAAGAGCTGGAGACTGCTTCTTGCGAGTTTCTTTACAAGGGACCAACAGCGGAGATAGCCCAAGGCTCCATTGGAAGCAAGGAGTGGATGATAATCTCATGGTGTATACATTTATTATGCCAACATTTTAGTAAGTTTTATATGTATGTGTATATATATTTAAAGTTACATTTGCTGTCTTTCGCTGTCCAAAAAACACTTTCATCTGACTCGATTGGTACAGGCTGAATGCTCAGAGATGGGAGAAAACATTCTGAGGAAGATGAAATGGTGGATGGAAGCAGAGTTACCTAATGTTTATAGCAGGATACCCGATACTTAGAAGAGACATTTGTCGCCCTTCAGTTTTTGTACCAGTTGCCAGATGTCAACTCTAGACGCCGACAACAGACGGGTCTTGAGTATGCGTGACGAAGCAACACGAGCAGTAATCCCGGCCGGGTGCAAGGGACGTCCTGCTGCCAAAAGATTCAACTCATGAAGAGAAGGACCAGCCCAAAAACCTCTAAGGAAAAGCAGTGACGGAACCAGACTCTTACTGACACCATACCACTGTTAAGTACCATACTAGCACAGCAATCGGGCAATTTGTGTTCTCTTCTATGCCTACATCTATGATCTTCCAGTGAACAAAAATGTAAACTGTTTTATTTTGATAAAACACCGTTTATTTTAATTTGTTAATCAATAATTGATTATTAAACTTGTTTTATGTAAATATAAATTTAGAGTTGAATTAATCACTATTGAGTGAATTTTATGTCTGCACTCGTGTGACTCATTTTTAAAAAAATACATATCCATACAGAGTCGTTAAAGTAATATTGTGATGAATTACTTTTAGCTGGGTGCTTGTAAAATACGAGTCGAAACTTTTCCTCACAGAAGGAGCGGAGAATAATAAGTTTATAACAGCTTAGATGATCTCAGTTGTTATACTTTCCTTCCTATAAATTCCTGTGAGACTCATTCTTCTATTTATATCTCTGTCAAGAGAAATCTTGAGCGAAGGTAGATAACTTTGAAAACCCTAACCTTTTAACAAGGTTGGCCATTCTTGGACCTCTACTGCAGAGCAGGGGAGACAACACCCACGACAATGGCCCAAACTTTTAACAATTAAAAACAAAAAATATCTAATAGCACAAAAAAGAGCAGTTTCGTCTATTACAGTGTAGGTTGGAGATGATCAGATAAGGTCTGAGCACACTTTAGAATGCAAAAATGCAGCAGAATTTCTACTCATTTACACAATATTGTGCACTTGGTGATGAAAAATGTGTATCTCTGTATATCCTTTAATATATATTAGTTGTCATTATTATTGTATTACTTACAAACAAAAATAAAATGAACAGGCTGTGTGTTTGTGCGTGAGTGTTGGCGTATATGTGTGTGCGTGCATGTGTAAATGTGCGCGCTGCACGTGTGACCTTTTATTTAATATCACATTTTTTTTTATTCCTAACCTCACCTGAAATAAATCTTTTTTTTTCCTCGTTTGACATTTCATCGGTTTGTTTGTGCCTATCATTTTATTTACATTTTTCGTAATTTATTTATCGATAAATATATGATTATTTCAGCGTCTATAATTATTTGATATTTATATTTCAAAACAACTTAAATATTGGCAGTAAAAACTTACGATCAATTCGAACAATGTAAGTAAGAAACAAACAAAACAAACAAAAAACAAAATAGGACAAGAAGAGAAAAATGGTATGGTGTCAGTTTTATAAATGAACAATTCATTAGAAATACGAGCGGGGATGTGCAAAGGAATTCGCGTTGCTTTTTGCTGGAGGTCAAGGGTTAGAGCTCTAAAGACCCTAAGTACAAGACACTATAACACATGCACGTGGTGAAACCTGGAAGCAGGCAACCTTCGAACATCGGAGTTGCCTGACCAACGCTGAGGGATCAATTACTCGCACAACAGCGGCCCGGAATCGCACATATCCCCTGTGTGTGCAACGTGTTGGAAACTCAGCATTGCGCACTAAGCTTGGGAAAATCCCCGGAACCCAGACTTAACACCAGCTTTTACCTGGTTGGCTGCGTATAAGAGGATCCACAATGGAAAACCAAATATGAGGATTCACTAAATGCATGCCAAACCAAGATGACAACCTGGAAAAAAAAAAACCTGAAGTTCATGACGCAACTGAAGTTGCAGACTGGTAGAAAGCCATAGGAAAACCCTGAACAATAATGTAAATAATGCCAAGGACAACCATATTTTTCCCCATACGAGCTCGGACGTTGCCTCTGTAAAAAGACTTACGCAGAGTAGTGACACTTCAGATCATGACATATCACTCGTTAATAAGTTTATGTTATAAATGTCATACAAAGTTGAAAATAAAAATTACAATGAATAATCTATGATGATGATAGGAAACTCTAAACAGAGCGATACAACAGGAGGAAATCTGATCATCAGAAGGGGTCCCCCCGTCGATCAAGTGTTTCGGCCCCTTATTATCTAATTATAACCGAAGAGAAGGTTGAACAAGGTAGACTCTCCCGAAATGGATAAATGAAGGAAAATAAAACTCATCTGATGCTATTCCGATCTCCCTCATTTCTTAAATAAAAAAAATAAAAAGACACCCCAGACTGCTTGCTAAAAAGTCTACGACTGATAACATAAATATTCTAATGATTCTTCAGCTTGGCATCGGCTACGATAAAATGACAAGCTCAGCAGCCCTAGTTAAAAACAACAACAACAATACCCTTCGTTTAATCCGAAACGCACCCCCTGTTTCTAGTATATTGTTCATGTGTAAAACTGGCAGCGTACTATTTGTTTCTTCTTGCTTTTGTATTTATTAGCCTTCTCTGCCAGTTAGACAGCAGTTCTATTATAATAGTTCTGAAACTGAGGCAAATTAAAATCGTATAATAATATTTAACAATGGTTGAAAGGCGCATGATGTTTTCGTGCAGTTGCATCCATCCTCGAATTGATCGTCTTTTATTTTGTTTAAAGACAACGAAAGAACTTGAGATGTGTGAGAACTTGATGCAACGAAAGTTAGGCTTGAGTAGATAGCAAGTGGAACAATGTAAAGGAACACTCAGAAATCGAACAAGCTTGCTGACAGCTGAAACGTTATAATACGCTTGAAGTCTGAAATGACATTATTTAACTGAAAGTTAGTAGATGACCAAGATGTAAACCCAGCCGTGCCTACCTCCAAGTACTTAAAAATCATCAGTAAAAGCTCATCGGGAAGGAGATCCCATCTCTTCAAGTTCAACATTGTAGCTCATATTTTGGTTACACAGAAAGGTTTCGAGGTCATTAGTAACCGCGTTTATGCGACTGTCTTCTCTTTCAGTCGCGGGTCTCTTTGGTGCACCGATGGAACGTAAAAAAATAATAATAAAAAAGCAGACATATACAAGTAATTACATCCACTGGGATTCTCACAATGGACAGTGAGTAGGGTGGAAGCGTTAAGGGCAGACATTCATATAAATTGTTCCAGACTCCAACAAGAACGTGTCAGATATCTAGATAACTAAAAATTCCGGAACGTGTCAGATATCTAGAGAACTAAAAATTCCTGGCAATAAGAAACTTCTTTGACTGCAAGTTGGAATGGGCTATTTCAGAATAGAAGAACCTTACTGTGAAGAGTGTCTAGAAAAAAAAATAATATAGAGCATTTTCTACTAAAAAGTATGAACAACAGATAAAACCAGTATTGTATTTTTTACAGGCATGCAATTCATCCATAAATGTTGAACAGGACAGACCTAGAGAACTGCACAATATAGTAAAACAGTATATAACAAGAACTAAAATTAATATATAAGGATCAATGATGGTGTGAGGATAAGTGGTGGTCTGCTGGTGTGCTCATATGGATGATGGCAGATAGTTGGTGCACTGGGTGTCATCCCGGACACCGCCCGGACTTTCTCACCCCTTTCACCTTGTTAACAACAGGGCAGCTATGAGAGACAACTTTTAAAGAATTTTTTTTTTAAATTTGTGTGTGTGTATTTTTATTTAGAAAGAGGAGGGCACGCACACAAACATTCGTACAATTTTACAGTTTTTATTTACTTTATTTGGACTTCGTGGAAAGGTTGGGGGGAGAAGATACTTTATTTAGATACAGGAAATCAGATTTTATTATCTTGAATTTACTACATTATATATCCTAATTATAACTCATCAAGGGTTGAACGGGATAAGTTATCTTTAAAAAAATTCCCACAAACATAATTAATATTTAGAGTTTTTTCTCGATAACTCTGTCAACACAAACAACAAGAAAGAAAGAAAACACCCGCGCTTGTTCACCTCTGCGACTTCCTCGCGTGAACTTGCTGGTGCTTACTTGGGTGTTTCGTGTGAACTTTGTGGCTGCATAGTCTCTACCCCCAAAAGCTTCAGGAACATTTATTTCCATCATTTTCTTGGCCTTCACTGCACAGTCACTGATCGACGCATCATATCATGTGGAAGCAAATCATGGTAAATAACTATGCAGACGAGACCCCCCGGAGACGATAGAGGTAAGGTTTTGCAGAAGAATGTTAAGAACACCATAGACAGCTAAAAATAACCGATGAGAATATCTTGAAAGAAACCTATGTACAATGTAATATTATCGCCCACATGAGAAGGTGTGGTGAACTTCTAAATACAATATCTAAATTAGAACACAACAGTTTAGTGCATAAAGTCGAAGATAGGATAGTACTACAAATTTTCGGCGAGAATTGTAGTCGTCGCCTACGCCTTCAGCGTATTAATTGATAACGCTTTGGCCGAACCAAAAAGGGTACCCTAATTTTCAAATTCGTCCTTGAGACAAACGTACCACTTGTCCAAGTTCAATGAAGTATTTGCCTAAAATACATTGTAGAGGGGAGGGGCACGGATAGATAAGAAAATGTGGACACTACGGTCATGAAAACACGCTTAGCTCTTGTTGCGAATGACGTAATTCTCGTGTATTACGAGAGACTCTCGTATTTAGCTTGAAAGTACATGGAAAAAGAATTGAACAGGAGGTAGTTTAAAAATAAACAACTAACATAGAAAAAAAGATAGAATTTTGAACCAAGTCACTTAGCCCCATAAAAATCATATATTCGTGTACCTGAAGACTTGCTGACCAAGAATATGTTGTTAGTTGTCTAAATGGTCCATTAAATAATCAAATATTGGTAATAATACATAGAGAATCGGAAATACTGTCACGTCAAGTCATGTCTGCTTAGATTGGATAGCATATTTTTTTTGGGGGGGGGGGAAATTAGGTGAAAGAAAGGCTAAGATAATACGATGAAGTGGATTGGATGAAATTTGAAGGAAGCCGAAATATTATTGGCTAACCTAAATATACAAATCTAGTTGGTAATAGTAACACATAGTGGTTTGAGATAATTTTTCAAAAAAAAAAAAAAAAAAAGAGATGCTTGGTCTCATTGGCCAAAGCCTTTTACTTTAACGAAATAGTAAGCTGCTCGCTGCCATTTTTTCGAAATATTCTGGGGAACAAGCAGCGATGAGCAGACTTGTGCTTTGTTTTAAACTAAATAACAACAGAAAGCAGTCTGAACAGAGGCAGTGATGAAAGTGTGCTATATTCTATTGCCTAATTCATCGTTACTTGTTTATATTTCCTTGATATGTGGTAAGATTGATTTTATTGACTTTTTAATTTAAAAGGGTTGTGTAAAAAAAGAAAAGGCCATGTAAAAGATTATAATTAAATGGTTCCATGTCAGACTTAGGCATAGCCTAGATGTTGATCCATCATATAAGGGACTATCTAAGAAGTTTAAAACTACAGGACTATATATATGATGGTCATACAGGAACATTACACCTATCTTATTGCATGGAAAAGATTACTGCAGGAATGACAGAGGCGTAGCATCCATTAGGGAAGAGAAAAGAAAACTGGTACCATTTGTTCCATCAAACTAAAGTGGAGAAGCAGAGTTGTCAGAGAGAGAGCTGACCATGTTCTTTTGTATTGAATGTATGTTTACATGTAAATTAGGAGGAATTAGTTTGATATTAAGACAGAACCATAACTTGCATCTACAGGGGTTCCTGCTGGCACTTGTCTGGTGCTGGTACTCGATGATAGAGAAATTCAGCACGATTTTTAAGAGTCTCTGGTACCTGCTGGTATTAGAGAAGTTCAAGACCAGAGGAGACTGAAGTGTTTGGCCAAACCAACTACAACTGCTGTGATTCCAGGATCCAGATAAGTGCAATATCTGGCCTGGGACAACTTATCACGACTAAAGATAAATCTCCTGTATAGACAAAAACGTTCCTCCAAAAGACTAACATAAACAATCCTAGTGAAACAAAAGAACATTGGGATGAAGATAATCCCCAACCTGCCTTCTAGTACCAGTAGTAAATAGAGTAATTAACATCAACTTGAAAATTTGTAACAATGTACTATGGACATATTGTCTGTTGTATGTAAATATCTTTATATATATTTGTAAATATATCTATCCATCTAAATTGATTCTCATTGAACTGTAGTACTGACCAAAACAACTTTAGGCTCAGGACCAATAAAGTTTAACAAAAGAATTTTTAAATATAAAATTTAACAGCTGGAGTTGGTTGAGTTTATCATAGTAATTAGTATATGTTTGTATATGTTTTTGTATTGAGATTCTTTAACAACACTCTTACAATACCCTAGACATTTTATGTAGCTTTCAGTCACGCTAGTCAAGAAAGAATATAACTTAGAGTGAGATCGTAGGGTGGTAACAAGAAAGGTACTCTGTAACACAGTTGTCCATTGTTTACCCCAGAGACCTTCACAGTTGATCTCACTCAAGTACAACTATACGCACACCATTCTTCTTAACATCAAAACCCACCACAGAAGGAAGCTGTTAACCTTCTCTCGATAGGTAATGAGAAGATGCAAGCTGAGATACATTGTCGTGTCTTACCACAGGTGGGCCCTAAATATTACTCATCTGTTTTATTTTGTTTTTTTCTGGGTCTATACTTGCCGTGAGATGTAAGGAGCTGAAGTATTCGTGCTGGACCTAATTGTGTCGCACTGTAAAGTTTTCCATAAGTAGCTGAAGAACAAAACTCTGATCTTGAAGACGAGGGCCGTTAGCTTTGCTTTGATACATAATTATTAAGCCATTCACGTGGCTTAAAGCTACCATCTTTTTGGAGTAGGCAGTCAGGCATAGTATATATTGTAAACCGCAAGTCAAATTTAGTCTCCTGCCTGATGTAATGTGTACGTTATTTGCACTTCCACATCCAGTATTCTTCAACATGTATTGAATGAGTTTGTTCTGAACAAAATGAGAAATAGACAATGCTGTTATTAAAGGTAGGTAGTCCATAGCAGATAATGCCATAAGGGAGTGAAGGGTTACAGACTTCAATATACTAGGTACAGCTTCGAGAACTATACTAGGACAAGCTTCAGTGGGGTAACCAAGTTTCTTTCTCGCTACCTTTCCCTTCTATAACTCAAGAGCAGAGTCATTACATCTGTGTAGAGTGAGGCGTGACGTCCCAGTGTTACGAACCCGGTACATTTGCCTCTGGGGGCCACCTGCAATAGTGGCTCCATACTCTACAGATACTGCCGTAGGGGAAGATAGGGATCAATGTCACCTTGACTTGTTTGCTTAAGGCGCCAGCGATAGACGTTTCAAACCATCTATCCCCACATTAGACTGCATAATTACTTCAGCTCATCTGGTGAATGAGTCTGGTAGTGGTAAAAACAGATGGTCATTTAATTAACGTGGGAGCGACATGTAAAAATACGGCCCAAGCCTAAGATTATTGTATAAATGAATAGTCAAGGTAACTTTAATTCAAGTGTTGCGAAGTCACAAGATTTCCTCTAGCACATGATGCTTCATAACGGACGATCTGGCTCCTCTCAAACCCTCATTAACGTCGTTCTCTTTTCTTTAGAAGTTGCTTCGATTAATGACTGTATAAATGACAGTACGACGGTGGTTTGCTTATTATTAATGTGTTTGCTACTTCATTTTGTAGCACGCCCCTTTCAACCATCTACCATGTACATGGATTTGTTGGTTATATCAGGATACGGTGGTTTGCTTTCGCCGTCCGACGGTTTTATATAGCGGTGTCTCCAATAGCGTTTGACTAAGAAGTCTAACTCGCACGGAGGTTGGGAACGAAAGGTTAGGTCGCCCGGTCACGGCTGGTGGTGTCGTTCGGAAGGTCCTGGGTTCGATTCCCGGTAAGCCTATCACTTCTGTTGTTTTTCTGTTGTCTAGACTTCTACTTCTTTATTTCTCACAAGGGCCTGAAACATTACCTTTGTGTATTGTTTATATACCTCGCCCTCAGTTTTGGTCCACATAAACATTTAGTATTCACAGCCAAATTTCTAAATTACTATGTCTAGAGGCCGTTCACCTATCCGCCACCAGGTTGGCGCGCCTAATAGGGGGACATGCTCTTCCCTAGGTGAATTTGGTGAAGTGAAATGTGAATTTTTTTATTCTTTATTAGACAGCATTAAGTCGAAAATGTTTACCCTTCGTCAGTCAGTCACAAAGAGGAGAAAAAGACAAGAAACGAAGAAAATTGCTACGCAAAAAAAAAAAAAAACAACTCTTTACCTAACAAAATATCCCGCTAAGTAATGCCAGCGGTCTAAATGGGCCATTTTTAAGACTATTGCTTTTCTACATTTCTTTATCCCCGTTTTTTTTAGCGACTGACATTGGATTTTTTTTCAAAATTTTAGAGTTGTCGTATAACTCCAAACTTAACTATGCTTAATCTATATATGAAAGATCTGACAGATTAGCATCAAAAGCACCCACAGTGGGGACACTGGATGTGGATAAGGGAGATATACTGAGAACAATTAATGATCGCCTGTTAGAGAATGCCACTGTAATAGATAAATCATCAAGGTTAAGACTTGGAATTTGGCATCAACCGTAAAGCTAGCAGAGATGGACGTATAAGAGGATGCATCTGTCGTGTATATCACCAGGGAGCTACAGGAACAGTCAGGGACTGAGCACCTATGGGTTTGCCCGGAGTGCAATGATGTTCAACAATAACAATATGGTATCTGCAAAATCTGGGAGGAACTTTCTAACTGGACTAAAAATTGGTGTGGAACACCGGCTTGCTAGTTTTACATTTGTCACGGGAAACAACTCCTCGATAAACAGCGCGCCAAGCCCAACCTGTGTACGAAGAAGTTTCTAAATGATTTAAAAATACCTCTTTCCTTAATATTCAAGGTAATATTCGTAAATGAAAAATGTTATTGACGTTGGTTTTATAAATGAAAAATGTATAAGAAGCACAGGGCATTTCGGTTTTTCTCTTCGTCAACCACAGTTCCACTGTGCTAGCTTTTATACGTTTGAAACACAACCCTGTAGGTCCTATCCACATTACGATGGAATAAGTTGAAAATACAATAAAGGACAAAACAAATACATCAGCAGGGCATGACATCTTGAGCTATGAAATCTTGAAACACATATCAAAAAGTACCGTAGAAATTATAACATTCCTTTTTAACAAAATTTGGAATAGGCCTACAGGAAAAATTCCCAAAACATGGAAAACAGCAGTAGCCTAATTATTCCAATACTAAAACCAGGAAAAAGATGCCCATGATGCCAGTTCATACAGACCAATTTCTTTAACTTCCCATCTAGGTAAAATATTAGAAACCATAGTAAATAAAAGATTAAAGTTTTATTTGGAAAAGAATAATTTATATAATCAAACTCAGTCAGGATGTAGGAAGAACAGATGCACTATGGATCAGATAATTAAATTGGAACATGAAGTAAAATCAGGATTTCAAAAGAAAGAAAAAACTGTGGTAGTATTTTTAGATATAGCTAGGGCTTATGATGAATGCTGGAGAGAGGTGCTCTCTTTAAAATGAAGAAGATAGGAGTAACCGGTAAAATATATAATTATTTAGAGAATTTCCTGCAAGATAGATATTTCACTGTTCAGGTAAACAATGATAGATCAGAATTGTATGAGCAACAAAATGGAATACCCCAAGGATCAGTAATGTCTCCTTAAATTTTTACAATAATGGTAAATGATTTAGGAGAGGAATTTAATGATATAACAAATAAATTGTCACAGTTTGCAGATGATGTTGCTATATGGAGGACTGGGAGACATCTGCCAAAATTATATAAGGATCTACAGAAGCAAATAAATAAAGTATGTAAATGGATGACAAAATGGGGTTTTCAGCTGAATACAAATAAAACATTGGGTATGATCTTCAGTAAAGGTAGGGTTGTTAAAAATAAAATTATAGACATAAATATCCAAGGGCAAAACATTAATACAGTGCAAACCACTCGATATCTAGGAATGATATTGGACCAACAGCTGAACTGGAATAAACACATAGATAAACTAGTGGGGTCTTGCAGAGGATTGACTAACTTATTAAGATATTTGAAAGGTAATGGATGGGGTGCAAGCACTAAGACAATGCTCACTTTTTATAAATCTTTTATTAGAGGAAAAATAGATTATGGGAGTATAATATATGACTCTGCTGCACACAGTAACAAGATTAAATTAGACAAAATTCAGCATCAGGCTTTATGTACACTAGCAGGTGCAATCAGATCAACATCAATGGGAGCTATAGAGGTGGCTTTAGGACTTCTACCCTTAGAATTACGGAGAAAGGAGTTAAGACTAAATTACATGAACAGAGTTATGTTAGATAAGTCTCACCCAGCACATACAGCTTTTACCAGATGCCAACTAACAACTCAGGCCAATCCAATGAATACCACTAGATACCCTACAGGATGGAAGTGTATGGAGGAAATTGTCCATCTGGGTACATTAATTACATCAATTAATAACAGTTGTGAATACAAGCCAGTGATTCCGCCCTGGGAGATCAAGAAACCAGACATGGACTACCACCTAGCAGAAATACTTAAGAAAACAAATAATATAGAAAATATTAAAAACACAGCCAATAAATATATACAACAAATATCAAAAGACAGCATTACCGTGTACACAGATGGATCCAAGGAAGAGGATGGCACATTGGGGATAGGAATATATATTCCAAAATGGAAAATGGCAAAAGAATATAGCATCACGGAAAATACATCCATTTTCACTGCAGAGATGTTGGCAATACTAAAAACACTAGAAATATTCTCTAATAACCCTCCCAAAAAACTAAGTTTTAACTGACTCTCTTTCAACAATTAAAGCACTTAGAAACTTATGAGAATGTAGTAGACCTGATGTAGCAGAGGAGATATTTCTGGCTACTACATACTTATATTCCAGAGGATGTTCAGTCTTAATTGCTTGGATACCTTCCACATGTTGGCATAGAAGGAAATGAAAAGGCAGATAAAGAAGCCAAGAAAGGTAGATCTGATAAAAATCTAATAAATGTAGGGACGGGACGAGTAAATCAGAAATTAAGAGCGTAATTAAAGAGTTAATAACAGATGAATCAAAAGCAGAGTGGGATAAAAATCTGAAAGGAAGACATGCATATAAGATGTTCAAGGCTCCAACAAGAAAATGTCAGATATATAAGGAATTGAAAATTCCCAGTAATAAGAAACTTCTCAGACTACAGCTGGGAAAAGGCTATTTCAGAATAGAAGAACCTTACTATGCAGGATGTCTTCAAGACAAATAGAACATTTCTTGTTAAAATGTAAGAGGTATGAACAAATGAGAATACCAATATTAGATTATTTGCAAGCATCCAACTTGCCTATAAATATAGAAGAGGTATTAAGAATAGACAGACCTAGGGAACTGCATAATATAGTCAAACAATATTTAACACGAACACATGTTAATATATAGTGGCTGGGAATGTGAAGGTCTGATGCTTGCTTACAATGCATATGACTTTTAACAGATGAAAGTCGATTAAATATCTGTTAAAGTCAGTAATATAACTGGACTATTATAGACCGAAAGGGAGGCATCAAAGAAGAGTTGGCCACTCGAAAAGCAGCAGCTGGGAGACTTTTTCAGGCCATAAATCGAGGATTCCTCAGCAAGAGAGAGGTTGGTAAGAAAACGAAGATGGCTGTATACCGCTCCACCTATGTCCCAGTCTTGACATATGGATGCAAGTCATGGGTAATGACTACAACCCATAAAAGCCAGATCAAAACCTCAGAAATGAGGTATCTGAGGAAGGTGGTTGAAGTAACAAGAAGAGACATGGTCCGCAACCAGACGATACATCGAGGCCTAAAATCCCACCCCCTGCAGACCCAAGTAGAACAGTCCCAACTAAGATGGTTTGGCCATGTCTGCAGAATGGGAGAAGATCGGCTACCACGACATGCATTGGAAACAAAGAGCCAGGGATCCAGACCCCCAGGATGACCCAGAGTTCGCTGGGAGGACAACATTAGACAATCTTTGAAGGACCGAGGACTAGAATGGAACCAGGCCAGGAGGAAGACAGCCGATAGGATAGTCTGGCGCTCTCTTCCAAACCTCTACAACTCACAGTAAAAGGGGAACGACTAAGTAAGTAAGACTAAGTAAGTAATATAACTGGAACCACCAGGCTTTTACACCCCTCCACTTTAATATTATTCTTGTTCAGAGTTTCTTCTTGAGTTTTTTATTTTTTTATATTTTTTATTAACATGTAAGCACAATTGTGAATGTCCCTATTTACAATGATTTGACAAATGTGATGCCACTTTCTCATATCGGAAATTGTTCATATTATTTGGAATTGAAAACAATATATATCCTAATTATAACCCATCAGAGGTTGAACGGGATATTTTCTTCATTAATTTAAAAAAAAAAAAAAAGGTCCTAACATTGTTCTTAACTCTTTGACTCCATAATTATTTTCCACCCTGTGCCATAATTATTTTTTTTGAAGAATTCTAAACGGTGAAGTGTACTGTCTTTTAGTGTAAATTTTATGTTAATCTTTTTCTGTGAACATGTAGCCTAGTACTTATTAGGCTATATACTGAACTGTAGGGAAATGGATAGAGAATTGTAATAGCCTCTATAGGCCTAACGTCTTTGGTAGGATTAACACAAGTGTGTTTGGTAGGCTATAGGCCTACTTAAAACATTTTGCATGTAAAATTGAAAAACACTAAAAAGTTAACTGTAGAATACGATCTTCTTCTTCTTCTTTGATCCTTATCCGCCGACCGTCAAAGCAGTCAGTGGCCATCACGCCTAGTGGCGTCTTGTAGGGCAACAACAAATTGATTCCACTTTGCTCGGTCGGTGGCCATCCTTCGTACAGTGCCCCAACTCTGGTTCATTCTTTGCATCTCAGCCTCCACAGTCCTCCACCAGGTTGTTTTTGGTCAGCCTCTCTTTCGTTTTCCTTCAGGGGTCCAAAGCATAGCTGTTCTTGTAATGGCATCGGGGTCTCTTCTGAGGACATGGCCAACCCAGCTCCAGCGTCTGATAGCTATGATGGTGTGCATGTCCTCTTGCTTGCTCCGAGTAAGCAGATCTTGGTTGGTGATGGTATTCGGCCAAAAGATTCGGTGGAATACGATCTTACCAAAGACAAATTACTGTTGTAGACAATAAAACTTTCTTTTTAGTCTTCAAACATCAAGTTAATCCATATAGGCTACAAAGTAAAAAAAAACATTGCTTATGGCCACAATTAGTACATTTAGTGTTATTCACACCAGTTTTTACTGTGGTCCCTTGTAAGAAAAAAATAAATTATGCAATCATGCATAACGTAATTTTCAAACAAATAAAGAAGAATAACGTCATATAAAAACTTTTTTACACTTGTTTAATGTTTTTAATAGTATCCCTAGCTTCATCTTCTACCTAGGACTAGTGATTAGATGCTACGGTAGGTCTAGTTTTGTTGCTTTTTGATCGACTAGAATATGACTACGCCCACTCATCAACTAAATCTAACGTTTTATAAATTGTATGTAGTGTAACACTTTTAATTGTTTCATGAATACATGATGCAGCCTCATTTTGATATGGTACGTAGAGATTTGTGCCATGCAAGGAAAGGAGACACAATGAACATGGTCAGTCTGCAGTGTCTCATGAAGTAAAATTAAGTAGGCTGTACTTCATCAGAGACAGTCAAAACAAAGATTAGAGCAGACCCCATAAACGCAATATCAACAGCTAAGCCAATATGTACTGCACACAAGCTACTAATTTTGAAACAACAGTGCTTCCCTGAAATGATAGAAAACGTTCCTGGTATTGAGAGAAAGAACAGCCAACATGAAACAGAAAGGAGAGTCCTAACCACAAAATATATAGAGAAACATTACTAAATCAATGATGATTATGATCTAAACTTCTTGTTTATGCATATTGCAGGATGTAAAGGTATATAGAGGAGCAGATGTGGCATCAGATCACCACCTTCTGATAGCGAAAGTAAACATGAAACTCAAGAGATATGCAACAATGCAAAATTATAGACAACAATTTAATGTAGGACATCTAAGAAATCAAGAAACGAGACAAATTTGCGGTCAATAAATTCCAAGTGCTCCAACAGCTGGAAGAGGTAGAGAATACAGAAGACTATTGGCAGCAGGTCAAAACTGTATGGAATGAGACATGTGAAGAAATACTGGGGGAAAGGGAACGACAACAAAAAGCATGGATAACAACAGAAACCATCAATAAGATACAAGACAAAAAACAAGAAAGCAGATTTAAACACCAGCAAAACCAGAAGTTCCAAAGCCAAGGCTCAAGAAGTGTACACAGAAGCAAACAAAGAAGTAAAAAGAAGTATCAAAAGAGACAAGAGGAAGTATATTGAGCAGTTGGCAAGAGAGGCAGAAGATGCTGCAGCCAAAGGAAATATGAGAGAACTGTATAGCAGCACAAAGAAGCTAACAGGGAAATACAAGCAAACAAGTTGCCTCATAAAAGACAAGAATGGAAAACTGTTAAGCAATATACAAGAGCAAATGAAGAGTTGGGCAGAATATTTTGAGGACCTTCTCAATAGACCAGCTCCACAAAACCCCCCGGACATCCAGCCAGCAGAAGAAGAGCTACAAATTAACGGTGAAAGACCAACGAAGGAAGAAATAAAGAAAGCCATAAAGCTTCTAAGAGATGGAAAAGCATCTGGACCTGATGGCATTCCAGCAGAGGCCATCAAAGCAGATATCGACACGGCTACAGAGATGTTATATAAATTACTTGGAAAAGTCTGGGAAAAAGAAGAGATACCAGCAGAATGGAAGGAAGGATATCTGGTTAAGTTGCCTAAGAAGGAAAATTTACAAGAGTGCACAAATTATAGAGGAATAATGTTACTATCAGTGCCAGGAAAAGTATTAAACAGGATTATCCTTGAGAGATTAAAAGAGTCCATAGACAAGAAACTGAGAGATGAACAAGCAGGTTTTCGACAAAACAGATCATGTACAGACCAGATAGCCACTTTGAGAATAATAGTTGAACAAAGTCTGGAATGGAATTCACCACTATACATCGAATTTGTGGACTACGAAAAGGCATTTGACAGTGTAGACAGAGAATCACTTTGGAAATTGATGAGGCATTATGGAGTTCCCCTGAAGATGAATAATTTAATAAAGAAAACATATGAAGACATGACATGCAGAGTTCTTCACGAAGGACAGCTTACAGAACCGTTTGGGATAAGAACAGGAGTGCGACAGGGATGCCTCTTGTCTCCATTTCTTTTCTTACTAGCAATAGACTGGGTTATGAGATCATCGACAACACACAACAGAAATGGAATCCAGTGGACTCTGACTAAGCAGTTGGATGATCTGGATTTTGCTGATAACTTGGCTCTTCTGTCCCATAACCGTAATCAGATGCAGGACAAATTGAAAACACTCGATGAGAGGTCACAGCAATTGGGTCTGAAAATACACAGGGAAAAGACAAAAATAATGAGAATAAATGCAGGTAATGATAACAGGGTTGAACTTGAAGAAACACCAGTACAAGATGTAGAATCGTACACATATCTTGGCAGTAATATAGACAAAGTTGGAGGGACAGACAGCGATATCAAAATAAGAATACAAAAAGCAAGAGGAGCTTTCATTGCATTGGGAAATATATTGAGATCAAGAGAAATCGGATTCAACACGAAAATGAGAATCTTCAACTCAAATGTGAAGTCAGTCCTATTGTATGGCTCTGAGACATGGAGAACAACAAAGACAACAACCAAAAAGCTACAGACTTTCATAAATGGGTGCTTGCGTAGAATAGAGGGATTAAAATGGTATGACAAGGTTACCAATGTGGAACTGAGGACAAGAACTAGACAAGTGCCAGAGGAACAAGAGATGAGAAGAAGACGATGGCGATGGATTGGACACACACTGAGGAGACCTGTTGATAGCATTACAAGGCAGTCCTTGTTCTGGAACCCCCAGGGCAAGAGAGGCAGAGGTAGGCCAAGAAGCACATGGAGAAGAGAGCTGGAAACAGAGGTGAAAATGATGAGAACGTGGAAAGAACTTGAGATGATGGCACGTGACAGGAGGACTTGGCATGTGTTTGTTGAAGGCCTGTGTTCCTATGGGAGTGGAGGGTTATGAATGACAAGAAGCCACAAGGTGTGATGGTCATTGATTACTTTCTTAGTCAGCAGCTGAGAATGCAAGGAGAAGAAGACAGGTTCAGGCTTCTTACTGCAATTTGCTCCTTATTATATTTACCTTTTATATGTTTATTTGAGTTCCATACAGTTTCGTATTGAAGTACTTCTATTTTTCCTTTTGTTATTTTTTGCTCCTTATGGATCCTCCATTATAGCTAGTCCCCTCGTAGGAAGCCTGCGTCAAAGCATTTATATGCTCTAGCAGTGCTAGTTTTTGTAGCAGAATCTCTATTTGCTTGAAAATTAATCTTCGGTGATATAAACATAAAGTGCAGTTAAGTACCTTCAGTGATAAAATGTAACAAGAAATAAGACAGTTTCAGGCATGTTACAACAGTTTGTGTCTTAATTGACATTGGCCATCTCAATGTTTGAGTCTCATTTGACATTTGCTATCTCAGTGCTTGTGTCTCAGTTGACATTTGCTATCTCTATATGTTTCTTTGAGTTCCATGTATGTGATTTCTGAAATATCTGTATTCCTTTGTGGATTAGTACATTATCATTTGCCTATCGCTGTTTATGAACTATCTTCCCCAGGTAAACTTGCTTCAATATTCACCACTGTGAAGTCAAAGGAACAAACTGGGAAAATTATCCCACTACAAGTAGATCCTCAGCAGGACAGACTGAGAAGAGAGTTCTTAATGAGTGGAATTCCTGAAGAACTGAAACGACAGATTGCTTCAACAGCGATCACAACTGTATCGCTGGATTATCCCCCTTTTCCTAGAGTCAGCCATGTTCAGCAGATAGTGAAGGAAATGTGTCTGCCAGTTAAGGTCAAGATCCCCACACTTTTTCACACTTTCAGTGATGAAGATTATGAAAGTATCCATCATACATCTTTGAAATGGGACAACCTTGGATGGAAACACTTAGAAAAAATCAACAGCCTTCACAGAGACCTGTTTGAGGTCAGTATTTTTATATTAAAACAAGAAATACTGACCTCGTGAGCTATGTTTTAAATATTTTTGAAAGGGCTGATGAGTTACCAGTTATTGTGTTAACCCAGTTGCTGTTATGGATGAGCCCAACTCATCAGATCTTATCTCTTCTATACTGTTAGAGATAAGTTTGATTATTCTATAGCCTTTATGAAACAATTTTACACTTTCTATCCATTTTCCACCTAATATTGTTCACACTGTCAAATTAAAAAAAATTAGTCTTCTGTAGCTTGTCTGATTGGCAAAGTGGTTAGAGCACTTGCTTCATGTGGGTGGCAAAGTTACTGGTTTGAAACCTAGGAATTCCACACTCCAGTCTACTCAGCTGTTAATGGGTACTTAACTCTGCTCTTGAGTTAGGGAAGGCAAAGGCCACGAGGAAGGAAACTGATCATCTCAGCTCATAAAACTGGACCTAGTATAGTGAAGTCTTTAAGCCTCTATGGCACTGTCTGGCTATCGGATTAAATTTACTTATTATATGAGGAGGCTTCAGATGAAAACCTTAAATTTGTGATAGAAATTCGAAACACTGTGCCTTGTCATGTAAGTTGGCAGTATTGTTGCTAAGGACATCAGGAGTGTCCTGCAAGTGGCATCACGGTGCAGATGAACCACATGACGTCACAATAGGAGTTTGAAGATGGCTGCCCCACTAGTGACATGCACCAAAGAGGAGCAGCATTGTTATCCGTTTTTTTAACAGCGAAGGGGTGAAACCTATAGAAATTCATCGGCGAATGAAGGTCCAGTACGAAGATGCATGTCTGTCACTCCAGCAAGTGTACGAGTGGAGTAGGAAATTCCGAAACGGCATGAGTTCTGTGACAGACTGTTCTCGACCGGGTCAGGCACACCGAGTAGTGACCCCAGAGTAAATTGCAGCAATTGAACGCACCGTGATTGTCACAGGATTGCCTCCCCTTGCTTTGCAGTAGTAGTCCACTAATGGTCACAACGCAAGCTTATCTAAAAGTAGGTCGTCCAAGGCATCTATCTTCGCGCAAGATTACTCTTGGCAAAGATGTAGATAGAAGATGAATGGCGTTTCTACCTTAGGGGAGCCTTCACAAGATATTCCCAGAAGTCAAGAACAGACGCTGCTTAAGGGCTGAGCAAATTTGTTAACTTATTATCTGGTCCGTCGCCTTTTGTGAAGGGGTTATGCAATGATTCTGGCCCGTTTAAGCTCCCAGTTGGAGTAATCCAACGAATGCCCTCTTATAAGTAATGGCTCTATATTTATATATGTGTATTTATCAAGAAAAACTGGCTCATACGTTTGCTTTCATACATATAAACTGAACCAACTATTATTGTTTAGTTTAAAATAACATACAACAAATTTAAAAGTCAATTAGTCTGTAACATGGGAAAATAAATATGGAAAATTGGGTGAAAATTGAAATTAAGGTTTTCTCACTGAGGTTTAGGTATGGCGTTAATAATGTCCATATTTTTGCTGTAGCCTGGTACACACAACTTAGCTCCAGGTGAGTCCTGCAGCGGTGGTTTCTGTCACTTCTTTTTGGTGATGAGTACACTTCTCCACATAATTCGTCCACTGTAGGCGGTTGGTGGTGATACTCTTCTCTCACACTAGTGGCGTAGGAACTTCAGTACTTAAGTCTGATGTCTTGTAACCACGAACTGTGACAAATAGACAGAAACAAATGCCTTCTGCTGAGTACATTTGTTCTCCGCAAACTAACAGGCCCATTATCATGTGCTCCACCCACCAATGTTAACCTCTCAGAAGAATTAAATTCCTGAGCACACAATGTAACTCAGGGAATATGATGAAAATTCACCAATATCCTTCTGGGTGTCAACTAGGAAATTCCTTCTGGAGTGCATGAATAATGATTTGCCTGAATTAAAATTAAAAAAGGTACATAATTCTCACAAGATAATATGTTACACTTTAGGCACATGTGATGTAATCATCACTCATCACTGCTCCAGTCGAAGTCTGGGGTCGCTCTGCTGTTGGGTTTCCCGCACGACTAGTCAGAAACAATCACCAGCTCTTGCTGTAGTGGTTCATGAATATACTATTTTCATATGTTGAGGTTGCCAGCCTCATATATAACCACTTAGCAAGAAACCTGTAAAATTTACATTAGTAAATAATTTGTTTACACTTACCCCAAAATTTTGGGAATACACCCTTCTCCTGGCACAGATTTAGAATGGACGCACAAACCTTTAGTTAGATGCTGTTCGAATCACTTAGGTCTGGAAATATAAGTTAACTCTGACAGCTGGGGTTCTGTAAATTCCTGGCCTGGGAAAACTGTTGGTATAATTCCTCTTATGACTGGGTCTGGGAAATATGAGTTAATTCCTCTGACGGCTGGTATTCTATGAATCCTGCCTGGGAAAACGTTTATTAAAATTCCTCTCTGACTCCTTGTGATAAAATTCCCAAGTTTCCAGTCTTGTATTAAAATTGCGGGTTTACTTGTAAATTCGAAAGTTGTCCAATACTCGACCTGGTACTTATAGTTGTGGAATGATAAGTCCTATCCTCTTTCCTCTGGCTTGTAGGAGGTGTTTAGTTTACGCTGCGATGCAGTCTGTGCTCTCTGTCTGATCCCAACAGTATATCTCACAATCCCATCTGTGTTTTCGCCAAATGTTCCAATCAATTCATTGTAGCCTCTGGCGAACCAATCATATCTATCTAGCACTGTTTGAGTGGGGAAGTTTATCATTACTGATCCCACGCATATTTGAAAATATTAATTTTAATATACAAGCGTGGCCTCTTACAACAGTGATGTCATATCGTTACATAAGACTTCCTGAGCACCTCTGTCTGTCACAATATTGTGACCCTATGTTTCGGGCGTAATGTCTTCCGCCCAGATGTCTGGCCAGACAGTGTTGTCTTCTTTCATCGTACGCACAACACAGGCTTGTGTCAACATGATCAACAGCTTTCCAATGGGGTCAGACGTTGGACCGACACGTTTCCACAGGTGGTCATACAGATTCAAAGAGATAAGCGGGTGACCGGTCTGACTGGGTATTGTTACGATAATACCACAGTTCAGCTGGCGGAACGTAAACACGTCTGAGGAGTGGCAAACAATAAGATACGAATTACTCCTGTAGCAAATACTGCCATAGGGGAGTGGCGTGTTAGAGAATTCACTTTGCTATGTCCAGAAAATAGCAAAATAGTTGAAATAACGAATGAAAAGGTATGATTTATGCCAAATAAAAGCGATGAGTGAGAACAATTAAGAAAAAGAAAGGATACTGCCGGTGGGCTGAAGGTGTGAGAGATCACACAAAAGAGCATGTTCAGACGTTTTGTCACTGATGGAAAATCGCAGAGTGACTGTGAATGAAAGAGCCGCACTTCTGGACATCAGTCAAGGTTCAGCATGCCATGGCAGCTTACTCCAGTATTGAAACAACGACGTGTTGATGCCTGTCAAGAACTTCTGCGGCGCATTGAAGCAGAAGGTGATGGTTTCCTAGCGAGAATTGTTACCGGAGATGAAACCTGGGTTCACTACCACCAGCCGAAACCCAAGAGAGCAAGCAAGGAATGGCGCCATACCTCCTCACCAAAACCTAAGAAGTTCCGCACGCAGCCATCTGCAGGCAAGGTTATGCTGATTCTCTTTTGGGATGAACGAGGCGTTATTTTAGAGCACTACGTGCCCAGGGGGAACACTGTCACCAGTGCCACGTATACAGATCTTCTCAGGAATCATCTTCGACCCGCAATCAAATCCAAACGATATTGACTTCTGAATACAGGTGTCTTGTTGCAACCATCGAGAACCTACACTTTGAGTGTCTTCTACATCCACCGTACTCGCCAGACCTAACCCCAAGTGATTGCCACGTCTTTGGACCACTCAAAGAGACGATGGGAGGGAAGACTTTCAGGTCCGATGAAGAGGTGCAGCAGGTGGTGCATGAGTGGCTACGCACGTGACCAGAAGTCTTTTCTAGAGGAATCCATGCACTTTGTAGGCGCTAGGGGACTTGCATAGAACGCAATGATGACTACGTCGAAAAATGATACAGTTGTGTGTCACTTTTTCTTAATAAATATAGAAATAAAAATATTTTGGGTTTTCATTTGAAGCCCCCTCATAGTAAACCTGCTTTTATGTTTTATTATCTTGTTGACAACTTTCTCAGATATTATTACTCAGGTTGAAGAATACCTTAATCAGCATGTGCATCTGGCTGTGTTAGCAAGGGCTTGATGTTAAATCTGTATTAAACTTTTACTGATTTTCTGAAAAAGAAATCGTTACAATGCCTGTGAAACTAATCTTTTTACAAGACTAAGGGGAAAATAGTCTTTTTCACTGCCGTGAAGAATAAATAGTTTAACTTAAATAACTGTTATTCTGTAAATGCTCCACTACGTTTACCTCATGCAGCAAGATAAATTATCTGCCGTCTGTACAAATTTATTTTTAAGAAAACACCAGAAGTACATCATGAGTAAAAGAAAAACTTGAAGGCTTTGAACACTGCTGTGAAGAATAAATAGTATAACTTAAATAACTTTTTCTGTAAATGCTCTGCAACGTTTACCTCATGCAGCAAGATAAATTATCTGCTGTCCGTACAAATTAATTGATCTTACCTTTTGTCTCATTCTGCTTATTTTGGTGGAAATGTAATATTTATTTATTTTTCCCCAATAGAATGTTACCACAAGTCTACCACTTCAGGACCCACAACTTGATGCCCTGTTCAAAGAACTTCAGTGCAGTGATAGCAGGTTCCCATTCAGAAGAACATATGTCCATCTTCACAGCAAAGTTACCCAATCAGAACTGTCATGTAAGGAGCACATTTTTGTTTCTTTCTCTTCTATTCTTGTTTTGGCACATATTTCATTTAGTTTTACAAATGCTAAGATTATTCTTGAATATAATTTTTTTCTGTACTCAGAGATGCATAAAAGGTTTTAGTAAAATGTTGTTTGACACCCATGTTTTTCAGTGAGGCTAAGAGATATCTCTGTTATATCCGCCTAGATCTTTGAAGAAGATTAAGGCAGCGACAAATCAGACAGATCCATGATTGAAACCCACAAGGAAGGAAACATGCAGAAAGGCTAACAGGACCTGGAAGAGAAGTGTTAGTAAAGGAAGCCAAACCAGTGAGAGCTGAAGAAAATGACATAATAGAAATCTGACGCAAGCAACAGTTGCTTCCCAATATTATTTCTTGTTTTGTTCCCTTCCTATGGAGCTTGGGGCCACCACAACAGCTGGGCCTCCTGGCAGGAAGTCTGCACCAAAGTATTGATGCACTCTTGCAGCACTGGTTCACCAGCACCATGCACATCATGAGGTTACCAGCACCACGCACATCATGAGGTTGCCAGCACCATGCACATCATGAGGTTGCCAGCACCATGCACATCATGAGGTTGCCAGCACCATGCACATCATGAGGTTGCCAGCACCATGCACATCATGAGGTTACCAGCACCATGCACATCATGAGGTTACCAGCACCATGCACATCATGAGGTTACCAGCACCATGCACATCATGAGGTTGCCAGCACTATGCACATCATGAGGTTGCCAGCACCATGCACATCATGAGGTTGCCAGCACCATGCACATCATGAGGTTGCCAACACCATGCACATCATGAGGTTGCCAGCACCATGCACATCATACTAGTTGCCTCTTATGACATGTCTGAAAAAGCAGTAGTCTTAATCTTTCTTTCTTTTTTTTTTCTGGCGTCCCCCAGGAACTGCACAGAACATTCCAGACAAAAATTGATAATGATGAATAATGAAAATAAACTCCGCCTATGCCGGTCCCAAGCCCGGATGAAAAAGGAGGAGGGCAGCCTGCATGGAGGCCGTAAGGAGGCAGCCCCTCCACCATGCAAAGGCACAACAGACCAATCACCTGTTTGTCTTAAAACCTGATTATGCGAAACGTAAGAGAGAAAACCGGACAGATTCTAAAGGCGACGAACTGGAACGGACTACGACTTATGGAACTTGGAACACAAGAAGTATAAATGGGAAGGAAGAGGAGCTGGTGGAAGAGATGAAGAAAGCAAAACTAGAAATCCTGGCTATAACGGAAACAAAGAAAAAAGGACAAGGAGTCATGGATCTCGATGGCAACACGCTGCTCTACAGTGGTGTACCCACATCTGAAAGAGCTAAAGGGGGCGTGGGTTGCATTGTGGCCAAAAATCAAAAAGATAGTATCAAGGGATGGAACTTTGTCTCGGAGCGCATTATGGTCGTAAAACTAAAAGAAGGAGAAACCATAGTCAACCTGGTCATAGTGTATGGGCCAAATGAGGATGAGAGAGCAGAGGTCAAGGAGGAATTCTTCGAGCTGCTTCAAAGGACAGTGGATGGCTGCCTAGATGAAATAATCATGCTCGGAGATTTTAATGCCAGAGTTGGAAATGACCATGCTAGATGGGGTGGAGTTATCGGAAGATATAGAGAAGATACTGTCAATGACAATGGAAAACGACTCCTTAGATTCTGCAGTGAGCAGAATCTGATCATTACAAACACAAAGTTCCCCCATAAGCGCATACATGCATACACTAGATGTGAACCAACAAAAAATGAGAAGTCAGTGATCGACTATGCCATTGTTCGGAGAAGCTTATTCAAATATGTCAGAGATGCTAGAGTCTGGAGGGGGCCAGAGATTGGAAGTGATCACTACCTGCTTACAATCAAAAGAACAACTGAAAGAGTTGCTCAGCCTAGGAACTGTCCAACATCACGCAAGAAACCAAGTAAACGAGCGGGAGAAATGAGCATTAGGACCTACAAGCTGAGAGAGCCAGAAATTAAGACCAGATATCAGGGGCTTATTGCTGCAGCGGTGAGCAACACAGAAGAACGACCTGATGACTTGGAAACCCTCTGGAATAAATTCAAGGATATCATAAAGACAGCTGCTGCAGAAGCATGCGGTGAAGTCCGACTTGGGAATAAGAGAAAGAGGACACCTTGGTGGACAGAGGAAGTCAAAGAGAAAATAAGAGAGAAGAAAATGGCATGGAAACAATACTTAGGAGCTAAAAACACAACAGGACAAATGGAAAAATATAGAGAATATGTGACACTCAGAACAGAAGCAAAGAACAAAGTGCTAGCAGCAAAACAGAAGTCCTGGGAAGAATTTGGAGAAAAGCTAGAAAAAAATGCACAAGAAAACCAGAAATTGTTCTATAAGACCCTAAGGAACATGAGGAAGGAAAAACAATGCCCTCTCAAATTTATAAAGGACAAGCAAGGCAAATTGCTAACTGCCCCACAGGAAGTAATGGAAAGATGGAAAGAATATTTCTCAGAACTCCTGGATGGTGAGCATGGTGAAGCATCAGAAATGATAACCACTAGCACAGAAGAGAAAACCAACAATGGTGAAGATGACAAAGATGGAAGAACTGAAGGCAGCACTGGAGAAAATCAAGATGGGCAAAGCAGCAGGGCATGATGGTTATAACACCAGAAATGGTTAAGTATATGGGAGCATCAGGCGACCTACTACTCTTAAGGGTTTTACAGGCAGCGTGGTACAACAAGACCATACCAAAGGATTGGGAGATTACCATCATAACACCAATATTCAAAAAGGGTGACAATCGACAGTGTGGAAACCATAGAGGCATATCCCTTCTCAGTGTCCCTGGTAAAATCTACTCTAGAATCCTAGAGCAGAGACTCCGACGCCTAGCTGAGCCACAATTGGATGAGGCCCAGTGCGGATTCCGAGCAAACCGAAGTACTCAAGACCTAATCTTCACACTCAGACAGCTGAGTGAAAAGGCCCTTGAGTATAAGAGTGAGATCCATCTTTGTTTCATAGATCTGGAAAAGGCGTTTGACAGGGTCCCCTGGAACAAACTTTGGGACTGTTTGGCAAGGAAGAATATTCCAGCACCTCTGATTCATGCTATACAGAGCTTCTACAAGTCTTGCAGAAATTATGTGAGGACAGCAAACCATAAGTCAGAAGAGTTCAGGACCACCACTGGTGTAAGACAATGTGATATCCATCACCTTACCTTTTCATACTCCTCATGGATGATGTCATCAAGGCATGTAAGGAGAGAACAAGAAAGTATTCAGTGGGGTACTGGAAGATGAGACAGGTCTGTATTTCGGAGCTGGCATTTGCTGATGATGATGCCCTGATTGCTAAATCAGAGGCACATCTCCAATCCAACCTGCAAGTCTGGAAGGAAGAGCTGGAGAAGAGAGAGATGGTCGTAAGCAGCTCTAAAACAAAATCCATGGTGATATCACGAGAAGAAAGAAGACATCAGATTAAGCTGGGAGAACAGGTCCTGGAGCAGGTCGACCACTTTAAATACCTCGGAGCTATTATAGACCGAAAGGGAGGTATCAAAGAAGAGTTGGCCACTCGAAAAGCAGCAGCTGGGAGACTTTTTCAGGCCATAAATCGAGGATTCCTCAGCAAGAGAGAGGTTGGTAAGAAAACGAAGATGGCTGTATACCGCTCCACCTATGTCCCAGTCTTGACATATGGATGCGAGTCATGGGCAATGACTACAACCCACAAAAGCCAGATCCAAACCTCAGAAATGAGGTATCTGAGGAAAGTGGTTGAAGTAACAAGAAGAGACATGGTACGCAACCAGATGATACGTCAAGGCCTTAAATCCTACCCCCTGCAGACGCAAGTAGAACATTCCCAATTAAGATGGTTTGGCCATGTCTGCAGAATGGGAGAAGATTGGCTACCACGACAAGCATGGGAAACAAAGAGCCAAGGATCCAGACCCCCAGGACGACCCAGAGTCCGCTGGGAGGACAACATTAGACAATCTTTGAAGAACCGAGGACTAGAATGGAACCAGGCCAGGAGGAAGACAGCCGATAGGATAGCCTGGCGCTCTCTCTTCCAAACCTCTACACCTCACGGTAGAAGGGGAACGACTAAGTAAGTAAGTATAATGAAAATATTGATATATTTTATATTTATCTCAACTAGTTCATAGGTTTACTTTTGTTTAGTAAACATTACATTTTATTTAATTGTTGTGTTCTTGTCAGCAAAATGCTAATTATATTCTCAACAGCGTGTGAGGCTACAGGAAATAACATTGCTGCTGTGGCTCACAGTGATGTGACAGTGATTGAAGATGATGATGTTGTGATTGTGAATGATGCTTCGCCTGTTTCTGAGAGGCCAGTTTTAAAACACACTTCAGAGCCAAAAGGTAAATTAGTAGATATTAAAGAGTTAGTCTCAGTTGAAGAAATTGAGCATAGTGTAGTTTCATCTTAAAATCTTCATAGCATCTGACACCTTGTTGTTTAGAATACATGATGAGCTCTTTAAGTATGGGAATTACTGTCTGTGTGGTAAGCATTAGATCGACAAACATGGGACATCAAGAGCCAAGGATCCAGACCTCCGGGATGACCCAGAGTTCGCTCAACTTCAATCTCAGAAGGACCGAGGACTGGAATGGAACCAGGCCAAAAGGGGGAAGACAGCTGATGGAATAGCATGACACTATCTCTGGCTAACCTCTACACCCCAAGATAGAAGAGGAATGATTAAGTAAGTAAGTATTGTAAGCATTTCAGAAGGTATAAATAAAGCTGTGAGTAGCTGACCTGAAACTGACAAACTTAAGCTGGCCTAAAAACTGTTAACCAAATAAGTAATTTCTCTTTTCTTTTTTTATCTGTCTCAGTTTGCTAGTCTTTCCTTGCATCTTGAGATCAAACATTTCCATGTCATATTTGTTTAGCTGCTTACTGTCTCTTCATATTTGTCTGAAGCATCCTTGTGGTCAGACCTCCACCAACCAGAAAGCTCCGAGCAAATAATTGGAAATGCTAAAGCTATGAAGCAGCTGAAGAGGTGGTTAGAGGAGTGGAAGGTGTTGGTGGAAAAACAAGTGCGGAAGGCTAGCAACAGTAAAAGTACAAGCAGAAGCAAGGGTAAAGGTGAGTATGGTGTGGTATTCTTTGTCTAATACTGAAATATGCAAATATGTTCCTACAATATGAGTATGGAGCAGTTGTCCGAGTACATGAAATACAGTGAGTTTAATGGGCGGTTTTCGTGGGGTTTGGAACTTTTATTAGCGGCTATCATTAAAAAGATGGGTACTTTAGGGTGTGTTGCAACTTGAGACTGTAAGTTACTTAAGCAACTTGCTATCCAGCTGTAAACAAGATCACCAGTACAGGAATGCCTTGCAGAAAAGGCATCCAGCTGACTATAGCAGAGTGGAATGACCTCAACAAATACTGTCATAATTCCATAGAATCATGGTCTAAGGAAGGACTTATATTAAAGTGTCAGGAATTTAATGAGTGAAACGTGAGTGAGGGGAGGTACTTCCTGTAATGATGCAGATAGATGGAAGGTTGTTGCACACTGTCATGCATTTTCTTTGTTACCCTTAACTGCCAGCTGTATTTTTCCAGCATTTCCTGTCACTGATGTGTCTTTATGTCCAGATAATTTCCCAGCCTGCAGGTTTGCTATCACGTGTTATGCAATTTCCCTTTCTGTTCCCCCACTTTCACTTTTGTGGGTACCCTACTCTAGTGAGATTTGCTGGTTAGGTTTGGGGAGGGGTGGGGGGTAGGAGGTAAAAGTTTAGTTCATCTCTGTTTTAGTCTACTTATCTCATCACTTATTGTTTATTATGAGCACTGTTCACAAAGATCCACACACAGGTTTAAGTCATAAAGCTTTCCAATACTTCCTTGCGGTGAGAAGTTTGAAGGAAAATGCAAAAAAATTAAAAGTAACACTGGCTGGTTAGTTAAGCCAGTCCTGGTTGTTTCTTTGCTTGGAACCAGAACAGGAGAATCTCACGTGACACTTAATGGTAGATGTGACTGCGAAAAATAATAATGAAAATAATAAATGGTTTTATTGTTAATTTTGTAGTAGAATTTAAGTTTTTATTAGAGAGCCAATAGGATAGTATAGCACTCTCTCTTCCAAACCTCTATACCTCATGGGAGAAGAGGAACGACTAAGTAAGTATTTATTAGAATTTCACATCTAATGTTGAATGTTTTACTTGTGCTTTTGTGTATGAGTGTAAGGCTAAAATCCTCAAGTTTTCAAATAAAAACAAGCTGAACTATAGTACATTGATCAGATAAATGTTTTAAGGAATCCAATTAAAAAACAAGACGCAACTCTGGGACACTAAATCTCCTGACATCTTTCTTCATTTGTTACCTTTGAACTCTGTAGATGGTTTTGTAAAGGGGCGTAAAAAAGAGTAAAGGGATATAATAAACGAATAGTTAAAATAGTAGTTCCCCTTTTGTTGAGTAGACAGGGCATTAGGTGTAAGATAGTTCGTGAAGAAGTGAACTTGGTTTAGGTAGGGTGTCCCATGAATTGCACAGGACAGACAGAGGGAACGACTAAGTAAGTAAGTACTTCCACTTTGGTGATATTGTCATGCCATTTCAAGTCCTTATATTCTATATCATCGGTTCTCAAAGTGTGGTCTGCAGACCCCTGAGGGTCCCTGAGACCATTTTATGGGGTCTGCGACATCCAAACTATTTTCATTATAATTTAAGAAATTATGTGCCTTTTTCACTCTCATTCTCTTATGAATGAACATTGGAATTTTGCAGAGGCAACATGACGTGTGATAACGTCATCGCTGTGACGGCTAATAGAATGTGTGTTTGGTGTATTCGTTTGTTTTCTAGAAGTTTCAAAGATAGTAGGTTTAGTGTTTTCTAATACGGTAAATATCGATAGCCACAACCCACATACACAAAAGCTCTTTGGGGGTCCTCCATAATTTTTAAGAGTGTAAAGGGATCTTCAGACAAAAAAGTTTAAGAAGCACTGTTCTATATAAACACCCATTTATGAACATCTGTAATTTCTTGATTTCTCTTTTTTATGTTCTCCATGTTTCAGAGCCATACAAGAGGACTTCCTTAACTTTGGAATTGAAGACTCTTTATTTTTGTGCTGGACTTGATGTCTTTTTGTTTCTTTGTATTTTACAATGAATTGAAAGCCCTCCTTGTCTTTGGATACTCTTACCTTTTATTGTATGCTTATTCTGGACCTCCAGCTACTAAATGCAAAAAAAAATGTAAAAATAGTACTGTCCAAATAGGTGGCTGGTCAGATGACAGTGATTTCACAGACAGTGATGAGGAAGAGATGGCTTTGTGCAACAGCGTACTTATCACTGGTCCTCATGGAGTTGGAAAGACGGCATCAGTTTATGCGCTTGCAAAGGAGTTAGGCTACAAAGTATGTATTGCAAAAATTTCTATTGGGTCTTGTTATATAAATGAGTTGTTAGGCAACTAGATCGGTTTTTGCAAGTCTCAAATCTCCTACGTGGAGGAAGACATACAAAGTTATGGATAAGGAGTAAAAAAAGACATGGTTGGCACATGACAGGAAGGCTTCACATGAACTTGTTGCAGGTCTATGCTGCCCAGGCATCTGAAAGGCGATGATGATGGGAACTTATCGTCACCTCCATTTTTCCGCTCCTTATGGAACAAGGGGCTACCACTGCCCTCTCGAAGAACCCTATGCCAAAGCACAGACTGTCACAGTGGTGTTCTGACTGTAGCAGTTTGTTTTATATGATGAGGTTGCCAGGCATAGCTTTATGTTAGCTGCCTTTTACAATAGCAGTTGTACTTTCTATGTCTCCTTAGAGACTTCAAGGAACTATGTAGTGTGATAATGACTTATTAAACCATTTAATTTCCAGAAGTCAAACAAACAAAACAAAAAAAACTTTTTTTTTAAATTTATTATTTTGAAAGTATACATCTGGCTTGCATTACACATCAGACTCAGATGTCTTGTATATTTGTAAAATTATAAAATAACAAGATTTCGTATTAATGCTTGCATGAGTTAATTTGAAAATAGAAAAAACGTGATGTGATTTAATTCTTAAATAATCCAGGTCCAAATATTTTCATCTTCGTAACACTTTCTGGATAGAAAGAAGAAAGTAGAAATTCTTTACAAATATCATATATTATACATTGGTACTTGGACACGAGGTACAACACTATTACACCTCCATTGGTATTATTGTAGTAAGTGAAAGTTTTTGGAACACCGATGACATGTTCCTTTTGTTCATAGTATGTGTGATTACTAAAGAGTGAGTTATTGATAGAAGAGTCAAATCTCTTGTCTTTCCATTTCACTATACTTTTCCACACCTGAATGTCACAATTTGTCCCTTTTTCTTATTTGTATTTGTCAGCTATGGACTTGTTTGTTTGGACTACATTGTAATACTGCTGATTATGGCTAATAATAACCTACTAAAAACTCTACTCTGCATGATAAGTCATTCCCCAACAAAGTTTTACAGTTAAATAAACCAATCAGAATGAACTAACAAGGATTGCTGGTCTCATTTAATAGGTGGGGTAAAATTTTCTGACAAGCATTTTAATTTTAATTTGTAAATGTTCATTTTTGGGAAATAAAGTTAACTCAGGCAAATTCGTGTGTGTCTAACATCACTATTCCTCATAAGGTCATGTAGCAATATTCATTGACATTCTTGGGTAAGTTCAAATCCCAGATCTGAGGGATCTTCTGGCATTATCTCTTGCTTATGTCAACTACTCTTTCAGCCATTTCTTTCATGGACAATCTTGTTTCTTTCATTCCAGTCTCTGCTAACACTTCTGAATTTAGAAATAATAAATATGACAACGGTATACTGGATAGATTTTCCCTGGATATTATTGTCATTAAAGTTGTGCTTTTTTTCAATTGAACCATTGTCAGTTATCTTACAGATTTGGTTTTCATCCAATAACCTTCAGCACTCTTGTAAAATATTTTAAGGAAGGCCATTTATCATGAGGAAGGTTGACCTTTCATTCATTCATTCATAACCCTCCACTCCCAAAGGAGCATAGGCCTTCAACAAACACATGCCAAGTCCTCCTGTCCCGTGCCATCATCTCAAGTTCTTTCCATGTTCTCCTCATCATTTTCACCTCTGTTTCCAACTCTCTTCTCCATGTACTTCTTGGTCTTCCTCTGCCTCTCTTGCCCTGGGGGTTCCAGAACAAGGACTGCCTTGTAATGCTATCAACAGGTTTCCTCAGTGTGTGTCCTATCCATCGCCATCGTCTTCTTCTCATCTCTTGTTCCACTGGCACTTGTCTAGTTCTTGTCATCAGTTCCACGTTGGTAACCTTGTCATACCACTTTAAACCCTCGATTCTACGCAAGCACCCATTTATAAAAGTCTGTAGCTTTTTGGTTGTTGAAGGTTGACCTTTGGCAAAAAAAAAACAAAAAAAAACAAGAAAACCAAACAAATCAGAAAACAAAAAGAAAAATTAATGAAGAAGAAGAAAGTGAAGTTCAATGATTATCCAACATCATCAGCTAAACCGTTAAATAAAATCAACAAAAGTTAAAAGAAATTGTTGTTAAAAATGAAGAAACACTTTAGGAAGAGATTTCTTATCAAATGTCATTGAATTAGACTTATAATCAAAACCATAACTTACAGTTAACTTAGGATATCAAGTACTGATGAGCAGCTGTTGACATCTTGTGCTTTGGTATGGGTGAAATGGCTTGATAATTTATGTGATCTGTTTAATCATTTTGACCCAATGTTATTCTAGTAAATATTATATTGTGTGAGCTAGGAATGCCCTGTGTAGTTCCGGGAGGAGTCTCTGATGAGATAACTAATGAATAGGAGCACTGCTCACTCAGGCATGTCGTACACGGCAACTAATATAAGGTTGTGCATGAGGCTCACAACCTCATCCTGCAGAATAAAATTGCTACGTAAACCATCACAGTAAGAACACATGAATGTTTCCTCGGGGACCAGCTGCAGTGGGTAACCCATGTGTTACTGGGCTGTTGTTCCCAGTTGATGCGAGAGTTTGCTTGTTGATACAAGGGGGTCCTTAATGATTATGGTTTCAGACTGTTTATACTGGCTCTTCTATTTACGTTTACTTCCATTTTTATCCCTTGTCTTTTTCAGTCAATTATGATATCGTGCTAGTGATGGTAAATTACGCGAAGGTGGGATAGAATATTGGTCGACTTCATAATATAATCAAATTCCAACGTTAGAGACTTGATAAGTCATTCCTAGAGTCCACATACATTTATTATATCAATTCCATACACGAACAGTTCACATATGGTCATCATGAAGAATTATACATAATAAGTTGCAGTTCATACTTCATATATTATTCCTTTACAAATCAGTCCTTTGTCTCGTAGCTTGAAAACATAATAGTCAGAACAACATAACTGTATGCACGCGTGGTTGGTAATTCCAACGACCGACAGTGAGATTATGCGTCTGGCATTAGAATAACTAAGCGGACTATTAATCCATCTTGACAAGGTTTAGTCACTTACTAACCTGTAACTTCATCTTTCTTCAACATCACATTGGACTGACCCATGTCCATTATTTAATACAATATAATTGTGCGGCAATACATGCCCGGCAATATAACATTCCAAGGACACGTCTTCTCGGTTCGACGGTCGTCTAGAAAAGGGTCCCGTCTCTTGGTCACCGTGCATGACTACTAACGCTGAAACGTCACAGCGTTCACTAGACTAATAATACTTTTACATTACATTACACGTTGTAACCCCTAAAATCGCATGCTGCTAACCTCTAGCAGACCATGCCAATTAATCTACCGTAAAAATTCCCTGTCCACCGGGGGAAAAAAAATCTATTAGATAGATTTTTTTTTTTTCTTTTCAAAAACCTATCAGAATGAATATCAAAAAATTTATCAATATCAAAAAATTTAACCAAAAATGCGGCATATGGCCTACGATGTTCTGTCTAGAACAAATGTCGTGGTCATGTCGACTAACTAACAGTCATCTAATATATTAATCATCATATTATACATAAATGTTATACATAAATTTTATATAAACTAAAAGAGAATGGCTAATGTTGATATCTAATTAAATAATTAACTTAAAATATGTCGTAATGAAATGTCATGTCAGACTAATCTAAAGAGTTAAAATTAAACTAATTAATTATATTGAGTGTGTAATAAGAATAAAGTTGTTGAAAATCTAATGTAAGAGAAATGAAAGGATATGTTAAGGAGAGAAATAAATAAATGAAGAATAAAGTAGCGAAAGAAAGTAATGTATAAATTTAACTTAGTTATGTGTGTTGGACATCAATTAAGTGTAGTATTAAGTTGTTAATACCTATCTAACTACTTCCAATAATAATATAGTATGTAATGTATCAACATAATCTTTAACTATATAATATAATAGTTACATACAATAATAGTATATAAGAATCATGTGAGTTCTTATTTTTTTTCTTTTCTTTCTTTTCTTTTTTCAAATTTCATCTCTTTTTTTTTTTTTTTCATATTCATCTCACTTTTCATTTTAACTCTTTCAGTCCCAAGCAAAAAAGTGGGTTTGGCCCAAGCAAAAATGGCCACCCCAGTGCGTTTTTATTGTTGTTGTTTGGAAATAATATTTTAAAATGTTCATATGCATAAATAACTTTGTTGTTGTATATGAAACTGAAGGTAATTGGATGTACTTTACTCTTGTGCTACAAGTATAAAAGCTTTCATTGAAAAATGATTAGTTATTCAAGGTAAAATGGAGGATATGCGCTTAAAAAAAATGATTAGTTATTCAAGGTAAAATGGAGGATATGTGCTTAAAAAAATCGCTTTAAAAATCTAAAATAAATATCTCAAAACAGAAACACGTTCACTCTTAAACACGTGCGGTATTTAAAAGAATGTACTTGCAGTCGGAAATGACTTTGTGGGTAGTTATAATTAGAAACAGTCTCAAACAGAGGCACATATACTAAAGGCTTTTTAAAGTCGATTGGGCCAAGCGCGTCTAACCCCTAAGCCTTTATAAAGTCGATTGGGACTTAAAGAGTTAATTTCCATTATTTTAATGTAGTTAATTAAAATTAATTAAAGTTGGATATGATGATCCATACGTAGGCTTGATCCTTGTGAATTCCGATGAGAAGAAATGTTTATATGTTTTAGTTCATAAGTATCGACGTTTTTGACAATAGTTCATGTCGCATACTGAGTTACCTTGATATTGTTTTCTATTATTTTCACTTGATGTACGGAAATGTGTCCAATAGTTTTATCATAAATGGATATCAGGCAAAGTCATGGCGTAAGTACGAACATAGTTTCAATTGATTTTGTATTCACTATGTCTTTATTAGACAGATACGGGTGTTGTAGGCAATAGTTCATGTCTATGTAAAACAGTCAATATAGTTCTACGTCTCTTGAGTAAGTATCTGTGACGATACTATAGTTCAGGAGTCGACATCAGTAGGATTTCGAGATAGAGTGTCTGCCAGGACGTTATCTGCTCCTGTTATGTATTCGATTGAGAAGTCGAACGGTTGGAGGAGAATAGCGAATCTGGTGAGCTTTGGACTTTTATGATTCGCCCGTCGTAGTGATGCTACGGCCTTCTGGTCAGTTTGTACTACGAAAGGGGCTCCTAACAGGAACTTCTCCAGTTTCGTTATCGCCCATACCACTGCTAAAAGTTCGCGGTCGACAGTCGAGTATTTGACTTCAGGTGGTTTCAGTTTCAGTGAGACGTACAAGTTTGGATGGAGGATGTCGTCATGATATTGGAGCAAACATGCGCCAATTCCGTACATACTCGCATCTGTGCGGAGAATAAACTTTTTGGAAGCATCAGGTAGTCTCAAAATTGGTGGGTTTGAAAATATATCAAGTATTTGACGGAAAATTCTATCACATTCATTAGTCCATGTCACCTTCACTGGCATGTCCTTCTTTAATAATGAGGACAAGACAGCCGTGATAGATGACAAGTTAGGTACGAATCTACTGTAATATTGGACTAGACCTAACAAGCTTCTAACCTGTTTCTTCGTTTGAGGAACGGAAATGTTTAAAATTTTTGAAACTGTACTGGGTAGTGTTCGGATATATCCTGCTCCAATAATGTGGCCCAAAAAAGTTATTTCATGAAATGCCACTTGTAATTTTGTGGGTTTAGCAGTTAAATTGTTAGTTCTTAAGGTATCCAAAACGTATTCAAGACCCAAAAAATGTTCCTCAAAAGATGAACTAAATAAGCATATGTCGTCTATGTATGTAATAATGTCTGGTCTACCTGAAAAAAATGTGTCGCATCATGCGAACAAAGGTAGCTGGAGCGTTAACAAGCCCAAAAGGCATAACATTCCACTGGTATAGACCTTGCGGAGTGGAAAACGCTGTGTAGTATTTAGCTTTTTCGGTTAGTGGTATCTGCCAATAACCTTTAGTTAAGTCTATCTTAGTGAATATAGTTGCTGTCGATAGACGTGGCAGTAAGTCGTCGAGAAGTGGATGTGGTTCGCTATCAACTATCGTTTGTGCATTTAATTTTCTATAGTCGACGCATAGTCTAATGTTATTGTCCTTCTTTCGGACAATAACTAATGGAGAAGAAAATGGGGAATTACTAGTTTCAATAATTCCTAAAGATAACATCTGTTCAAGTTCCTTAGTAGTTTTAGTAAGAAAGTGTAGAGGAACAGAATATGGATGTACCCGAATTGGAGTATCATCATTAAGAGTGATGTCATGACTAATGACTGATGTGCGACCTGGAACGTCGGTCAACACATCTGGGTAAGATTGTAGAAGTTCAGCAATCTGTTGATGCTGTTGCGGTGTAACCGACGAAGAGATGGTTACGTCCCGCCAAGATTCACTAGGCTGTACTACAGGTACAGGTAAAGCTAACTGTACCTCAGGAAAAGAAGATTCTTCTTCCTGGATAACAGACAAATTAGAATAGTGACATCTAGGTACGACAGTGTCATCTAGTTCATGAAAAATAGCTTGTAAGCGTTCAGTAATAGAAAATATACAATATTTAATTCCCAAGAACATAAATGACCAATAAAGGAAAGAAATGATGACTGACTATGCTGAGTCATCAACGATATAAGACAAAATGTGATACCATAACCTGTTATCTGCGTGACGCAGCATTAGGTACTAATTGTAACCGTAGACAATGGTGGTTAAAGTAAGCACCATTATCCCGCTCGATGACCATTCGAGCATCTCTATTGTTACGAAATGTAACTATAGCTTCACCATACCTGTCATTGGTAGGTGACAACAAACGTACAAACATAACATCTGCCGTGTCATTAAAGAAATTACTAAGTGACTGCCATCTGGTACCTTGTGGCAGATTGCGCACTAACACGGTGCGAGAATATGCACACTTCCCAATGTAAGTGGGATCAGTGTCACTAACGTGATAAATAGTTCTTCTATTTAATCCTTTGGAAATGGTAGTCTTATGAGATGATGTCTCATAATGATTGACATATTTATTTGTCCTAATTTTATTAGATAAGTTCATAAGAACTCCACCATCATTACCCTTGTTTGGGACATCTTTTCTTTTCCCATTTTCAACAATTTTATCCAGATCACTGTTAATATGATCCTGTCGCCAATATCTATCTTCCGACTTGGCGGCACTCTTTAGAGAAAAGGCATATCTGCCTCGAAATGATTCTATAATCTTCCCTGGATGTGCTGGTAGTTTAGTATCATTTTTTTTCTGTATGAGAGACTCATCCTTCTCCTCATCGATTTCCAAAATGGTACTTAGACTGAAATTGGAGAAAACTGAGCCACATGTATTTATTTTGTTGGCTCGTAATGTAGCTGTTGCAATGACAGCGTTAGCATTGCAATAAAATTGCACATTATTTAATTCCCATTCCTCAATTTCCTGTGGGGAACAATCCTTACTACCATGGATGCGTCCCAACATCAGATCTGCAATTGGATTCTGAAGCATGCATACCTTAACTTGTCCTGAAAAGAAAGGTGTATTAACATGGACAATAGCTGTGGGGTAACACTCAATAGTTCCCCCAAGTCATGCACCGGACATATTCCCCTGTTGCACAGCTAGGATGTACCAGAGACTGCCGCACTCCAATTGTTGTGGACCCCGAATCTCTCAATAGAGAAACCATTGAACCATTAACTATCCCTCTGTTGAAAATCAGAGAGCCTGTCCCATCATTGGATGCAAGACTGACTTCTGGTAGAATGTGTCCGCAGTTCAGAACTGTCTCTTTTGCCTTCTGAAATATAAGATTACATTTTTGGCAACTATTTGCCACGTTATAATTCATTGCAAAACAAGTAGACGAAGACTGTATTTTGTCATTAGTAGATGAACTCTGAACCCCAGGGGTTGTAGCAGTAGTAACGGCTGCCCCTGTATTATGATTATAATTTGTCGATCTACGAGAATGAGAACGATGACGAGAATAATCAGTTGAATTATCTCGTTGTCCTCTATTGTAACTGTTATCTCGATGTCTCGAGTTATAATTATCGCTATTGTTCCACTTGTTACCATTATTATAATTATATGACCGATTATAACTTGAGTTACGTGGATTACTGTTGTATCTGGACTGAGGTGAATAATTTCTGTTTTGTGGTCTTCCTCTATTAAAGTTATTGTTATAACTATTACGCCCCTTATGAAAATTAATGTCATAGTTTCCTTTGAACCTACCTCTGTCCACACTGTGTGTTCTAGGTTTGTTATTACTATGATATGCCATATTGGAGGCTACAGGAAGTGGTTCTCTTATTAACGAGCCAGAAATGTTAGCATTCGGATGAGCGGTGCAGTAATTTAAAGAAATTTTTTCTAACTCATCAATAGTTTCTGGTTTCCGTTCTTGCAGATAAGCAAAGAATGGTGGGCTGACAGAAGATAACACTTTATCCCTCAATAACAAATCGACTAACTTGTCGTAAGATTTGTTGACACCTGCCAGTTCAACCCATCTGTTAAAAGTATTGCGTATGTTAGCAATAAACCCGGTAAAGTCTTTATTATTATCTGGCAACAAACCTTTGAAACGTAATCTACATGCCTCTTCATTCAAGTGGAAACGACGTAATAACAAAGTCTTAATGGCCTCATAGTCTGTGGCTAATGTCGGATCAATATTTTGTGCTGCACTTGCAGGTTCTCCATCCAGAAATTCCTTGAGTTTAAGTGCCCATGCTGTTTTGTCAAGGTTATTTACCTTACATATATCCTCAAAGCGCGCCAGCCATGATGATAGGTCGTCCACGTGTAATTTGAACGGTGGTAGCTTAAAGTAATAATTGCCCTTAAGTCGGTTGGAAGAAGATCCCGATTGAGCATTATCATTTTGGCTTGCTGCAGCACCCTGCGAATTAAGTTTTGCTGTTTCCAATTTAAGCCGTTGCAATTCCATTTCTTGCTGCAGTATGATTTCCTGTCGTTTCAATTTATTCTCTTCTTCAATCCGTAGGATTTCATCTCTTGCTACCTTTCTTTCTTCCTCTTCCTTAGCAATAGCTTTCTTTTCAGCCTCTTTTCTTTCAAGTTCTTCCATCTCTGCCTTATATTTTGCAAGTTGTTGTTCAGCAAATTCAAGGAGTGCATCTCCCTTTTTATTACAATCTTTTCCAATTTTAATGAAATGATCCAAGGTAAGCATTCTTGAAGTTGAATTATTTACGTATTCAATTACTTATGTATAGTAATCACTACTAGAATCTATGTCGATATTCTAATTACTTAAAGAATGGTTAATCAATATAAGAAATTGCAATATTCCTGTACTGTTATTTATAAGTTCAACAAATCTATAATATTTTGTAAAAATATTATATATATACCCACTAATATCTATCATAAATAGTTATGATAGTTAGTTATATAAGGTGCTGAAATTATATCATGCACTTAATATTAGTATTCAATAATTATGTGTTATATCCCTAAATAATTAGGTTATTTAATCTTAATACTTATTAAGTTCACACTGTAGTACCGAGAAAGTGTACTAATTAACATTAAATATGTCTTAATATGTTATAAAGTTTTAATAATTAATCATTATATATTATGCCATAATCATGAGATATAAAGTGCATTGCCCATTTCTTGGACTACCACTGCAAATTGGTGCAAAGTCCCCAATTCCTCATTAAAGCTCATAAAAATTTAATCATATTAATCTACACTCTTATTAATGAATAAATTATAGCATTAATATTAAATTATAAATGGATGAGATGAAAACAAACAATACAATGTGTTAACCAAGGATTACAGAACAGTATTACCATACAACAAAGACATTTTCACAATAAAACTGCATTAATAAATAAGGTGACTAAACCGAAAGTGAGAGATTAAAGAATGAACTGAATAGAAAGTTAAGCTGCGTACACAACAATTAATGACGTATACATGGACTCGTTAACGGTTGTACAAAAAAAAAATTAAACTGAATGATAGTAAGGTCAGAAAAAACACGATAGGTTACAAACATTGTTACAAAACTGAATAAAAATTAGAAATAAATACACTAGAATACCCCAATTATAACTAGACTGGACATCTAACATGCAAGGTCAATTAATTGCAATTACGAACGAACGAAAATCATCGGAAGATCGTCGATGGGTTCTTCGTTAAAAGCAATTAACTAACGGCCTTAAGGAACATTCAGAATGAATATCGGCATCCTTAGAGCCATGTTATTCATTCCAAATCGCCACCCATCCATACCCACGAATAAAGGACAACATTAACGGACAAAAAAAACAGATATAACATCGATAAATAATTGCATTTCGAGGACATGCCTGCAAAAAAAAAAACATGGACGTAGTATTATGCAAATCATGTGACTTGCTTGTAATCATAAACAGTTGGCAACACATGTAAACAAGAAAAATTTTTCCTTCTTCTTTCGTCCCCGCGATGGCCAACCAGTTGTTACTGGGCTGTTGTTCCCAGTTGATGCGAGAGTTTGCTTGTTGATACAAGGGGGTCCTTAATAAACAAGAAAAATTTTTCCTTATCGTCCCCGGATGGCCAACCAGTTGTTACTGGACTGTGTTTATACTGGCTCTTCTATTTACGTTTACTTCCATTTTTATCCCTTGTCTTTTTCAGTCAATTATGATATCGTGCTAGTGATGGTAAATTACGCGAAGGTGGGATAGAATATTGGTCGACTTCATAATATAATCAAATTCCAACGTTAGAGACTTGATAAGTCATTCCTAGAGTCCACATACATTTATTATATCAATTCCATACACGAACAGTTCACATATGGTCATCATGAAGAATTATACATAATAAGTTGCAGTTCATACTTCATATATTATTCCTTTACAAATCAGTCCTTTGTCTCGTAGCTTGAAAACATAATAGTCAGAACAACATAACTGTATGCACGCGTGGTTGGTAATTCCAACGACCGACAGTGAGATTATGCGTCTGGCATTAGAATAACTAAGCGGACTATTAATCCATCTTGACAAGGTTTAGTCACTTACTAACCTGTAACTTCATCTTTCTTCAACATCACATTGGACTGACCCATGTCCATTATTTAATACAATATAATTGTGCGGCAATACATGCCCGGCAATATAACATTCCAAGGACACGTCTTCTCGGTTCGACGGTCGTCTAGAAAAGGGTCCCGTCTCTTGGTCACCGTGCGTGACTACTAACGCTGAAACGTCACAGCGTTCACTAGACTAATAATACTTTTACATTTCATTACACGTTGTAACCCCTAAAATCGCATGCTGCTAACCTCTAGCAGACCATGCCAATTAATCTACCGTAACACCATGCTCCATAAGGAGCTATAAGAAAATAGATTTTTTTTTTTTCTTAACCAGCGGCACTTGGGCTTTCAGCCCTTCGGCCCAATCACATGTCATTGCGAGGCTGGGTAGCCTGTGGACTTTCCTTCCAACCCGGTCAGGAGCTTCGCTCCATCCCATCCACAGAGGGTTTATCTCAGGAGCCGTTCAGGTTATTTAGTCAAAATCCCGGTCGATGACACTGCTTCAGATGCCCACGCCTGGGCTTGAACCTTGAACGCCTGATCGTCAGTGCAATGTGGTAACTATTACACCAGTGCGGCTCCCAAAGAAAAATGATAGGCTGGAACTATCTGTGATCTTCTGTAATACGCTGTGTAGACTAGAATATCTGGATCAAATTCACATGTCACAAACTTTGCCTCAAAATATTTGAATTTCTTTTATATTAAAAAAAATTGTTTGGCACAGTTTTTTTTTTTTTTAAATGTTGTGTCTGATTCATTAGGTGTTTGAAGTAAACTCTTCATCCCTGAGAAGTGGGAAGCAGTTGCTGGCCCAGCTGGAAGAGGCAACTCAGTCTCACAGAGTGGCTCAGAACAAGAGCAAATCCCCTATTTTTCTGGATACCCCACCTGCAGGTTGGTGCGAAACGAAAAATAATAAGACACTCATTCCTTGATATGATTAATTCTGATTTAAACGTATCTGCTGTGAATGGTACCAAACGTAGAATCAGCAAGCAATCTTGGAAACATTTATTTTTTTATCAGTAAGTATTGTGCTGAAGAGAAAAACCAGTAAAAGATTCACATGAAGATCAGAGTTTTGAACTGTTCTCATTAACTTGAAACGGATATTGTCTTATCGTGGAAGGTATGTCACATATGTTCGAAAGAGTCGCTGAAGGTTAATTATGAAAATATTGATAAAATTATGTTATTAATTCTGTAGATGATGTAGTTCTTAATATTTGCATTAGATTTTATTTATGAAAATAGGCATGTTACACTCTATTTATCCTTTGTTTTATAATTTTTGTTTTAAAACTTCTTAGGTACCTCAAGCACAAAATTGAAAGAGTCCGACAAGGGGGTTAAACCAAAACCAAAGCCAGCATCTTCTGTTAATCTTGCATTTGCCAACTTATTTCGCTTAACAACACCTCAACAAGTGGACACCAGCCAGTCTGGCGCACAGACCAAACGGAATAAACTCAAATTATCAGTTGCAGAGTGCAAAAGTGGGGATTTAAAGATGAACATAAAACCAGCAGATATGGAAATGACAGAGTCAGTTCTAGCAAAAACAGACCGAAGGAAAAATAATAAAGAGTTAACAGAAGAAACATTGCCTACAAAAATCAAGAAACACAGGGGCAAAGAGGACACTTGTCCTGCAGAAATCAGGAAACAGAAAGGTGAGTTTTGTTTTTATATATATATATATATATATATATATATATATATATATATATATATATATATATATATATATATATATATATATATATATATATATATATATATATATATATATATATATATATATATATATATATATATATATAGTAATTGAATAGCCCAATAGTAATTGAAAAGCATCTCAAAGTTGCAGAAAGACACATTCGATTTTCAGATTATTTCAGTTTTCAGGTGTTCAGATAAAAGGATAGAGACCTATATTAGCTAATGTTTCTACCTTTCTAATGATAAATAATTCTAACTACAGGAATATCAGGCCAGCAGATGAAGACTGATTTACTTGAAGTGAAATCACAGACCAAAAGTGATAGTAACATAACATCTGGCTCACTGAATCTGACATCTGCCTCACTTATTCTGTTTGACGAGGTAAGAAAGTGCATTTCCGCTGAGATGTTACCTACGTTGGCAATGTAGGAAGCTTTACTCTTATGTTTATTTGCAAGCATTTGATTTCTAATCAGTATACTGTTGTAATATTCATTATCTCTAAATTCAGAAATGTTGAAGTGTAGCATTTCACAACCTATATAAAAGATTGTACCGGGAGTTAAGTTTGAATAAAGGACTAAATGCATGGAGGCATATCTGGAGTTATCCTTATATGACTACCAGCTAAGCACAGTGCTATAGTATACAAATGTGGAAGTGAACCTCTGTCTTTGAGGCTAATTACACCCTCATTGACTCATGAAGTCATCCACACACTTCCATGGATTTCCCCTGTGGTGAAATATGTCGAGAACCCAGCATTGCATTTATGCAGGAGGATCTCACTATGGACTTAGGATAGGCAGGAGGAGCTGCGAAGTGGCTCTGTGTAGGATGTGACAATTCCTTGGGAGAGTCGGGAACCAGAGCACAGTATTTTAGTTCTGCATATTTGGAGAACCCCCTTGGATGGCGGGGAATGCACAATATGTCACGTGCGTCTTTCTCCTAGCTTGGGACCAGATGTGATTATTCGTTAAATGCAAACCATTCTGGAGAAACTGGAGCTCATGACTTTCAGAATGGCAGAAAAGCCACAGGAAAAGCCTAGATCTACAGTGTAGATAATGCCAGGGAGTTTTCAACTTGGTATTGCCTGCATAAGAGCAAGAAGCTCAGCAGCCTTAGTTAAACAACAACAAAGCCCAAGCATTTGAAAATGCATTTCACAACCTATATAAAAAATTGTAACTTGGCGGAGGCAGCTCTAAAACAAAATCCATGGTGATATCACGAGAAGAAAGAAGACATCAGATTAAGCTGGGAGAACAGGTCCTGGAGCAGGTCGACCACTTTAAATACCTCGGAGCTATTATAGACCGAAAGGGAGGCATCAAAGAAGAGTTGGCCACTCGAAAAGCAGCAGCTGTGAGACTTTTTCAGGCCATAAATAAAGGATTCCTCAGCAAGAGAGAGGTTGGTAAGAAAACGAAGATGGCTGAATACCGCTCCACCTATGTCCCAGTCTTGACATATGGATGCGAGTCAAGGTCAGTGACTACAACCCACAAAAGCCAGATCCAAACCTCAGAAATGAGGTATCTGATGAATGTGGTTGAAGTAACAAGAAAAGACATGGTCCGCAACCAGATGATACGTCAAGGCCTAAAATCCCACCCCCTGCAGACCCAAGTAGAACAGTCCTAACTAAGATGGTTTGGCCATGTCTACAGAATGGGAGAAGATCGGCTACCACGACAAGCATGGGAACTAAGAGCCAAGGATCCAAACCCCCAGGACGACCCAGAGTCCGTAGTTAAATATTAAGCCTAACAAATAAAATTAATAAAGAAAAGAGCAATGGTAAATAACAGTGCTGTCACAAAGACTGTACTCGAAATCCCCTTGTTTTCTACTGCGTAAGCAAATTGTAACGTTTCACGTTGATATTAAAGGCCTTCTGCAACATACACGCGTTTCCCAAACACACAATAAAATGTGCTGCCTTTCTAAGAAAAACCTTGAAATATGCAAGTTGACCTAAATTTTAAATTCCATTCATGTCTTTTTCTACACTGCGTTACCAAAACGAACGAGACAGATGGACAAAAGGATAGCGGGAAGGGAGAGGCAGAAAGCCGAACACTAAACACGCTTCGCGCGATACACAAATGCTGCCATCACGCGTGTAAGACTACAAGCACTAACTTTTTCGGACGGACAGTGATAAATTCACTACCCTTCCCAGAGTTAGGTTTTAAAATCATAAAAAAACGCTTATTAGGAAAGATAACAATAGATGGGCTTACGGTTGAAAACATAACAGTACCCAGACAGCACATCTTCGAAACAGGAGGTAGAAAATACATATTTTGAACGCAGCCACGTAGCTCTTTTAAATTTGGATATTTGGGTTCCTTAGGGTTTGCTGACAAAGAATATGTAAAACGTTACGCAAATAGTCTAGGAATTAACAAGTTATAACCAAAATAAAATATTGGGGATGCCTGACAGCATGAAATCATTTCTGCTCATAAAATTTTTTTATAACATGTTTGAAAAAACCTTGCGTTACAGAAATAGCCTACCATGTAAACTCCAAATTGATTGGAGCGCAACAAATGAAAGACGAACCACGATTGGTCGGACTATAAATACTATCTTGGTTGTTAGGGAGACGTAGAAAGGTAACATTTTTTCAAACACTTGTCGAAACGTGGCCTCATTGGCTAGACTCGCTGATATACTCACTTAGGAGCGTTAGTTCGAGACCACTAGTGCAAATAATCTTGATAAAGCGACAGTGCGTTGAAGCCAGCTCACATTTTTGCTAAAATAAAAGCCTGGAACATAAGCAGATGGGAATTTGTGCCAGTAATTGTGCCAGAATTCATTGCTAATCAACGTATCTGTGTTTATTTCCATGAAATTGTGGTAAGCTTGAACCATTCAGTATCTTTTAATGAAAATTGAATGTAAATTGTTAATTTATGCCTGTATATATATGTGTAGTTCAGTGGCAAACAGGAGATAAAGCCTATAATGCTCCAGCCTGAACAGAGGGTGTCGGAGGGAAGTAAAACGGCATGGAATGGCCAAATAGTACACTGACACCTGGATGATTGATTAGACAGAAATAATGCTGGAAGTGCAGAGGCGTAGTGACCATTAAGGAGGGTAATGCTGGTATAAAGTATTTCAGATGAAGCTGACAGTTGGCCTAACGCTCTGAACTCAATGTTTGTGTTGTATTGTGTTCAGTGTAGAACTAGAGTATCAATTAGTTATGAAGTAGAAGGTATATCCTTCTTGTTTTCAGGGACCGTGGTCTTGATGGTACTGAGCAGCACCTGGTCAGAGCTTTGCTGAATCCAGAGTCGGACAGCATACTCCTTGGTCCATTTAGCTATCAGTGAGGTGTCTCCATAGCCCAGAGGAGAATTCGAGCAGAGGAGTCCTTTCCTGCCGCCATCACTCAAGATAAGCTAACTTGGCCAGCTGAGCTCAACATTATGTCCCCACATCTTGAAATGACTTTGTAAAAATCACCTTAAGAGGGGAATTTAATTGTCTTAATATCAGGAACTGAGAACATCTCCAATACTAGTCCCTAAAGACAAACTATTGAAGTCATGATGACAAATACCAACAGAGCTTGAACAAAACAAAACCAGTATTACCTCATTTTACCACTACACAACTGACACACATAGGATATTTTTAATAATATATGTCACTACAATATTCATATTAATCCATTCTGTACATAACTTGTAATGAAAATTGATTGTGATTCCTGGTTCCTTTGTAATTGAATCAGGACACATATTCATTCATATCAGCAATGAATACATATTGTTATTTGAAAAGTTATCAGTGACTCCTTAAGATATCCTTTAGAGTGTTATATGTATGTGAGTGTCCCAGTGTTGTCAAGTATAGTGGAATAAATTAAATTGTTTATCTGTCTGTTGTTGTTTTGACTTACACTTCATCCTACACATACCCTAGACACATAACGTAGTCATCACACTATTGCAGAATAATTCTGACTGAGATATATAGATATGTGGTAGCAAGTAAGGTTATCTATAATACACTACTCTTAATAGATATAGATACCTTCACAGCTGATCTCAGTCAGTACACTAAGTCCCCTATAAATATTTATAACATCCCACTTCACACATATATTGGGGTCTCGCTCTTGGGATTTTGAATCTTTCCCTATTAAAAATATTGGGGGTAATTCACTTCAGGGAATATAAGAATTAAAAGGTATCCTTGGGTGGAATTAAATAAGGTTGAGCTCACGGTGCCTGTGTTGTCCATTATATATATTTAGAATTTGAATTGTTGGTTAGACATTGTAGAAATTTACCTGATAGAAAATGGCGGACCTGGCCAAGTTTCGATCTGCTGCTGTACAGACTGCAAAAGAGTTAGGATTAGATGGGCAAGTTATGGTTGCCTATGTCACTACGGAATGTGACAAATTTATTGAACGCGAAGAAAGAAGGTTTGAAGCCGAAAGAAAGTTAGAGGCTGAAAGGGAAATTAAGAGGTTGCAATTTGAAGCTGAGGCTGAGACTAAGAGGTTGCAGATTGAGGCTGACAAAGAGGCTAAAGCATTGGAAGCCGAGGAAAGAAGGCAGGCTGCAGAAAGGGAAGAGAAGAAATTAGCTGCAGAAAGGGAAGAGAAGAAATTAGCTGCAGAAAGGGAAGAGAAGAAATTAGCTGCAGAAAGGGAAGAGAAGAAATTAGCTGCAGAAAGGGAAGAGAAGAGATTAGCTGCAGAGAGGGAAGCAGAAAAGGAGGAGAAAAGATTACAAAGGGAACATGAATTACGACTAAGGGAGTTTGAGTTTCAAGGCCATGTTCCTGAAAATGGTGCCAGTCCCTTTGCCTCTGATGCTACGGTTACTCAGGGAGCCTCAACCTCAGCTATGAACTTTCATTTAGATCATTTTGTTGAGAAAGACGATGATATTGAGAGCTATATAAATAGATATGAACTATTAGCTACCACGTATGGGTTAGAGAGAGAAAGGTGGAGCTTAAAGTTATCTCAGGGACTTCGTGGGGCAGCTTATGAAGTTTTTGCAAAAATGAGCAGAGGTGATCAGGAAAATTATGACATGCTAAAGCAGGCTCTTTTGTTAAGGTATGAAAGAATGCAGAATTTTATAGGAAAAAATTTAGGAATGCTAAACTACTGTCAGGTGAAACATATCACCAGTTCTCTGCACGAATAGAGACATACTTGGAGAAATGGACTTCTCTGGGGAAAACCCAAGATCTTAAGGAAATGGTCCTTATAGAGCAACTAAGAGAGTCCATGGCTCCAGACCTGAGAAAGTTTCTCATGGAACAAGGTGCAGAGAGGCTGGGTGAGTTGCTAAATGTTGCTGAAAGGTATCAAGCAGCTCAAGCAGAGGTAACAGGTAATAAAAAGAAACAAGTGGATAACTTTAGGGCACCACAGAACTTTAATAAATTTGATCCTTAGGATCAAAATAAAGGTAAGCACCAATTTGATAGGCCACGGTATGAAAATAAAAATAAATTCCCACAATTCGATGAAAGGAAATATGATGAAAGAAAATCTTTCAACCAAGGAAAAAGGTGGTGTAAGAATTGTCAGATGGACAATCATGACACTGACGTTGCAGAAGGAAACCTGTGTATATGGCAACCCTTCAGGTCAGGTCGACCTCAAGACAGGAGGAGGATATTATGTTAGATACCACTCCAGAAGAGATGAGGAAGGCACAGGCTGGGGATAAAACACTCAAGCCTTGTTTCAGAAAATTGTCAACTTGTCATACAACTCCAGGCAAGGGAGATTTTTACATGAAAAACAAGTTGATGTATAGGAAGACTGGAGCTAGATCCAAAGGTCACGGACAGCTGGTTCTTCCAAAAGATATAGGGCAGACTTAATAAGGAGCCTACATGTGAAACCAGATGGGGACCATGAGAAAATAGGTACCATCATTCAAAAGGTGGCTCACAATTATTATTGGCCCAAAGCAAGATGGGACATTGAAAATTTTGTAGAAAGGTGTAGCATAGCACATGAGGGAACACCCACAAGTGGGAACATGGATCAGGACCTGGACACGCCACGGGGCAAAATTAGGCCTGATAATAAAAAGAAAAATAGATTTGATAAAGTGGACCAAATGGAATGGGAAGCCCCTTTTCACGGACAAGCTTCACTTAACTGTTTTACAATGGCCACTATGCGGAGAGTGCAAAAGGATGTCTTACCCCAGGATAAGCCGAAAATCCCTCAATCGGACTTAAACAAACTGGAGGAAGAGGATGTAGAGAGGAAATCTCTCATCAAGAATTTTAAGAGGGGAAAGCCCCAAAAGAAAAATTGGTAGCGGTCGTTTTGTGAATGATAATTCTGGGAGGAAAAATCATCACTATAAAGCTTCGAGTGGAAGAGACCATACCGGTGCATGGACAAATAGGTCCACACAATTAAAGGTCCATATGAAGCTATGTTAAGAACGTGGACTGATGAAAAGGCAGAGGAAAACATTACATCTTCATACCAATATGTGAATGAGCTGACCACTCGGTTAAAAACTGGCTGGAAACTTGCCAATGAAAATTTGAAACAAGCCAGGAAGAAACATGCTGCCTATTATAACAGGAAGGCGAAGGACAGAAATTTGGCTGTGGGAGAGAAAGTACTGCTTCTTTTGCCTGGGAGTCAGAATAAGTTACAAATTGGATGGCAGGGTCCATATACAGTTCTAGAGAAGGTGTCTAGAACAAATTATAAGATAGATAAGAAGGGGAAAGAAAAAATCTATCATGTGAATCTCCTGAAGAAATATTTGGAAAGAGAACATCAGGAAGAGACACACTTGTTGACCTTGTCCATCGCCATGGAGATGAAAAAGGAACCACTTTCATCATTTGAATATCCATTACACCCCTGTGAGACAGCAGCACAGGTGAAAATCAGTACACATTTAACGAAAACTCAGAAAGAGAGAGTGCAACAGGTTCTAAATAATCATGCAGAGGTGTTAACAGACCGACCAGGACATACAAACCTATTGGAATATGATATGAAACTAATAGACTCCACACCTGTCTGTATGAAACCATATTCGATTCCGTTTGCTAAGGAGAAAGCTTTGAAGGAAGAGATAGACTATCTATTGAAGGAAGGAATTATTTCGCACAGTGAATCTTCGTATAGTTCCGGTGTTGTACTCTTAAGGAAGCCCTCTGGAGAACATAGACTCTGTATAGATTACAGGAGACTGAATGCTATTACAGAAGGACAGGTGGATCCATTGCCGGATACAAATCAGCTGTTTGCCAGACTAAATAAAGCTAAATATTTCTCAAAAGTGGATCTGAGTAAAGGATACTATCAGATTCCAGTAAAGCCTGAGGTTAGACCATACCTAGCTTTTAGTACCTCAGAAGGACACTATGAGTTTAATAGATTGCCATTTGGATTGAAGAATGCGCCTAGTGTCTTCTCTAGAATGATGAGAAAATTATTGGATCCTCTGAATAATCCCTGTATAACAAATTTTATGGATGATATCCTTATAGCAACAGAAACATTTGAGGAACACATTGACTCTCTGAACATGCTGTTTGATCGACTTAGGAGGCAAATTTAACAGCCCGACCAACCAAATGTTGCGTTGGATGTAAAGAATTGGAATTTTTGGGACACACAGTTTATCAGGGAAACATGACCCCTGACCCAAAGAATTTAGAGAAACTACAGAAAGCCCCGAGACCACAAACCAAGAAGGACGTGAGATCCTTTGTCTCATTATGTGGTTTCTACCAGAAGTATATCAAAAACTTTAATTCCATATGTGCACCGTTAACTGAATTGACACGTAAAGGACATCCAGATCGCATTACATGGACACCACAATGTGAAATGACTTACCAAGAATTGAAGGAAAAGCTCACAAGTAAACCCATTTTGAAATTACCTGACTTAAGTCAAGAATTCATTGTAAGGACGGATGCAAGTAATATTGGGTTAGGTGCAACTCTACTACAGAAATCAGATGCATTGGATGGGAATTAAGCCCAGTGGCATATGCTAGCAGAAAGTTGAATAAAGCTGAAATCAACTACTCAACTAGCGAAAAAGAATGTCTTGCAGTAATATGGGCGATAAAGAAATTCAATATTTATCTATATGGGAAGGCATTTAAGTTGCAAACAGATCACAAACCTTTATCGTTTCTAGCACAGGCTAAGCATGAGAACTCCAGGTTACTCCGATGGTCTTTACTTTTGGCTCCATATAATTTTAGCATTGAGTATATATCTGGAAAAACCAATTTGGGAGCGGATTTTTTAAGCCGCCATCCGTGTGATGAGAATCACCGTAAACCCCAGAAATAATAATAAATTTCTCTATGTGTATATAGAATAAAGGACTGACATATAATGTCTGTTTTAAGAGGGGAGGTGTCGTGGAATATTCTAATCCACATATATAAATTATTAGTTAAATATTAAGCCTAACAAATAAAATTAATAAAGAAAAGAGCAATGGTAAATAACAGTGCTGTCACAAAGACTGTACTCGAAATCCCCTTGTTTTCTACTGCGTAAGCAAATTGTAACGTTTCACGTTGATATTAAAGGCCTTCTGCAACATACACGCGTTTCCCAAACACACAATAAAATGTGCTGCCTTTCTAAGAAAAACCTTGAAATATGCAAGTTGACCTAAATTTTAAATTCCATTCATGTCTTTTTCTACACTGCGTTACCAAAACGAACGAGACAGATGGACAAAAGGATAGCGGGAAGGGAGAGGCAGAAAGCCGAACACTAAACACGCTTCGCGCGATACACAAATGCTGCCATCACGCGTGTAAGACTACAAGCACTAACTTTTTCGGACGGACAGTGATAAATTCACTACCCTTCCCAGAGTTAGTTTTTAAAATCATAAAAAACGCTTATTAGGAAAGATAACAATAGATGGGCTTACGGTTGAAAACATAACAGTACCCAGACAGCACATCTTCGAAACAGGAGGTAGAAAATACATATTTTGAACGCAGCCACGTAGCTCTTTTAAATTTGGATATTTGGGTTCCTTAGGGTTTGCTGACAAAGAATATGTAAAACGTTACGCAAATAGTCTAGGAATTAACAAGTTATAACCAAAATAAAATATTGGGGATGCCTGACAGCATGAAATCATTTCTGCTCATAAAATTTTTTTATAACATGTTTGAAAAAACCTTGCGTTACAGAAATAGCCTACCATGTAAACTCCAAATTGATTGGAGCGCAACAAATGAAAGACGAACCACGATTGGTCGGACTATAAATACTATCTTGGTTGTTAGGGAGACGTAGAAAGGTAACATTTTTTCAAACACTTGTCGAAACGTGGCCTCATTGGCTAGACTCGCTGATATACTCACTTAGGAGCGTTAGTTCGAGACCACTAGTGCAAATAATCTTGATAAAGCGACAGTGCGTTGAAGCCAGCTCACATTTTTGCTAAAATAAAAGCCTGGAACATAAGCAGATGGGAATTTGTGCCAGTAATTGTGCCAGAATTCATTGCTAATCAACGTATCTGTGTTTATTTCCATGAAATGTGGTAAGCTTGAACCATTCAGTATCTTTTAATGAAAATTGAATGTAAATTGTTAATTTATGCCTGTATATATATGTGTAGTTCAGTGGCAAACAGGAGATAAAGCCTATAATGCTCCAGCCTGAACAGAGGGTGTCGGAGGGAAGTAAAACGGCATGGAATGGCCAAATAGTACACTGACACCTGGATGATTGATTAGACAGAAATAATGCTGGAAGTGCAGAGGCGTAGTGACCATTAAGGAGGGTATGCTGGTATAAAGTATTTCAGATGAAGCTGACAGTTGGCCTAACGCTCTGAACTCAATGTTTGTGTTGTATTGTGTTCAGTGTAGAACTAGAGTATCAATTAGTTATGAAGTAGAAGGTATATCCTTCTTGTTTTCAGGGACCGTGGTCTTGATGGTACTGAGCAGCACCTGGTCAGAGCTTTGCTGAATCCAGAGTCGGACAGCATACTCCTTGGTCCATTTAGCTATCAGTGAGGTGTCTCCATAGCCCAGAGGAGAATTCGAGCAGAGGAGTCCTTTCCTGCCGCCATCACTCAAGATAAGCTAACTTGGCCAGCTGAGCTCAACATTATGTCCCCACATCTTGAAATGACTTTGTAAAAATCACCTTAAGAGGGGAATTTAATTGTCTTAATATCAGGAACTGAGAACATCTCCAATACTAGTCCCTAAAGACAAACTATTGAAGTCATGATGACAAATACCAACAGAGCTTGAACAAAACAAAACCAGTATTACCTCATTTTACCACTACACAACTGACACACATAGGATATTTTTAATAATATATGTCACTACAATATTCATATTAATCCATTCTGTACATAACTTGTAATGAAAATTGATTGTGATTCCTGGTTCCTTTGTAATTGAATCAGGACACATATTCATTCATATCAGCAATGAATACATATTGTTATTTGAAAAGTTATCAGTGACTCCTTAAGATATCCTTTAGAGTGTTATATGTATGTGAGTGTCCCAGTGTTGTCAAGTATAGTGGAATAAATTAAATTGTTTATCTGTCTGTTGTTGTTTTGACTTACACTTCATCCTACACATACCCTAGACACATAACGTAGTCATCACACTATTGCAGAATAATTCTGACTGAGTGCATATCCCTAAACTAAGCGGAAGTCAGAAGAATTACTTGGCTCACATTTTAATTATTATACTTTATTGGTTCTCTGGATTTGGAACGTTCTGGATACTGGTTAGCTGGATAAATAGTTCAAAACCTGTATTTGTTTCATTAAACTTGGCAGAAGATATCAGTAATGATCTATTCTCGTATCTCCATGAAATTTTTGATATAAATCTGTCACTGTTTGCATTTAATTCATGAACTCAGGTTGATGTAGTATTTGATGAAGACAAAGGTTTCCTTGCTACAGTGCAACATTTCATGATGTCAACAAAGATTCCCATTGTCCTGACGTCAACTGATGTCTCTTTCCATCTTCAACTGCAAGCTCGTCATGACCATATCAGTTTACATCGACCATCATTGGTAAGGTCTAACTCAGGTTTTTTCATAGTTCGTTAGTACTTAAGAATTCACGTTTGTATCTTGAGCATGTAGATAGCCAAGAATTTGTTAGCTGCTCGCAGGTTTCTAGGTGTTTATTAACTGCTGAGGTTTCCAAGTCTGCTCATTGTTAAATGAGATGTCAAATTTCTTGTTAACTGCTGAAGTATCTAAAATGTGTGAACTGGAAACAGATATACAGGATTTGTATATACCACCAAGGTATTCATGTTAAAGTATTAACAGCATAGTGTACTAATTGCCCACATGTATCCAGGAATTTCTTAACTGTTTCTTGCAGAGTCCAAAACTTTTCTAACTGGTAATAAATATATACAGTATTAACTTTTATTGACCTAGGAACTTAAGCACTGCTGAGGTACCAGGAATCTGTTAATGCTATAAGAAGTTTACAGAGACTGTTAACTTCTTTTGTTACTAACTTGGCATTCATGAATTAGCATCTTTTCCTTTTTCTAATGTGTCCTTCATATCTGTTTTCTTACAGAAAAGTTTTGGAGCTTTGTATTTGTTAAGAAATCAGGCACTGTCATGTATTGTAATGTTTTAATTATGTAGTTAAGAATTGCTAAGCTTGGTTTTATTAACAACTGAAGTTTTTATTACTAATTTTTTATTTCTCTTATTACTGCAGATTTCGGCTGCTAGTTTCCTAAGCACACTGTGCTTAGCACATGGAGTGCGTGTTGACCATCAGTCTATTTTGAATGCCATGCGCTTCATGAGAGGAGACATCCGGCGCTGTCTACTGTACCTGCAGTACTGGTGTGAATCTGGTGGTGGAATTGTTCAGGTTGCCAGAGAAGTGGATCCTAACTCCTGGTTTTCCTGCATTAAAAACACTGACAGTGAAGATGTGGACGAGAAGTTCATGACAGAAAAACAACCTCTGAAGACACTTGGGTCAAGAATAATGAACAGTGATGATAGCAGTGATAGTGACTTTATATGCTTGAGACCTCCAAAGAAGAAGGCAAGACAAATGACTACTGATGAAGATGATAGTTCTCGTGATGCTGCCTCCATAACATTAGAAAACTCAAACAAGTCCTCCATAACAAAGTCGATAGTTCTTGAAGATGCTGTTTGTGTGGACAAAAAGGGCAGTCAACAAAAGAAAGCTATATTTAGTGGGAAAGAAAATGCCAGTCTGGACGATGCAGGAAACAAACATCGTAGAGAGTTGCCGTTAATGCACATTAAATTTGAAGAAAGCTTGTTGGGACTTCATGACTGTGACATGTCAACAAAATCTATTTTGGATTTTATTACAGTGAGTATAACATTGAAATTTCCTGTTAGAATCATTATTCTATCACATTTAACACTTTACAGTGCCACAAGTTTTTTCACATGCCTGCAGAAATAGAGTTCCATATGATAAAAATTACTAAACTTATTTTACATATTAAAAGCATTTGAACATATTTGTAATGTCTTGCTAAAGAATTTGAATTTTTGGGCTATCAGATTGGTTTGAGTGAAATGTTGAACACTGCAATGATAACTAAGTGAATAAAAATAGCATTCAGTGTGGAAAAACAAAAGCCCTTAAACTGAAATGTTAAATTTTGAGGAGAAGAATAATCTAGGGTGCTCAAAATCATTTCTTCATGGTATTTGCATGTTTATAAATGTCCCAAATGTAGAATAGCAGTGTTGATTTGCTGCTAAATCCCAATTTGAAAGACCATCTTAAAATTTGACAAATTTTGAAAATTACACGTTCTGGATTTCCTGAAACTTGGATGGTTGTTAAATGTGGCATGTAACATGTTAACCTGACTTAATTTTGGAGTAAACATTATAGTTTAACTATTGTCTGCCACCTTTTTTTGTTTTCCCCATTAACTCTTTGACTCAGGAACAAATCTTAGAGCAATGTTTTTAGTTATTTCTGGAATAAACCCCAAAAATCTTCCGTTTAATGCAGTTCATATTTTAAACAACTAATTTGAATGTAGTTAAGCAGCATGTGATGAACATTAAGTTAAAGAAGTCAGAGGTCATGACGCTCAATGTGAGCAACCCTGAGCCCATATCAGTAAGGAATCAGCAACTGGTACAGACACCTTCACATATCTAGGATGCATAGTAACACCAGATGGCGGGGCAGGCAAAGACATCAACATCAGAATGAATAAGGCAAGAACAGCCTTTTTTAGCCTAAACAACATCTGGAAGTCCTCTCAATACAGCACAAGCACAAAATTAAGATTATATCAGAGCTGTGTGCTTTCTGTGCTTCTCTATGGTGCGGAATGCTGGAGAGTTACAGAGAAGGAAATGTCGAAATTGTCCTCTTGTCACACAACATGCCTAAGAAAAATTCACCGAATCTTTTGGCTGAATACCATCACCATCCAAGATCTGCTTACTCGGAGCAAGCAAGAGGACATGCACACCATCATAGCTGGCAGATGCTGGAGCTGGGTTGGCCATGTCCTCAGAAGAGACCCCGATGCCATCACAAGAACAGCTATGCTTTGGACCCCTGAAGGAAAACGAAAGAGAGACCGACCAAAAACAACCTGGCGGAGGACTGTAGAGGCTGAGATGCAAAGAATGAACCAGAGTTGGGGCACTGTACGAAGGATGGCCGCCAACCGAGCAAAGTGGAATCAATTTGTTGTTGCCCTACAAGACGCCACTAGGCGTGATGGCCACTGACTGCTTTGATGGTCGGCGGCTAAGGATCAAAGAAGAAGAAGAAGCATGTGTGCATGTTTTGATGTTATTATCAAATTTGTGTGACGATTTGTGTTTTTCGTTGTTATTGCTACAGAAATGTCACGCTTTATATTTACATTTTCTAAGTCTCCTAAGCGAATAATTGTGTCAAACTACTTAGGGAGCCGCGGTAGCATAGTGGTTAGTGCACTGGCTTCCTAGCTCAGTGGTCTATGGTTTGATCCCCATATGAGGTGGGTTTTTTTTAGGCCGCACCTGGGTCGACCCAGCCCCAACTGGGTACCAGAGCAACTTCTGGGAAGGTTAAGGCGGCCGGCGTGATGCTGACCACATCACCCCTAGTGTGCCGATGGTCAAGAAAATATGGGCCTAACACCATATTCCCAATATGCCTCAATGGGTGTGTAACGGGATCCTTTACCCTTTACCTTACTTAGAAACATTGCTGACATTGACGATGATTGTTTGGTAGTCACAGTCAAATAACGAAATCGGTGCAGAAAAGCAAGACGCATTAAATTTAGTTGAGTAGGCGTAGTCCTATTCTGGCCGATCAAAAAGCAACAAAACTAGACCTACAGTAACATCTAATCAATAGTCCTAGGTAGAAGATGAAGCTAGGGATACTATTAAAACATTAAACAAATGTAAAAAGTTTTTATATGACGTTATTCTTCTTTATTTGTTTGAAAATTAGGTAATGCAATATTGCGTCATTTATTTATTCTTACAAGGGACCACAGTAAAAACTGGTGTGAATAACACTAAATGTACTAACTGTGGCCATAATCAATGTTTTTTTTACTTCGTAAATGGATTACCTTGTTGTTTGAAGACTAAAAAGAAAGTTTTATTGTCTACAACAGTAATTTGTGTTTGGTAAGCTCGTATTCTACAGTTAACTGTTTAGTGTTTTTCAATTTTACATGCAAAGTGTTTTTAAGTATATCGAACGTACTTGTTTTGATACTACCAAATACACTATATATTACAATTATCTATTTCCCTACAGTTTGGTATATAATAAGTACATGTTCGCAGAAAAGATTCACATAAAATTTACACTGAAAGATAGTACACTTCACCGTTTAGAATTCTTCAAAAAATAATTATGGCACAGGGTAGACAAAAATTATGGAGTCAAAGAGTTAACACTGCATGTCTAAATGTTCAGGGCCTAATATTCTGTGATGTGTGACTGAAACCTCAATCTGCACTGTTCTATAAAGGCGTGCAGCCATCTGTGTCAGTGACAGCAGATGATGGGGAATGACCATCAGTAAATATAAGGAAGGTTGGAGACAGCTACCAAGAGGACTATTTTTGAGTGGGACTGGCATCTGGGCTCCATGGAATGTGATAGACCACAGATAGCTTCTGTTCTCAACTCAGCCATACCATGTTTGACATTGTGGCCACAGGGCTATGTCACATGATTGAGGTTATTCACATTCATACATGTGCAGTAGACTTTATGAAATTCTTACGACGTTCAGGTTTACCTAAAAAATAATAAATAAATAATTTGGAAACATATTTCATAAAGTTTAATTTTTAACCATCTACAGACACCCGCCTTGAGCTGTCTTGAACTTGAACGTGCTGTGCAGTCCTGTTTCATCATCAGCCAAGCTTTAAGCATAGATGTCATCTACCATGTTGTGCTCCATGGTATTCCCCTGCCCAAGAGTGATATTGTGATAACTCAGCCCACTCTTCCTGCAAAACACAAAGTGTTAGCACCGGAGACAACTTCTTGTAAAAAATCCAGGAAAAGAATCATTCAGGGAGACTGGTTGAATAGTGACAGTTCTGATGAAGATTTACATCAAGTGAAAAATCTGGCACAAGATTCCACGAAAGATCATGACAATTTTCATGATGGTGATTTGCACGACAATGGTAGCAATTTAAAAGATGAAGACAAAGTTTCATTAAAACCCAGCCTTGAGAATAGACTTTCAGACAAATACAAAATTAAGGATAGAGTGAATTACACAAAAAGTGAGTCCATGAATGCTAGTAGTAAACTCATGGTGTCTGTCTTGTCAGAGTGTGCCAGATTTTATGACAACCTATCATTTATTGACTGTCTTGAACCACGGTCATCTTCATTCTCTCACTCCCCCAGAAGTGGAATTAAATTAATACCTGGATTGAGTGATGAGGAAATACACTCCAAATTGTCACATAACGCTCTTGAGAACTGGCACTGCAATAGTGGGGGACATGTGAATGTTTTGGCTGCGAGAAGGTTTTGCAGCAGCATTGGAGAACATGTCAAAAGTTCTAAGACACTTCGTGGTCTTACTAATTTGGAAAACACAAAGAGCTCATCAAGTTGTGGTGAAAATGATGCAACGGCTGTTATATGTGACCTTGACTGGCCAGAGGAGTTTCACTTACCAGTGCAAAAAGTGTTGCCAGATCTTTGGAGCATCGCAGACAAAGTGCAGTCTCAGAGGTATGTAGTGCAAGATTGACATTGGCTGCATCAGGTGCAGTGAAAAGATGTACTGTTCTGTTCTTGAGCATGGTTGGTTGTCTTGATTAGCATGGTCCCCCCCATTGGCTTTATTAATGCCATTCATAAATTTTTTTATGGGATGCTCTCTTGTCTGTAAGTCACAACTTTACTGTTGATCACATCTTGGGGTGGCAGTTGAATGGGCTCCTTTTATAGACTATTAAACATTGTTTTTTGGGGGTGTTTTGTTGTACACAAATGGGGAAAATTTGACCTGCATGCTGGTGTTTGCAATTTCAAAAAGCTGGGGTGTGGAGCTTGCAATAGCTTTTATAGTGCTGTTGAGATTAACAGGTAAGATTGTAGTGTTACAGTGTTGCTGCAAATAAAGAGAAATTGAGAGCTAAAATATGATGTTCATGTTTGATTGGACATGTTTTTAATCTGCAACCAAATGAAGATGTATTTCTTCAATTTTTTATTTTTTAAAAATCCATTGGTGTGAATGTCAGATAATCAGAACCATATTCCTATCCACACTATGCTGTGAGAATCACGCTTAGGCATGAAATTAAACAGTGGAATGGAACATCATAGCTTGTGAGCTGCATTACTTGGGTAAGGTTACCAACAATTCAAGAAAGATTAAATCAGAAATTTCACTGCAAAGAAAATGTGAAACCATGATTGGCCAGGAATGTCCAGAGTGATAGCGCATGAAATGGTTTGTTATCAGCTTTCATTACATACTTTACATATGCAAGTATGGCATGAAGAAGACCCAAAAATGGATTAAGGGAGTGGTTGAAGCTTTCTGGAGAAGAGCATACACCATCATTCTTGTCTTTATTATCTATACTGTAGATCTAGGATTTTCCTGTGGCTTTTCTGCAACATGTTGAGTTGAAGTCGTTAGCTCCAGTTTCTCCAGCCTGGCTTGCATTTAAAAGATCATTACAACTGGCCCCAAGCTAGGAGGAAGAAGCATGTGGAATACTGTGCATTCCCCACCATCCAAGGGGCTCTGCAAATATGCCGAGCTAAAATACTGGTGCTCTTGTTCTGGGCTCTTCCAAGGAATTGTCATGTCATACACAGAGCCACTTCTCAGCTCCCCCTGCCTATCATGGATCCACAGTGAGATCCTCCTGCATGCAGCCAACCAGCTAGAAGCCAGAGTTACGTCTGGGGCTCAAGTGACTACTCCAAACTTAGTGTGCAATTCTGGGTTCTCAACATGTTTCACCACAGGAGGAATCCCTGAAAGTGTGTGGATGATTTCAAGTCAATGAGGGTGTAATTAGCCTGACATACAGAGGTTCACTTCCACGTACATATATTATAGGCAGATAAAACATTTGTTTATTATAGGCAGATAAAACATTTGTATATTATAGGCAGATAAAACATTTGTATATTACCCTTTTAGCTCCCAGTAGACCACAAGCTTTCAAAATATTCATATCAAGCCTTCCTGTCCTGTGCCATCCCTTCAAGATCTTTCCATGTCTAAAAATCCTTGTCATGACTCTCCAGTTTCCTTCTACTTGTTTTTAGGTATCCCTCTTTCTCTTGCCCTGTGGATTCCAGAACAAGGACAACCTTGTAATGCTATTAGATGGTTTCAGTGTGTGTGTCCTATCCAGCGCCAGCATCATGCACCTCATGTTTCATTGGTCATTAAAATAAAACATTGACGTATAAAAAGACATAACACTATGTTAAAATTAATAATGTCTTTGATTGTGTAATTTACAGTCTGTTCATTTTTACAACTAGAATGACAAAATTTATTTCAATTTTTTCCAGTCTGTCAAGTGAACCGGCTTTTAAAAATGTGAGCAAGTGTCTAGGTCCAACTGTCCAGAGTTCAGATCCTTCACTATACTTAGACTACATTCCATATCTCAGGGAAATCTGCAGGTTGGAGAATGAAAGACGTTTGGCCAAAACCCAACGAAGGTTAGTTTTAAATGTCTTTTATTATTTGTTGGCTGGAAAGTTCTCTTTCTCTTCATTTGTTCATCACATTTGTTAATGTGTCAGCGTTTTTTTATTTTAGTTTCTGTAATATTAGTTTTCTTGCTTGGATTTTATTTCTTGTATCATTGTCACCGTGTTCATGCCAGTTTTATCATCAGGATATCATCAGTTTCTGTGTCATTTTCACATCAGTTTTGTTTTTCAATATTTTCCTGGCAGCTTTTTTCAATCCTTTTCTCAGAAGATAGAATTAGCACCAAATATTTGTCTTCTTCTTCTTTTGAACCCCAGGGATTTGAGTTTTCCCTTTTTACCCTTTTGCATTTGGTGTGAGTTCCATGGCTTTCTTGGAAACCCAGAGGGCTTCCCCAACTCAGCAGGCTCAACAGTGGTAAAACATACCAGACCCACCAATTAGCGGGTGATGCAATGTCACAAGTTGAATGGGCTTCCACTCTAGTGGGGATCCTCAAATACTGTCATGACAGGTAGATTATCATCATGAGGAAGATTGGTAATTAGTTATCTTAGCAAATGTTGTCGCAAAATGTATATTCTTATTTACCGGCTTGAGTCTCACTGTTGGTCTTATTTATTACTTCTGAATGCTTGAGGTTGGCATAACTAGGCTGGAATCATATATAACGACTTCAATCTTTTGATCTTTTAATTCACCGCCACTTACTTAATGATAAAAACTCTCATTTTTGAAGATAAACCTTGTCACTGATCAGGATGTCGAACCTGTCTGTCTGTGTTTGAAACCTTGTCATAGATCAGGATGTCGAACCTGTCTGTGTTTGAAACCTTGTCATAGATCAGGATGTCGAACCTGTCTGTCTGTGTTTGAAACCTTGTCATAGATCAGGATGTCGAACCTGTCTGTCTGTGTTTGAAACCTTGTCATAGATCAGGATGTCAAACCTGTCTGTCTGTGTTTGAAACCTTGTCATAGATCAGGATGTCGAACCTGTCTGTCTGTGTTTGAAACCTTGTCATAGATCAGGATGTCGACCTGTCTGTCTGTGTTTGAAACCTTGTCATAGATCAGGATGTCGAACCTGTCTGTCTGTGTTTGAAACCTTGTCATAGATCAGGATGTCAAACCTGTCTGTCTGTGTTTGAAACCTTGTCATAGATCAGGATGTGGAACCTGTCTGTCTGTGTTTGAAACCTTGTCATAGATCAAGATGTCGAACCTGTCTGTCTGTGTTTGAAACCTTGTCATAGATCAGGATGTCGAACCTGTCTGTCTGTGTTTGAAACCTTGTCATAGATCAGGATGTCAAACCTGTCTGTCTGTGTTTGAAACCTTGTCATAGATCAGGATGTCGAACCTGTCTGTCTGTGTTTGAAACCTTGTCATAGATCAGGATGTCGACCTGTCTGTCTGTGTTTGAAACCTTGTCATAGATCAGGATGTCGAACCTGTCTGTCTGTGTTTGAAACCTTGTCATAGATCAGGATGTCAAACCTGTCTGTCTGTGTTTGAAACCTTGTCATAGATCAGGATGTGGAACCTGTCTGTCTGTGTTTGAAACCTTGTCATAGATCAAGATGTCGAACCTGTCTGTCTGTGTTTGAAACCTTGTCTGTTCATTTTCCCAAAGCTACAGCAGTAGTAGAAACAATGTATGTCTGTGTATCTGTATATAGTTGCATAGGTAATGAGTGTAAAATGACCAGTTCATATAATGATTGTAGGCTGCTGCAAAACAAATTTAATTCCAAGTACATATGCCTGAAATTCAAATGCCTCAGTAGACTATTGTTCGTTTACTGTCACTGCTTCCTTTCCACTTTAAAAAACATTGTGTTGCTGGAGAACCCCGTTTCTTACTTTCATTGACAGCAATATTTTGCAGAGTGTATTTGAAAATTTCTAATTTTCTTGGTATCTTATATCTTGACATTTTAATCTTTGTTAGAATAATCCAAGAAAAGTCTTTGGCTGTTCCTGCAGATACAGACAATTAAACATACAAAGACAAAATATGCATCAACGTTTCTTTTAAAACACATGAAAAATTACTGATCAAAATGGGACACAGACAGTTTAAAAATTTATTGTTACTTTAAAAATGTCAACAAATCTAGACCTAACTATGAACAATAATGGTGTGACAATAATTAATAGGATACCAATAAAAATTATGTACATTCATTCATTACCTCTAGGCTGCATCAAAGCATAGGTCCTCATTCATATCATACCAAGCACTCTGTTCTGTGTCGTCAGCTTGTGTTCTCACCATTTCTTCTTTTTCTTTTTTAAGTATGTCTTGTAATTCTCTTCTGCATCAGTTTTTTTCTGGTGTCCTGCATCTTTTACCTTGGAGATTCCAGAAAGACTTCTTTGTAATGCATAAAACAGCAGGTTCTATAACTGTGCGTCCTATCCAACGCAGACAACACTTCTTGTTCTCTTGTTTCACAAGTATTTGTCTGGTTTTTTTCCCCCTTATTTCCATATTCCATGAGGGTCTGTATGACAGAGTGGTTAGAGCGCTGGTCTCTCGCGGCATAGGTGCTGGGTTCGATTCACATTGTCGACACACTCCAGTCTACCCAGCTGTAAATGGTTACCTGACTTTACTCTTGAGATAGGGAAGAAAAAGGCAGCGTGGAAGGGGTCACCCCACCTTTCAATGCTGGACCTAGTATAGGGAAGTCTCTAACACTTCACTCCCCTATAGCAGTATTTGCTATGGGACTACCTTATTTCCATATTGGTGATCTTGTCATGCCATTTTATCATTCTGTTTTACACAGGCACACATTCAGAGCCTTACATTAGGACTGCTTTGACATTTGTGTTTAAAACTGTTACTTTTTTGTTGGGCTTGAACTCGTATTGCCTTCTATATTTTTATGTTGATACCCTTCTCCTTTCCTCTAATCGTTATCTATGTTGCTGCCGAGATATATGTTTAAATAAAGGGGCGTTTCTTCCGGTGCTGTCTAGCAATCATTACCCGCTCTTATTCTCATAATCTTTAAAAATGACGGTGAACAAGATAGTATACAGTAGTCAGAGTTTCTGGGCGGGTGCAACTTTGAGATGGCATGTGATAGACAGAGATGGTGAACAAGATAGTATATAGTAGTCAGAGTTTCTGGGCGGGTGCAACTTTGAGATGGCATGTGATAGACAGAGATGGTGAAAAGATAGTATATAGTAGTCAGAGTTTCTGGGCGGGTGCAACTTTGAGATGGCATGTGATAGACAGAGATGGTGAACAAGGCAAGAGGAATGAAACAGTGACGTAAAAGGGAATTGGCATATATTTAAATAAACATGCAGTAATGAAGACCATAAGTATTGGAATAATGTCCAAACCTGACACTGGAACAAGGGAGAATACCACTTAGTTATTATGAAGGGGATGAACAATTTCAGTGATTGACAATTATGACTATATTGAAGGACATTTATTTCACTACTAACAACCTTTTTGTTTTTCAGTGTAATGGTCCTTCAATTCATCCTTGAGTATTCCATTTTTATAGCACAAAATTCAAATGGTGACATTTGATGACATTTATGAAACTAGATTATGGAAAGCAGAAAACAGAAGTGGCAGTAGAATCACTAACGAATTTACTTTATCATTTGTCTCAATGAATTAAATTTAGAGCCGTTATCTTTTAATTCCTCATAGCTTCACAAAAGGGGAAAAGGGGGGAGTGGGGAAGAGAAGAGAATTGTGTGAATAAAAACAAAGAATAAAAAAATGTTTGAAAATTATGTTTCATGGCAATATTTTTTTTATACAAGGAGCAAATGGCTTGCTTCTAAGTCAGCAGATGCAGTGATGAGGGTATAGGGGTGAATCAGAGGTTAAAAAAAAAAAGCATGTACAAAAAAGTGAAGATTAAAAAAAAAAACAGAAATATGGCATAGCTGATTATGGTGTCCTTGCTGACTTATAGTCTCTGTGTGATTTGAGGTATTGGAGTAAATCCTCTTTCCTGTATTCTTCACAGTTAATCTTTGGTGCATAGCACTGGATTAAAAAAATGTATGTCTGAAAATTGTGAAGATATTTGGTTATTCTTTGTCCCAGCAGTTTTCACGCGAACACTTTCTGTACATGACTGTCCCCTTACAACGCCACCTGGTTGCAGAGAACTTAGTGTCCTACAAATTTATTCTATCATTTTGCTGCAGAACATATACTCCAGGAAACCGTACTCCATGATGATGAAAATCATTACCACAATTTTGTTAGAATCAGGGGTAAACAGACGATAAGAATGGCGAAGTCAGTCAACGTGGAGATGACTGCGTGGTTGCCACACTTGAGTTCACACTCATCCTCTGTGGCAAAGTTGTTCTCGTTGCCTCCACATCCGCCATAAATAAACTCCCCGCACTTCTGTGTGGTGGAGTTAAAGTAGAAGCGAAATATCATCCCACGACAGTGGCCTGTTTCTGCCTTCAGTGCGCATACGTTATCTGAAAGAAAGAAGACAAGATAAGTGTGTTGTTGATTCATTGTAGTGCTTCATGATGGCATAATAATAATAATAATAAATTCTTTAAGCACCAAACACGGCGCATAAGGCAGAAACCAGTGCTCTCCAGGTTGTTCGTTGTGACGCCACTCCTCTTAGCTCTTGCACATTATTTAGGCCCAACGTTCTTCCTTCTCTTATTATTGTTCTTCTGAGTGTTTCTTTTGGTCTTCCTTTTTTCCTCTTACCCTCAGGAACCCAAGTGAGCGCCTGTAGTGGTATTCTGTTGATGGCATACGTGCCATTAAACTTCACTTGATATCGTTTTTTTTTTCTTAAGGACTTATGAACGTCAGTTGAGGTGTCTTGTACAGTCTGCACATTCTGTATGTGTGTGAACCTGTCTGCTCGTCCCTTCATCCATTTATTCATCCCACTATCTGTCTGCTCATCTGTCTATTGAGAATCGAATTATTGCAAGGCAGAAATTTAAAACGGCAATAATGTCTATTTCTTTGCCCTGATGAAGTAAAGATTTTGTTCATTTGTTATATCTGTCAATCTGTGTACCTGTCTGGCTGTCTGCTTATCCACCTGTCTATCTATTTGAGGGTGTCCTGAAAGCAGTCAGGTCATAAAGGAAGCTTATGGTTCATTTTGGAAGGAAGAAGTCCACTTTCTGTGAACATGTTATGAGAAGAGGAAAGCTGGAATACATTGTGATAACTGCAAAAACTAAAGGAAAAATGGATGGAGGTCGACAATGGAAGAAAGTACTGGACAGTTTATATTGTGGCTTTAAAAAAAAAAAAAAATTCAGCAACAGAATTGATAAACAGTCTTGGGAACAGGATAACATAACCACCAATGTCAGCTAGCATGGTACTGTCTGTCTAGCCATCTAGTCTTTATGTACATCTATCTAGCAGTCTTCTGTCTTTTTGTCTTCCATCAACATTCATCTAGATTTACTTTCAACTGTCTTTACCTGATGCGCTTTGTATGCACGTGCTTTCACACTTTTCATATGTCTCAAAATTGTTCTGGTTACCACTGCAGCCACCGTAAGTAAACTCCTTGCACCTGTTTGTTCCAGCATCATAGTACAACCGGGCAATCTGCTGCTTGCACGGTCCTTCTGCCTTGTCTAGGTAGCAAAAGTCGGCTGGAAGGTTAAGAAAAATATTATATCGTCGCTTGTATCCACTGGATATACGTGGAACAAATGGCAGAACAAGGAGCAATAAATGCCGTTTGGCAAATAATTGTTTATTTTTTTATTTCTCATTCGCAGAAATAAACTTAAAAAATATAAAATGGCCGATAAACTGAAGTTACAAGAGACAGCAACAATTATTGCCCGCCATGACATCGTGTATTGAACAAACTGGATCTCAGCGTAACCTGTAATGTTTATGTGACATAGCATTGTGTAATACAATGGCAGTCAGCGTTGCCACTCAAGTTCTAGAGATAAACCCAGATGTTCTTCTAAAAAAAAACCCAGAAATACCCAGATTATTGTATGCCTCAAATACACGGGAAAGACGATGCTTACACAATCTTTTATGTGCATCTTTAGCACAAATAATCTGTGTGCTACCAATTTTTATGTATTTCTTCATTTTTTTTTTTAATTACCAAAAATTCACAATTAAATAAAAATGATTTTAATAACACCCCAATATATGAACTCTTGAAAATGAGATATTTTAACAGTAATATACTTACATTAGTTACATTAACAAAATGTTCCTCAAATTAAATATAAAATGTTAGTTTTAACTTGTTACTGTTGAAAAATGTACTCGGCATCCATGTCGACAACTTCTCCTTCATCAAGATCATATGCATGAATTGACAACGTGGAATCTTGATTGTGAAGTTCCAAAATCTTTGCATATCTCTGCCGACAACGTCCTTCACGCACATCTTCAACCACGCTTTTACTAGGATTAAACTTATGACAAACTCCATCTTTGGCAACTGCTTGCTTGGCTAGTATTCGATTGGAAACTGTTTCACACAAAAGCTTGTTGGTTTGTTTAGTTTTAACTAAGTTAACCTTCGAAAACACTCTTTCGACGCATGCTGAGGAGTGAGGTAGTGCCATAAGCGTGCAGATGAGGTCAGCCAAAACATCAAATTTCTTCTGGTTATTAGCATCTATTACTTGTTGCAGTCCCAGCCAGAATGCGGGCGGATCCTCATCCACTAGATGTCCAAGATCTTTTCGGTACGATGCCAGTTCTCGCCATTGATCAGACAGACGATCAAGGCTCTCTTCTGAAACAACTGTTAGGAAATGCGCTGCTAATGGAATGACAGAAGGTTTGTTGATATCGAGAGCTTGCTTTGGATCCAACAGCTGCATTTGCGCCAGAACACTGTTTTGTTCAAGTGAGAACCTGCGTCGTATTTGAGTACAAAGTTCAATCAGGTATGCCAATGCATCCTTGCGAAACTGGACTTCTTCATCTCGTAACGGTTGTCACATTAACTGCGCTTCACATCGTCCACACCAGCTCAGTGTAATTCAGTTTCTTGTGCACCTGTACATCTGAAGGATCAATGTCGGCAAGAGTGCGATGCTCATACTGCAACACTTCCTGCCTAATAAACATACTGAGAAGAAAACGATACTCTCTTGTTACACTCGTGTACACTTTGTGAAGACGGAAGTTCTCGGACTGGAATTCGATGTTCATGACGTTAACTTTACCCAGTATGTAGCCGACAAATAGAAGCATGTGTTTCATGCCAACAGTGTTCATCGTCTGCAGGATTTGCCCCGCACCGTCGACGTTGTCCACTGAAGCTTCGGATTGGAAATACAAGTGCAGAGCATCCCATTGCTCAAAGATCCTCTCAATGACTGCTTCACGTGACAGCCAGCGTGTTTCACACAGCTTCAACACTTTATGTTTCTGGGCCTGAACTACATCTTGTATTAACTGGAACTGGAGATTTCTTTTACTACTATGCGAAAAATAGAAGCAGACATACTTTATGAAAGTTTCAAGCCAAGATGGTTGGTGGTTGCTGGCAGCATTTGCACAAAGTGCAAATGAATGACAAACACAGCCGATAACAAAGGCATGTGGAATCTCTTTCTTCAGATGTGCCTGTAAACCACTTGCAGTCCCCATCATAGTGGCACAGTTGTCTGCAGCAAAACCAATGACGTTACTAAGCGGGATTTCATGTGTGCTCAACAATTTCTTAACAGCTGTAAACACGCCAAGACCAGTCCCATCCTCCACCTCAATGAGGTCTAACAGTGAATCAACTACTTTTTTTGTTTTTGAGTCACAGAATCGCACAACGACTGCCAACATCTGGTTCGTAGAAATATCAGTACTCTCATCAACAAGTATAGAAAATTTCTGATTTCTGCAAATGTTTATAACTTCAAGCCGCTCAAAATGAGCAATGCCGTACTGCATCACATAGGCAGCCTTGGTGCACTTCAGTGATATTTTTTGATCAATCGTGCTGTCTGGAAACATCTGCTTGCAACATTCAATCAAATGATTAGCTTGCGAAAAGGGAGTATTATGTTCTGCCATGAAAGCCGACAACACTATCTCCACTTTAGCAATTTTGTCTTGGAGACAGGGGCTGTTTTGGTTTGATGAAAAACTTGTTAATGTTCAGAGTTTTGCTTTTGGCTTCGAAGTTTTTCATGTGCTTCTGTGTGCTTTTATGTGTCAATAAAGCTGTTTTGTTGGCATTAGTTAATGTACAGGAACAGACCGTACAAATCGCAGCATAGCGATTACCAGAGTCCGACTTTATCCAATCCTTCAGTTCGCTGTCTGTTAGCCATTCCGCACAAAAAGCCTGCTGATACCATGGCTTCACTTTTTTTACGCGGTGGCGTGTGTGTCCTCATGCTGCTACAACTACCTAGCGTACCTTCATCATCGCTCATTTTATAATTTTATAATAACAAAAAAAAAAAAAAAACCAATTTGCTGTTTATCTGCTTAAGTCTAAAATGTAAAAAGAAGACTTTATAACACATCGCAAAAATGACTGAGTATTGCAGTTGACAGCCATTAACAGAATAACATAGCCATTAACAGAATAACAGGAAATAGATAGCTGATGTAAAAGAGTAAAAAACACAACGTCATTGATGTGGTTAAAAACAAGAATTAAATTTAAGTGGAATAAAAAATATATAGCACATAATGTTTTACATTTAATTATAATATACATATAATGTATAATGCTCAGTGTACAGAATATACATACATTGTAAATGCCAATTGTCAAATATACCCAGATTAATGCAGATTTTGAAAAAAATTATCCAGATACCCAGACGGAAGCCCAAAAACCCAGATCTAGTAAGAAATACCCAGCTGTGGCATCACTGATGGCAGTGAAATGTCTTTATTGTGACGTTTGTTTCATTTAAATTCGTAGACAGTTGAAACTTTGCATGCAGCTCCCTGTCCTGGCACATTTTAATTTTTCAAGCTTTGATTGGCCTTTTTTAATTTTTCAAGCTTTGATTGGCCTTGACCCTGTCGATTTTACATGATATTGAACACAATGTAAATTAAAGTGGAAGTAACTCTTATTAGCGCAAAAGTTTAATGGCAAGAGAAATAATGAACTGCTAAAACATTTGTGATTTGTGTTTAAAAGGGCGAGCTTGGAATAATAAATAGTAATGTGCTATTAAATATTTTGTAAACAAACTAAATCAGTGAGTGTTTATTTTAAATATAGCTTTAGTAGTGACACATTTTCATGTGAGCTTAACATTATTTTAAACTTATCATATGTTTAGTGCATTTAACTACGGTGATAAGAGTGGTTAATACAACGTGGATTTTGTATTTACTTCTTTCCTCTCACCCTCAATCTCTCTCCCCCCGTCCATCCCTTCTCTGTGTTATACTCACCTTTTGACATCGACACGCATGCCTGATCGCACTCCGACACCGTTTCGAAATTGTTACCATTGCCACCACATCCTCCATATACAAACTCCTTGCAGGTGTTGGAGTCGCTATCATAGTACAGGCGAGGTATCCTTGCTTTGCACATCCCTGTCTCCGGTTTCAAAGAGCAACGGCCAGCTGTGGAAAGTGAATGTGAGATTTCAGACAAATAAACGCGTGTCCAGCTTATGACCGGCTTCAACAGTGCTTCCCAAACTGGGGTACACGGCATACATTTTTATTTTATACTTTTTTTTTTCCGCTACAGGAAACATTTAACTTTAATGCATGAGAAAGGTTCGCTGGTGAGACTAAACTCTCCTAAGGGGTTCTCGATTGTTGTTTAGTTTGGTTGTTAAGGACTATCTTCATTGCACACGGACTACTCCTTCAGTGCTCCTATCTCATACCTGTAACGTATGAAAATCGAGAATCTCGATCAGCCGCTTTAATCTCACCGGCACCCCTCACTCTTTTTAAATATAACCGCTCAACGTGGTCTCTCACAGACTTCCTAATGGACATGCAAGTTAAGTACTTGTAAGCCACGTTTTTCGCCATCTGTCTTATTTTCTAGTTTAGCCACGCTTACCTGTCTTTGGTTCAAGCGCTACGATATCAGCTATACATATCTCTAACTGTCGTTCCTTCAAAAGGGGAGGGAATAAGGGAGTTTTTTTTGGCTGTCAGGTACGTAATTTTGTCAGCGACATGTCCCTGAAAACGGGGAAGGCGAAGCTAACGGGTTTGTAGTCACTAAGTAGAACGGATCGTAACCACAGAATGCAGAAAGGGCGTTAACCATTTTACCGTCTTTAATTCTTTTGATCGCGGCCAGGAGACGTAAATGCTAACAGCGGAGACGGGACTTTAAAGGCGTCGAGCGCTAGTGTAATGAATTTACGGGCGGCGAAGGCGCTAAAATGAGCCTTCATTCACGATTTGAACGGAGAAAGTCCCAAGAAACGAGCAGGGGTGTGAAATCTAACATGTAGCTAGCGATTTTCAGTCATTTCATATATATATACGCACCTCTTAAAAATTCAGTTATCAGTTGGCTATCAGGATTTCTTGAATGGTCTAGCGCGCATTTGAGAGCCTTATTTTCATTTTTGGATCTTTTAATAATGCGTGGAGATTAATTCAGTTCCTGATTTGCGGTAATAATATATTAGATTTTGAGTGTTTTAATTGTTAAAGTGTTCCATTATATTTCACGAGGTTTTGGTCTGTGTTAATTAAATAACGTATAGCAAAGTTTACCAGCTATAGACGTAAAATTAATCACGCGCTATTTCCTCAGTAAGAATGCTTTAAATAAAATTATAAACGCTAGGCGGTGGATGTTAGAGAACGCGATTTATTTTCTATTCCATCTGGTGTAATAGTTTTAGCGACTAGTGTTCGTATCCCATATTAGGAGCGACGAGATTAGCTAGACTTTTGTGCAGTTTTAATTTAATTTTATACCGGAGTGATTTATAGGTCTTACCTAAACGCGTGTGGAAGGATATGATTATAATATGATCTATGTTTATCTTAGTAATAATCCAGGCTGATCAAACCCTGCGATCCAGCGTTTCTTTGATCTGATGTTCCTACCAGCATATCCATAATTATTGTTATGACCGGCTTCATGTTGTGACCCCTGCGCGGTCCAAGAAGCTAAAGCAAGAAAACAAACAATAATAGATAAAATATTTAAACTGGTACTGAACATTCCCAGAATACAACTTTTTTTCTGACATAATATATTTAACATTCGGCTGAAGCCGTAAGTCAGTATTTTTCATCTGACCACTGACTGGAGTTTTTGTTTTTCCTTCATCGGATTTATTTAAGAGAACTCAATGTTCGTATTCGGTTCCCAGCTCAACGAACAGTAGATTTTTTATCAGTTAACATTCCCCCCCCCCCCCCCCCCCCCCCCCCCCCAATCACGTCACTGAGTGTCATAGTCAACTGAGACTAGACCCCACTGGAACATTAATTCACCATATTAATTCCCAGGACAGTGCCACCACAATAGAAACACTTATCCTAAGAAAATACCTGCAGTGAAAAGGAATAATAAACAGGCAAAAATACTAACGCACCAATTGCTACGACTTCCCCCGAAAAAAATAGCAGTCAGCTCATCGGAGAGTCTGTGGTGGCCATCCATTGAACACTGAACATGACTTATTAGTTTTCATAACTGCTTGTGTTTAAATTCCGAGGAGAGTATGCAGAGTCACCATTTGGTAAACATAACCGAGAGTGGGCCACTGTACTGTCTGTGTGAGTGAACGGATAGAAAGATACTAATATTTTTGTTATTTTACTAAACGACCTACCTTCTCTTATTTATCTCTTACTAAATCTGAGTTTTTTTTTATCTTCTCGGGAAAGGAAAAATTAAGGACTTAGTCTTACTCGTCCTAACCATTCCCTACTCCCATTGGTAATTAATTTGATCTTTTTTCTTTGGGTTAATCACCTCTGTTGGGATCTTTTCCTAGTTTTCCCAGGCAAGAGAGAGAACTATTAGATGATATTGTCATTTTGTGTGTGTCTGTAAACTATAATTCATTGATGTAATGATAATGCTTTCGTTCTAGATGTTGTGATATTTCTAGCCATAATAAACCTTAAGCTATTAGTGTTGGTCAAACCCCTGTCCTTTAGTTATATGTTATCCATAGTTTGTTTTCACGTCTGTACGTATTTCTGTAACCGTACTGTGTGTACGTGAGTGTTGTGTAACTTGTATTGTGTACAAGGAGAGAAAGTGCGTCTGTGGTAAATATAGTCGTAACAGATAGGCTGGAGTAGCGCAATCGCTAAATCTAAGACTGCTTTTTTCTATCTATACTATCACCACCTCGTGAAACAGAAACTATCTTTTACACCTTCCTTTCACATTCTAAAAATTACGACAATATCTTAGATCACATAAGGAGGAATCCCAATGTGTGTATATAGGAATCACACATTCTATAAATATTTTTGTGGTGGGTAGGTTTCTAATTTTTTAAATTTTGCCAGGGCAGCGGCCTGATAGGCCTACTCTTTACGATTTCCAACTGCCGTGGGATTTTTAACGTGCGCAACCTGCACACAGGACCTCCTATTTTTTTTCGCCCTTATCCGAGAAGGCTAGACATCCGATCTCACTAGGGGGGGGGGGGGGGGGGGGGGCGGGGGGGGGGGGGGGGGGGGGGGGGGGCGGGGGAGGGGGGGGGGGGGGAATGGGGAGAGGCTATGACATCATTAGGACCACTGGTTCTGAAATTTTTTTTCTTCCATAAATTATATTCCCTCAACTGGGAATCGAACCCGGTACCTCTAGAACTTGAGGCGGACGCCATACCTCTTGGCCACTCCGACCCCCTCGATTGTTGTAAACTTGGGAAACACTGGGCTAAAATAATGGCTTTGGTGTTTACCACAGTGATCAGAAACACGAAATAGCGGAAATACGTTGAAAGGAAAAGAAGGTGATAATAGGAAACCATACGCAGGTCATATCTTAGATAATCATTTGATATGATTTTTTTTTTAACGTACGCCCGCTATTACTCGAGGCGAGAATCTCGCTATTACTCGAGGCGAGAATCTCCGGTTAGTATATCTAACCTGAGACTTGTTTTTACGTGAGTATCCCTTTGTTCCCTGTACACTGACAAGTGTCCACTCGCCATTTGATATGATTTAAAATTGAAGCAGTGTAACTAATGTAAAACCCGCGAACATAAGAGACTGGCAAAAGACATCGATAATAATTTGGATAGAAATGTGTCGCGCCAAACCTGGGTACGCTAAGTTGATCTGCGTAATGAAAACAATTACAGGGCGATAATCATGATATGATAATGGGTTGCCCGCGCTGGTAGTACCAGATGTGAACAAATGGACGGACTCATGTTTTTTTTTTTTTTTTTCTTAACCAGCGGCACTTGGGCTTTCAGCCCTTCGGCCCAATGACATGTCATTGCGAGGCTGGGGAACCTGAGGACTTTCCTTCCAACCCGGTCAGGAGCTTCGCTCCTTCCCATCCACAGAGGTTTATCACAGGAGCCGTTCAGGCTATTCAGTCAAATTTCCGGCCATAAACATTTCTTCAAACGCCGACGCCCGGGTTTGAACCATGAACACCTGGTCGCCAGTACAACGCCGAAGCCATTACACCAGCGTGGCTCCGCGGACTCATGTTTAAGCGTGAAGTAAAATAGTGTCAGCGTTATTCTTCACACTTCCGCTCCCCTGGGAGCATAGGACCTCAAGAAACTTATGCCAAGTCCTCCCGTCCCGTGCCATCAGCTCAAGATCTTTCCATATCTTTCTCATTCCTGTCATGTCTGTCACCAACTTTCTTCTCCATGTGTTCATCTGTCTCACTCAACCTCTCTTACCCTGGGGATTCCAGAACAAAGACTGCCTTGTAATACTATAAGCAGTTTCCTCAGTGTGTCATATCCATCGCCAGCGTCTTCTTCTCCTCATCTCTTGTTCCAGATGTACTTGTCTGGCTGTTGTCATCAGTTCCGCATTAGTATTCTTGTCATACCATGTCAGTACTTCCATACTTTTAAAAAAAAGCGTCATTATACTGTTTTAGCTTTCGTCATAAATAAACGTACTTTCATATTGACCTTTTCACATAAATTATTAACGAGTCTCATTCTGTTGATGCACAGTGGGATTATAAAAAAACATAACTTTTCATGAGTTGATGTGGGTGACGTACCATTCTTGAAAAAATTGATTTGGGTCACATTTTTGTTGGAAGATGAGTTTGCCGAGATATCACTTATCACTTCATCACCCTTCAGGTCCCCCAGGAGCATAGGCCTTAAAAAAACGTATACCAGGCCTTCCTGTCCCGTGCCATTAGCTCACAGCTTTTCATGTATGTCTTCAGTTCTCTTCTTCTTGTGTTCTTCGGTTTCTCGCTACCTGTCTTACCCTGGAGACTTCAGAACAAGGACTCTCTTGTAATACTATCAAGAAGTTCCTTGAGTGTGTCCTATCTATCTTCATCGTCTTCTTCTCATCTCTTGTTTCACTGGCACTTGTCGAGGGGTAATATTCCTTTATTGAAAGGGCTTAACAGGATATTATAACTTGTGAGAGAGAGAGAGAGAGAGAGAGAGAGAGAGAGAGAGAGAGAGTACGGATTACATACCTTCTCCCGTTGTGTTTTTGACGCATGATTTTTGACACAGGTCAATCGTTTCATAATTGTTGTCGTTACCCCCACAGCCGCCGTAGGTGAACACTTTGCACGTGTTTGTGTCACTGTCGTAGTAAAAACGTTGGTGGGAAGCTTTGCACACTCCAGTTTCTGGTGTCAGGGCGCAGCGGTCATCTGAAGCTGGGGTCAGGATAGTGGTCAGTTAGAGCAGATGTGTTGGAGCGGGCGACAAAATGTTTATACCAGAGGTTCTCAACATTATTTTTGCTCATCCCCCCGTCCCCCTAAGCCTCACATACTTCATTTCCCCCACCCCCCCACCTCCCCCCCCCCTCATAATCGCTGTTAGCTGGAAAAAATGTACTTTACCATCTTACTGTGGCCCCATAGAAATATAGCAAGGTCCCCGCCCGGGGGTGGGGGGTGGCTCACGCTGAGAACCACTGGTTTATACCACTTATCATCGGCTTAGTTATTGTTATAGAAAGCAATGATAGATTTAGCAACAACACTAGTAGTATTTTCCGGATTCATGTTATAAAGTTTTAGTCATTCAAGCCCTGGCAAAGGGGCGACCGACCTCAACCAGGCGCGTCCACGGGTGGCGGATAGTGGAACGACCTCCAGATATGGTGTGTCAGCTGCGAATTAAGTCAGTGTTGCTGGACGAATAAGCAGTCGCGGACCAAACGGCGATGTCCTCCCAGCAGGACGGGGAGGGGTAACAGGTGGCACTGATACCCCCACTGAAATCCCCCATATGTCCTATGACGGGTGCATCAAGCGAGTAAGAGCCGCTATAAGCTCTAGCCACGGGGAAGGTAAACCTCGGTAAACAAACCAATCTGCTGCCTTGCAGCTACCACCGGGAGATGGAAAGGCTATGGGAGACAACCCTGAACAACAAACACAACCCGGCCTGCCGAAGACGGAGTGTGTTAGCTACGGCGCAGACACCGGGAAAAATTAGGACACACACGCTTTTGCGGTATGGAGTCATGCGACAATCTCGACTTACGTCATGGCGTCGCTCCTATCAGCTACAACCGGGGAGGAGCGGAGCCGGGCCCCTAGCCTCGAAAGGGCCCACCCAAGCAACCGGTGCCTTTGCCAACCAAATGGTCGGGGGAAGGCAAAGTAGAGCAACTGACCAACCAACCCACTATCTTACAGTGGCTCAATGGAATGCAGAAGGAGTGAGGAACAAGAAACCGGAGTTACAAGAATTCCTCAGGGAAAATAACATTGATATAATCTGCATCCAAGAAACTCACCTAAAAGATACCCAACGATTCTTTGTACGTGGATACCAATCCTTCCGCCAAGACAGGGTAAAAAGAACTAAGGGAGGAATCCTCACACTGATTAAAACCTCAATCCCAGCAGTAGAGACACACAGATCTGGTGAGGACGAACTTGAATACATAACAGTCCAACTACTGCTGCCCAGTGGAGACTTAATGATCACAAACTGCTACAGCCCTCCAACCACAACTCTGGAGCTACACAAAGTGAAGCTTGCAGCATCGAGACACCTCATTATGGGTGACTTCAATAGCCACTCACCCAGCTGGGGCTATGACGCAACAGATCCAAGAGGAGAAGAGGTGGAAGATTGGATGGTAGAGAATAAACTAATTCTAATAAACCAACCAGAGGATAAGCCCACCTTCTATTCCAGAGTATGGAAAACAACGAGCACACCAGATCTTGCTATGGCTACAGATGACATACATCGACTCACCACCAGAACAGTAAATACTCAACTTGGGGGAAGTGACCATGTACCAGTCACATTACAGATATCTGAGATAAGAAGTGCAGGAGAAATCAATATGTCTCCTAGCTGGAATTTCAAAAAAGCAAACTGGGGATTTTTTAAAGAACAAGCCGACAATTTCTGTCAGAACATTGCCCACTCAAATAACATCAATAAAAAACATCTCCATCATCAGTGAGGCAATCATCCAAGCAGCAAAGAAGTCAATTCCACGAGGTAAACGACGAGACTACAAACCATACTGGAGTGACAACCTGGGAAAACTCCATAGTGAATTAAATAAAGCACGGGAAACTATGGAGCAAAATTCCACATTAGAGAACACACAGAGGCACAACAGCATAAAACAAGCTTTCAATGAACAAAAGAAAGCTGAAATCCAAAGGAGCTGGCACCAGAAGACCAGCAGTCTCAACATGGAAAAGGACTCAAGCAAGCTTTGGAATCTGACAAAAGTGCTAAATGAAGAAACAACAACCAGCTACTGTAAGACTGTCATCAAGGAAAATGAAAAATACCACACAGGAAAGATGGCAGCAAACATCCTGGCAGATTTCTACAAGGAAGAAAGCACCACATCACTTTCACATGCACGGATCCAAGAAGTACGTAAGGAAGTAAAAGAAAAACTGAAGCACCAAAACCCAGATATCTGCATGAAGTCACCCCTTACTATGAGAGAACTCAGTGCTGCCATAACAAAACTAAAGAACAGAAAAGCTCCAGGAAAAGATGGCATCACAAATGATATGATCAAGAACCTTGGACCTGTAGCCAGGCACAAGCTCCTCCTAATCTTCAATCAGTCATGGAGTACTGGAAAATTTCCAGATCAATGGCGAGAAGCAATCATTGTTCCCATCAGAAAGAAACAAAAGGAGAAAACAAGCAAGTCCAGCTACCGACCAGTTAGCCTACTGAGCTGTCTGGGTAAGGTAATGGAAAGAATGGTGAACTCAAGATTACTGAAACATCTGGAAAAAAAACCATCTGCTTGATAACACACAGTCAGCATTTAGGAAAAATCGCAGCACCGAAGACCAACTAGTATATCTAGCCCAGGAAGTAGAAAATGCCTTTCAGGAGAAAAAGAAAGTACTGGCGGTTTTTTGTAGACTTGACAAAAGCCTTTGATAAGGTATGGAAAGAAGGACTCCTCCTTAAGATGCTCAACAGCAAAATTGAAGGGAGAATGTTCAACTGGATACGGGACTTTCTTCGATACCGCACAGCAAGAGTAAAACTTGATGGGAAACTGAGCCATCGCGTCACTCTACAACAGGGTGTGCCACAAGGAGGAGTTATCTCCCCCACACTTTTTATCATATATATAAATGATATTGCAGAGAAACTGTCCGGGCATATCTCCAGGGCTCTTCATGCTGACGATTTTGCTGCCTGGTGTGCTGCTGAACATTTGCCTACTGCGAAGTTCAGGATGCAAGCAGCGCTAAATACCATCGGTAAATGGGCATCAGATTGGGGAGTACAGATAAACCTCTCCAAGACAGTAGCAACCTGCTTCTCTCTGTCAAATCGCCGAGAAACGATCAAACTGCAGCTAAATGGAAGTGAGCTTCCAATCGAGGAAAACCCAACATACCTAGGAGTAAAGTTGGATAAGAGACTCACCTGGAAGCCGCACATAAAAGCAGTAGAACAGAGAGCAATAAGAAAGCTCTCTATTATGAAGAAACTGGCTGGCACAAGTTGGGGGGCAAATACCAACATACTTAAAAAAGTCTATACAGGCACAGTCAGACCTGTACTTGAATATGGCATGTCAGCCTGGGCCACAGCATCTAAAACAAACACAGAATGTCTAGGGAAAGTGCAAAATTCAGGCCTTAGACTAATCACTGGAGGGATGAAGACTTCTCCAATCCAGGCAATGGAGCGATACACCAACATCCGCTCTCTTGATGACAGACGTGAGGAAAAGGTATTCACTCACAGTGAGAAGCTTCTACGAATGCCAAGTCATCCAATGCATGCCAAACTCCATAATGTGACTAAGAACAGGCTGAAAAGAACCAGCTTCCTAAACATCTCCAAACATCTGCATCGATGCCATGAAGACCTCCTCCCAAATCGATCTACTGAGATTGAAATGTTAATTGATTACGAGGAGCCAGACGACTGCCATGGAAATATATCTATCATCACAGAAGTCCCTGAAATAAAAAAGAAAGGCCACCTGACCCCTCAACAACTAAAAACTTTGGCTCAAGAAATGATTGAAGAAAAGTACAACCCGAAGAAGTGGACACATGTATACACAGATGGATCTGCTGAGGGGGCAGTAAAGAACGGTGGAGGAGGCATTTTTATAAGATTCCTAAATTGAAAGATCATCCGAAAGGCCTTCCCAACTGGAAAGATCTCCTCCAATTTTAGGGCAGAAGCTATGGCACTACTGCAAGCCCTGAAGATCCTCACCAGACCTGAACAGCAGCCACAAGCTAAGATAGTAATCTTCACTGACTGCAGGTCATTACTTGAATCAATACAAAACACCAGAAATGATAACATGATGAATGAGATCAGATCTGAGCTTAACATCATCCAAAGGTCATCAACCATTGCCCTTCAGTGGTTACCTGCCCATTGTGGAATCGCTGGTAATGAGAAAGCAGATGCTCTATCAAGAAGTGGCAGTAAAATGGAACAATACAGCCACCCATTGCCCTATCGGGAAGCAAAAACCATCATCCACAACAAGTACAAAAATCAGTGGAAGGAGGAAGGGGATATATACAGCAGAGATGACCCAATCCACCACCTAAACAGACACCAACAGACGACAATTTTCCGCCTGAGAACTGGTCACTGCAGATTACTTGGACATCTCTATCGCCTCAAGATATCCCACACGAATGAATGCCCATGTGGAACTGATATCCAGACTCCAGAACACATTCTCCAGAACTGTCCAACCCATGATAAATTGCGACGTGCGACCTGGCCAAAAGGTGATGAGCTCCAGCAGAAGCTATGGGGCTACCGCGCCGACCTGGAAAAGACTGTGGACTTCGTCCTGGCGACAGGCCTGCAGATTTAGCATGACTACAAACCGAACGCAGAAGAAGAAGAAGAAGTCATTCAAGCAGCAACATTAGTAGTTTTAGTGGTACAAACGGCAAGATGTTTAGTCTTGGTTATAGCAATATTAGCGGCAGCAGTAGTAGTGTTAGTAGTACAAGTGGCAACAATAATCGTTTTAGTAGTACACGTGACATGAGTAGTCGTATTAGCAGTCCTGGCAGCAGCAGTAGTAGTAGTATTAGTGATACAAGTGGCAGTAGTAGTAGTGCTACAAGTGGCAACAGTAGTAGTAGTAGTGATACAAGTATCAATAGTAGTAGTAGTAGTGATACAAGTGGCAACAGTAGTAGTAGGGGTGATACAAGTGGCAACAGTAGTAGTAGTGATACAAGTGGCAACAGTAGTAGTATTAGTGATACAAGTGGCAACAATAGTAGTAGTAGTGATACAAGTGGCAACAGTAGTAGTAGAAGTGATACTTCTTATTCTTCCTCGTTCGTCCTGAAAAGGACGTTGGTTGCGTTGTGTCTGTTTACATCGGAGCTGCGATATTTGCGCCTTTCGGCCGACACATCCGACTTCAGCACGGCATTTTTTGGGACCGGGTTTGCCTTCCCTCTTCCATCCCTACTCTCTCAGCCAGACTGCAGTGATGCAGCCTGTTTCCAGGACCACCACGTGGAGGTGGAGTAGGGTCTTGGTCAGCTCTGGTTCGCTGACCCTGACGCAAGCAGTCAAGCTATGGGTCGCTGACTGCATTCTCTATTGCTGCATCTTTGGGTTCACTTTCTTTGAACATGTTATGAGAAGAGGAAAGCTGGAATACATTGTGATAACAGCAAAAACTAAAGGAGAAACGGATGGAAGTCGATTGAAGGAAACATGGATGGAAGTCGATTGAAGGAAACATGGATGGAAGTCGATTGAAGGAAACATGGATAGAGGTCGACAATGGAAGAAAGTACTGGACAGTTTATATTGTGGCTTTAAAAAAAAAAAAAAAAAATTCAGCAACAGAATTGATAAACAGTCTTGGGAACAGGATAACATAACCACCAATGTCAGCTAGCATGGTACTGTCTGTCTAGCCATCTAGTCTTTATGTACATCTATCTGGCAGTCTTCTGTCTTTTTGTCTTCCGTCAACATTCATCTAGATTTACTTTCAACTGTCTTTACCTGATGCGCTTTGTATGCACGTGCTTTCACACTTTTCATATGTCTCAAAATTGTTCTGGTTACCACCGCAGCCACCGTAAGTAAACTCCTTGCACCTGTTTGCTCCAGCATCATAGTACAACCGGGCAATCTGCTGCTTGCACGGTCCTTCTGCCTTGTCTAGGTAGCAAAAGTCGGCTGGAAGGTTAAGAAAAATATTATATCGTCGCTTGTATCCACTGAATATACGTGAAACAAATGGCAGAACAAGGAGCAATAATTGCCGTTTGACAAATAATTGGTTTTTTTTTTTTCTTCTTCTTTTTTTTTTTTTTATATTCCTCATTCGCAGAAACAAACTTAAAAAATATAAAATGGCCGATAAACTGACGTTACAAGAGGCAGCAAAAATTATTGCCCGCCATGACATCGTGAATTGAACAAACTGGATTTCACCTTAACTTGTAATGTTTATGTGACATAGCATTATGTAATACAATGGCAGTGAAGTGTCTTTATTGTGACGTTTGTGTCATTTAAATTCGTAGACAGTTGAAACTTTGCATGCAGCTCCCTGTCCTGGCACATTTTAATTTTTCAAGCTTTGATTGGCCTTGACCCTGTCGATTTTACATGATATTGAACACAATGTAAATTAAAGTGGAAGTACGGTAACTCTTAGCGCAAACGTTTAATGGCAAGAGAAATAATGAATTGCTAAAACATTTGTGATTTGTGTTTAAAAGGACGAGCTTGGAATAATAAATTGTAATGTGCTATTAAATACACACATATTTTGTAAACAAACTAAATCAGTGAGTGTTTATTTTAAATATAGCTTTAGTAGTGACACATTTTCATATGAGCTTAACATTATTTTAAACTTATTATAATATGTTTAGTGCATTTAACTACGGTGATAAAAGTGGTTAATACAACGTGGATTTTGTATTTAATTCTTTCCTCTCACCCTCCATCCCCTCTCTGTGTTATACTCACCTAGTATAGTACAAGTATCAACAGTAGTAGTGTTAGGATTTACAAGTGGCAACAATAGTGGTTTTATGATTACCGTCACGGCAGTTGTGATCTAAGTTTTAATATAATCAGAAATACTATTAGATTCGTCTTCTCTCTTAACACCATCACTGGAAGTTTTAATTCCTGAAGTTTAATATTGTAGACTGCCACTGACACTTTCTTCTGTTTTTACCATTCATCGTTTCGGATGTTCTACATCATCTGTCCCTACACAGCTATACTTACCATTAGTTTCCACCTCCCTTACGCAAATATCGTCACAATCCTTGATAGTCTCAAAGTTGTTGTCGTTGCCACCACAGCCTCCATAGAAAAACTCTTTGCAGCTGTTGGTTGCATTGTCATAATACAGACGTGGGATTCTTGCCATGCACTGTCCTGAGTCGTGTGACTTTAAGCATTGTTCAGCTGGAGAGCAGACATTAATGTAGTTACTTTAAGGTTCAGTGTGGGATGAGAGACTGAATTTTCTTGTGTGTGTTTTTTTTTACATTTTTATTTTTGTTTATTTTGAAAGAGGGGGTGGGGCATTAGGAGGTGGGACATTAGGGGGTGGGACATTAGGAGGTGGCACCACCATGCTAGGCGGTTAGAGCGCTTTGCTCTAGCGGCACAGTTACCGGGTTCCTGGATTGTAACTTGATAGCGTCGTGCTCCAGTCTACTCAGCTGTAAATGGGTACCTGACTGCTCGTGAGTTAGAGAAGGCAAAGGCAGCGCAGAAGGACATTGGTCACCCCACCTCATAAAAAAGCGCAGAAGTAACATTTACTGGTGGGACTACTTTTACCCACCTTTTCATCCAAAAAAAGCACTTAGCTCTATGCTCCGTAATGCAGAGAAAAATGAAAATGCACTTTTAAATCTGTCACTCTCGTTGACGTTTGTTAACCAGTGTATCTTACAATTGTGTCGGACTACGTTGGTTAAAAAAAAAACCCAAAGTACCAAAGTTTCACGTCCTAATTTAAATTCTTTAAGCACCAAACACGGCGCATAAGGCAGAAACCAGTGCTCTCCAGGTTGTTCGTTGTGACGCCACTCCTCTTAGCTCTTGCACATGATTTAGGCCCAACGTTCTTCCTTCTCTTATTATTGTTCTTCTGATGCTTACCCTCCCAAGTAAGGTATTCTGCAGCATTCGTAGACATGACCGAATAACCATGATAAATGACATATTTCTGCCTACGATTAGTCTTGAATTCTTTCCAACTGTTTCATAGTTTTTTTTTTTCTCTAATGTATTCTTGTTCTCCAATGAATCTCACAGGGTTAACACTGATAACATTTTTACGTTTGTTACATGACCAAAGTTGATAATCTGAAGGCGCTAGCTGCCAAATTCACTAGTAGAATTCTGTCACCATCCGACTGTACAAGTGCGTTGGTCAGCGTTAGAAAGTTTCATAGCTTTTAGTTTTTTAGAGGCCATTTATTTGGAGACCAAAAAAAAAACACAAAAAGTATTCCTCAAAGTTATGCGAAAACGTCCTTATTTGCACCGAACTAAAAATAGGTTTATGTCAGCGTCCTTAAAACCCAGTTTCAAGATATAGCCTTTGTGATTATAATTCACATAATTTGTTGATGTTGGCGGTATGGTAGACTTTTCATTGTCAGCGGTCAGTATAATTGTGTTTCAGATCTTTCGTGTCCTTAAGCACCGAACTAAAAATAGGTTTATGTCAGCGTCTTCCAGTCAAGAACTTCTTCAGCGGTCAGTATTGTGTCAGCTTGGTCCATTATCTTTTTTCCCTATCTTCCTATGTTAGTCTTTCTCTAAATGTTTCCAGTTGTCAGACTGTTTTTTTGGAGTGAACTTCTTCTCATCACATGTCTAGTGAAGGTCGATTGTCTTCTCTTGATCTTTATGATTATGTTCTTGTGTTCATTAGCTCATCTCATGCAGTCGCCATTAGTTCATCTCAAGCAGTCGCCATTAGTTCATCTCATGGAATCTCCATTAGTTCACCTCAAGCAGCCACCATTAGCTCATCTCTAGTAATCTCCATTACTTCATCTCAAGCAGTCACCATGTGCTCATCTCTAGTAATCTCCATTACTTCATCTCAAGCAGTAACCATGAGCTCATCTCAGGCAATCGCCATTAGTTCATCTCATGGGATTACATGTATTAACTTTATTCTGGGAAACCACCTCTTTGTTGTCTCCAGTAATATTATCTTATGGTTACATAGTGTTAGTCTCCGACTGGCAGAGCGGTAATGGCGCCGCCTTCTCGCTGAAAAGTTACCGGTCTCCGGTATCGATATCTGGTAGCGTCATGTTCCAATCTACCCAGCTGTAAACATGTACCTGACTCTGCTCTTGAGTTAAGGAAGGCAAATACAGCGAGGAAGGGAATCGGTTACCCCACCTCATAAAGTTGGGCCTTGTATAGTGAACTGTAATATAGTGAACTGTAATATAGTGAACTCTAATATCTTCTTCTTCTTCCATCCTTAGCCGCTGACCGACAAAGCAGTCCGTGGCCAATACGCCTAATGGCGCCTTAGGGCAACAAGAAATTAACTGTTGTTCCGTTACGCCTAGTGGCGTTTTTGCCAGTCACTCTGATTACGGAACTCTAATATAGTGAACTCTAATATAGTGAACTCTAATATAGTCAAGTCTGTAACACTTCACTCCCGTACGGCAGTATTTGCAATGGGACTGCCTTTACCATTTTTCCCAATCAGTTTCCATGACCCTCTTCCATTCAGTAAAATTGGTTAGACATAACACTTCAGAAGTGTTCTTGTCGATCGACGCCTAGATTACCAGTCGCTAGATCTCTGCGCTAGCGGTATTCAGTTGACAATGCCGCGGACATAATGCACACGGAATGTGCGCGGAATTATGTGGATAAGTCGCTAATTGATACGTCATAAAATGTATGTAACTAATGTTTTTATTCAGTGTATATTCTGGTAATTTAAAAAAAAAAGTTAACGGAAAATTGAATCTCTAAATAAGAGAAAAGTTTGCACGCAAGAACTTTCCATTACAGCGTCGTAGATGTGGGCTCATCCATTGTAGTTATGTACTGTATTTGACTTGCGAATAAAATGCTTATTACAATGCAACTTACGTTTTTGATATGAAATTTGAATACACCAAATGCAGAAAAAGCAGAGAACACAGAATTTGGTATTCATCTTATTTCGTTGATGGAACAACAGATTTGGCTGCACTTTCCAACTGAGCATGGATATTTATGTTGTAAAACCGGATATGAGGGCTCTCTACCGGAAAACCACACATAAATTTACAACTTAATCGGTTGTTGTCATACGCCTGCGGCTCTGTTCCAGGTTGTGGGTGCGGTAGACGAACCTACGGGACTTGTTGTTTCGTGGCGTAACATCTTTTGACTCCACGCGATCTTTATCTTAAGTTAATTTTTATTCCCACGTCTTCATCAGTTACCGCACTGACTAACCTAGGCGATCATGTGTCTTTCCAGCTTCCGACCTCTGATGATCCTAACCACTTCTAACGTTGATTGTCTACAATGCGATATTGTTAAACTGTCGTTTCTTCTCTGTCTTCTCGTTTTTCACCGTTTTGCGTGCAGTCAGAATTTGTTCAAACCGTCTTCTTCTCAAAATATTCGAAATGAAAGCGAATTTGGTCTTTCTACTCGATGTAATGGGGTATCCTGTGCTAAGCGGCCTGTTAGAAATAGTAATTTTTCGTGTAAAAGCCGTTATAGTTGTCCCTAGAATCATCAGCATCATCATCATCATTTTTCTTTCGCTCCTTACGGAGCATGAAACCACAACTGCAACTCGTCCCCTTGCAGGAAGCCGGCACCAAGGTTTCACATTCTGTTGCTGCGGTGGTGCCTGTAGCAGTCTGTTGTGCATGGTGAGGTTGCCAGCCTTATACGACATTCATGAGGGAGCAGTAATTCTGTTCTTTATTTGTCTCATCAGAGACCCGAAGGAAAGATTGTGGCAGAACCCTCAATATTTATTAGTTAAATCATATCAACATAACCGGCAGTGAACTTCTTAGTTCTTATATATATATATATTGTGGCGTCGTGGTTTCTATTGTTTAATTTCATATTATGCTGGTTTTCTCGATTATGTCTAGAATTAATAATTGTATTGTCCACAAGGTTCACAACAACCACCACAAGAACTCAGTAACAGTATTTCCAACGTTCCAACTCAACAATAAATAAATCGACTTGGAAACTCCATTGACATTCCAACATTTATTTCAACGTAGACTACACATCACGACAAGGCATTGCAAAGCAGGTTAATCTCATCAAATTCCACATTCCATTATTCCACATAAGTAATATATGATCCCGTTTCATTTGTTAGTTCCATATTTAAACACATCGACGTCTTACAAGACATTATCCATTGAACACTTTTCAAATATCTACCATCTGGTAGATGACCAAGCGAACCCATCAGGGTAAACATCAACTCTCTTCTGTGTCTATCCCAAACATGTTCACGTCATGTGCGAAGTACACAGAGTGATAATTCTTTATATATATATACGAGGGGCGTTCAGAAAGTAATGCACAATATCATTTTTCTCAGGAGCTGTTTATTCAAAAAGCATGAAATTTATACACAATATACATGGATATGTCATGTAAACATCAGTATTATTCAACATAATCCCCATCAACTTGTACGGCTTTACGCCAGCGCGAAACAAGTGCATGTATTCCTAGTCCGTACCAGATTTTGTCTTGATCATGTAGCCATTTCTTCGCTGCATGAATCACTCATCCATCATCTTCAAACCTTGTCCCACGGACTGCATCTTTAAGTGGACCAAATATATGAAAATCAGAGGGTGCCAAATCGGGACTATAGGGTGAATGGGGTAGTACAGTCCAACCCAATTTGGTGATTGCTTCTCGTGTTGCCAGACTTGTGTGAGGGCGCTCATTGTCGTGAAGGAGAAGCAGGTCTGCTGGATTCTTGTGCGGCCGAACTCTGCGAAAACGTTGATTGAGTTTTTTCAATGTCTTAATGTAAGCTTGCGAATTGATTGTCTCTCCTTTTGGCATAACGTCCACAAGAATCACACCTTCAATGTCCTAAAAGACAGTGATCATGACCTAACCAGCTGAAGGAATTGTCTTGAATTTCTTTCTTCTTGGTGATTGCGGATGATGCCACTCCATTGACTGTCTTTTTGTCTCAGGTTCAAAATGATGTGCCCAGGTTTCGTCGCCTGTAACGATCTTAGCCAAAAAGTTCTCTCCATCAGCATTGAAACGCTCCAATAATTCAGAAGAAATTGCTTTCCTTTGCAATCGGTGGTCATTTGTGAGACTTCGAGGAACCCATCTTGCGCAAACCTTAGGAAATCCGAGAGTTTTTATAACTGCATTTGCACTACCAATGCTGACTGACAGCTGTAAGGCCAATTGTTGAGTAGTGATTCCCCTATCAGTAAGAATAATGCCCTCAGCGCATTTCAACATTTCTGCGTTGGTGGCTGTGGCAGGACGTCCACAGCGCGGCCGATCAAGCAGCTCCGTATCTCTACTTCCTGATTCTTTGATTCTCTGAACCCAGCGACTGACTGTACTCCTGTCGACTGCAAAACTTCCATACATATCACATAGACGCTTGTGAATATTCACAACAGTTTCCTTCTCTGCAACGAGAAATTCTATCACAGTTCGCTGTTTATAACGCATGTTGCTAACACGCTCCATTTCAACGGTTTAGGGCAGCGTATTATTTGGCCGGTTGCCGTGCAATTTGGTGCACACAATTTGGCATATGCCATATTTGAAGTGTGCAAAATTTCATGCTTCTATCTTCATTAGTAGCTGAGAAAAACGATGTGGTGCATTACTTTCTGAACGCCCCTCGTGTATATATATATATATATATATATATATATATATATATATATATATATATATATATATATATACATATATATATATATATATATATAGATATATATATATATATATATATATATATATATATATGAGGGTCGTTCAAGTCAAACCGGGACTTTTGTTTGAACAAACTAAAAGAACAAATTTGTAGGAGTGAAATTGCCATTTATTTTTCGATATAATCCCCTGCAACATTTATACACGTATCCCAGCCTTTAATTAATGCTTGAAAAGCTTTAGCGTAGAAAGATATGTCAGTACTCCTGAACCATTGTAGGACATTGCTTCACTTCGTCATCAGTGCTAAAATGCTGACCTCCCAGGAACTCTTTCAGTGGTCCAAACAGGTAGAAGTCGCTCGGAGCGAGGTTTGGGCTGTAAGGGGGATGTGACAATACTTCCCACCCGAGTTGCTGTAATTTGCTCGTGGTGCGGTGAGCGGTATGTGGTCCTGCGTTATCCTGTAGAAACAGGACGCCTTTTCTTATCAAACCAGGCCGTTTTTTCGGCAGATGGTTATGCACATCACTTAGAATGCGACAGTACTCTTCACTGTTGATAGTGGCACCACGGGGTAGAAATTCCACGTGAATAATGCCACATTTGTCCCAGAAAACACTCGTCATCCCTTTTCCAGCAGACGCAATTTTCCGAAATTTTTTGGGTGGTGGTGAGTCCATATGCTTCCACTGCATGGATGCTCGTTTTGATTCCGGAGTGAAATGATGCACTCAGGTTTCATCACACGTAACGAAGCGATTCAGAAAATTCTGGCCTTCCCTGCCAAAACGATCCTTCAACTCAGTGCAGACTTGAACTCTTCTCTGCCGGTCAAAAGCGGAAAGCTGTCTTGGCACCCAAAGTGCACTAACTCTGTTGTCCGCCATTTTCATTATCTATCAGGGACTGACCCGTGACGCGTACGCCACCTAACGGTAATAACAGTAACGGTAATACGAATAGGTCACACCTGTTACTTACTACTGTCAGTAGCACCATTACGCTAGCATTCCTTCCTTTACTTCCAGAACAAAAAGTCCCGGTTTGACTTGAACGACCCTCGTATATATATATATGTATATATGTATATATGTATATACAGTATATATATATATATATATATATATATATATATATATATATATATATATATATATATATATATATATATATATATATATATATATATATATATATATATATATATAATTTATCCTCGTTTTTGCGAGCCACTCCGTTCAAAGGGTCGTCAGTTATATTAGGGCGCATGTCCACAAACAAAAGACCTTAGGGTCTGGCTAATATCTGTAACGATATTTAGTACTGTACTCTTTACTCCCATTCTCCAACAAATTGTAGTTGAAGTGATGGTTGCCCACAATAAGCGGACGTAGTGGCCTTGATACGTGACTTAACTACACTTGCTACATAATGGGAGTTATAGTGTGGTTGAGTGGGTTACAAGTCGGGATTACTGCCGATGTCGGTGTGACTAGTGCAACATTAAGTTGTTACCGTAATATCGGAAGTGCACATCATCGTACGATGGCCAGTATATGTCTGTTGATATTAAAGTGTGGTGACCCCGGAATGCCTGTTTTTCCTCGTCCTCGGAGACCATGGACAATTATTAAAGGTGGGCCAGCATGTTTTACAACACGGGTGGGCAATAGGATTTTCAGTGAAGCCACAGGTGTGGTGGGTTTTACGATGTTTTCGCCAGAGCAAATTAAAAAAAGGTTCCTAACTGCTATGCTGTCAGGGAAAATTCAGAAATTCCTTTAAAAGACATTTAACCTCAATCGTACTTACTCATTAAGTCAAACACATATCAAGGAAGCTCGACGATTTAAAAAAAAAAAAAAAAATTAAACCTAGGAAATCTTTCTGACAAAACTGTCAAAATCTGGCAGAATATCTGAATTTCGTAGGCCCGTAGAATCATATGGATATGGATTAACGCCTCCCACTTTTCAGGAACGAAATGCTGGATAGATCAGTATACATTTTTTTCGGCGGATATTTTTTTTCTCAAAAATCATGTCCATGAAATTATTGTTCAGTATCATGCAAGGTCTAATAATCAGTTTGCCACACTTGTGTTAGCAGTTCGTCACTTTTGTGTTACCAGCTCGCCATAGTTGTGTTACCAGCTCGTCACACTTGTATCACCAGCTCGCCACAGTTCTTGGAACAAATATATAAATAAAAAATATTATGGTATGAAATCAATTTTACAAGTAAACGGTACACATGAAACAAGGGACGTTTCGGGTTGTACCCTTCGTTAGCCACAGTTACGAACAGGTGACAAGGACAAGAACTACATATAGGTGCTACAAAAATCAACGATTATGAGGAAATCGCCAAATGAGCGATACAAGCAGATGAAATGACGGTGATGAGCGAAACGATAACAGTAATAACGCAAGAAAATCGTAAAACCAGAAAGACATGTCGAAACAGGAAAGTAAATAATCGACGAAGCGAAGACAGAAATGAACAACACTATTAAAACAAGTAAAAAATCACTTAGCTGGATCCCAGAAAGAAACATTCAAGATCACCTTTTTCTTGGAACCACGTGCGGTTGGGCGGACCGTCGACTGAGAAACACCTATCTGTTTCTATAGCAGTGCTGCTTAACCATGACAGGTCCCGCACCTCTTTTTAGCATCTTAAGAAGCCTCGCACATAATGACCCCCATTCTCGTTAACTATGGTAGTAAAGCGGGGAAAGATATAATAACTATGCCTATGAAATGAAAAGAAAAATTTCATTTAAACAAATTTTTTAATGTAGTGAGGTTTTTAAAATGGAAAACTAGTCATACGAGGAATCTGAGTTAGAAGAGCTTTAATAAGTAACTTCCAGCGTTTTTTTTTTCTTCCATGCAGCTGTATAAATATAGAAAATAATTATTATGAATATAACCCACACCAGTATTGGAAGCTGTTTAAAGCAGTTTAATGTTTTAAGATCAGTAGATTCATTAAAGCGTCTGATTGACAGAGTGGTTAGAGTGCTGGCCTCGTGCAGCACAGGTGCCGTTCGAATCACGGTACCGACACGCTCCAGTCTACCTAGCTGTAAAAAGGTACCTGACTCTGCTGTTTGAGTTAGGGAAGGAAAAAGCGATGAAGGGAACTGGTCACCCCACCTCTCGATACTGGACCTACTATAGTGAAGTCTCCAACACTTGACTCCCTACGGCAGTATGTGCTATGGTACTACCTTTACTGTACTCTGTTTAAATTCACGCCAATCTTCTATTTTGTACAAATACATTTGAGTTGTATGTATTATATAGTGTTTACGGTGATTCGTTTCCTAAAATATTTGGCACATCTGGCACCCCTAGAAGACGGGTTTCGCACCCCAGGTTAAGAAGCACTTGTCTAGCGATTGTAAATTGTATTGTTAGAGCTTAAATGATTGTGATCTCGAGCGTAGCCAAATTAGATACGTAGATGCATCGTATATAGTATATCAGACTTAAATGTACAAGTTAAGAAATTTAACTGAGAAACATTTCTCTGTAGATGGTAGAATGCTAGTGGACACTAAAGCTACGATTTACCAGGTTAAATTTGTCTTTAGGCACTCACTTCTACCCGGAAAAAAAATAAACTGAATATTTTCAAGGCGGTGCTTGAGTACTTTATGAATCATTGACCTGGAAAATGGATACAAAACCTATGACGCAATTCGGAAATCCCTTAAGTGTCTCAAGTACTCACGAAAGCCAGTTTCATTTTCATCATCATCATTTTTCGGTTCGCTCGCCCATGGAGGCACCAATATATTATATATAATATATAACAGCTGATCTCCCCGGCAGGAAGCCTACACAAAGCTTTTACGTGATCTTGCTGCGGTGGTTTATGCTGCAACTTGTTTGACGTGGTGAGGTTGCCAGCTCCATTTACAACCTCATCTTAGTACGATATGCGTGAGGGAGCTTTAGTCCTATTCTTCGTTTTGTAATCAAGGACACCCCCCCCCCCCGCCCCCCCGGGAAATTCCGCTTGCTATGCAAAAATCAGTAGTCATGCCTACTGGACAAATCCATATACAGCTGATCATGTAGAAAATGGAATCTTTTGTGAAAATGACGTCATGAAAGATGTTAATAATCGATATACTGTCCTTGGTAGTCTGTGATTGACCGTTTTGCTGTTGCAAGGAAGTCGTCAGATATGATACTAATACCAGCTACCCAATATTCAGGTGGGTTTCATATGTTCTTTCATTTTTAGAAAATTAGCACCTCGACCAATGAATTTTATGAACGGTCAGAACCAAGTTCTTGTAAAACGTGGTAAAGAAGTAACAGTATGAGAATTATCCTTTTAAGATGAATCGTTTTTCCGTATTTGAAGATGAACGATCGGGAAAACAGTAATGTGCCTCAGACTGACAATTATCATAACTTAGCAGAAACATTATTGTTGTTTATGTATTGTGGTGCTGAGATGTGTGGAACGCAGTCATTTTCCCATGTAGACGAATCCTGTGATTGAAGCAGACGAATACTGTAATTGAAATAGACGAATCCTGTGATTGCAGTAAAACGGCCACGTTCTTGTTAATCTAGATTCCTGATGAATTTACCTTTTTAAATACTGATTCATTCACGTTATGGATTTGCTTGTCGATTATTTGAATATTTTTTTTTAGTTGAGCGTTTTCAGTAAAAACGTACCTGTATGATGACTGTTGTAAAAGAAGACACGCAGTATATCTTGATCTCGCGAACTTTAAAAAAAAAACCGCAACTAGAAGAATGAAAAATTTAAATTAGTAGACATCCTGGAGATGTTGAAGCATGGCTCTTTTACAACAACTGCAGCCAAAGAACTGAAATTAAAAAAAAAACAAAATCCATTTTACGGTATGTCATTGACATATGTCAGTGGATGAAAACAGGAGCACAAGTTGTCCCCTGACACCTCCTGCCGTTGTGACACTAACATATATATGTTGTGGTGCACTATTACAATTTATTGTGCATATCATCAGAAAAAATAATTATTATTAGAGCCCGTTTTTACTATGGGCCTACTGAGCTCTTATCTTGAATTTGATCTGTGTGGATGCACATTATTGTTTGTAGTGGCTAGCCGAAACTGTTAGATATATATTGTTGTTTTTCAGTGTGCAAGTGCTTAATTATCTTTCTGGAAAAAGACATTGTTGCAATTTTAAGATCTGCAATATTAGAAAACTGTTAAAGAGGTCACTGTTGCTGGAAGTTGAGGTGGGAATATGTTTACTTATGCTTTGAAGAATATAATGTCCTTTAGGAATATAATTTAAGATGTGAGAACAGAACCACGTGGTAACTATATATGTATAAAAAGCTCCATATATCTCTCGAAGATCTCTGATAAAACATTGAAATAAAGGACCACTACATATGTTGTAAGAGACGACACCGTTGAGGTCGTCCAAGGGCAGCCCTATCTTGTAAAACAAATTGCTTTAGAGAGCACAACTGCTAGAGCACCTACCGCAGTGGTTGCCCTTGTGCTACATAGGTAAAGGATCCCGTTACACGCCCATTGAGGCATATTGGGAATACGGTGTTAGGCCCATATTTTCTTGACCATCGGCACACTAGGAGTGATGTGGTCAGCATCACGCCGGCCGCCTTAACCTTCCCAGAGTTGCTCTGGTACCCAATTAATGAGGCTGGGTTGACACCGGTAGAGATATTTGAAGTTGGCACTTAATTAAAACAACAAAATGGGTTAGCCAAGTTCCTTCAAGATAGTGAAGCTACTTAGCTTATCTTAGCTACTAATTACATAGTTACATAAATTTTGGCCTAAAATTCATAGTGCTTAACTGAAGTGCGTGACAAAGATTGCTATCATCTTGTGCCAAGTAGTAGCCCCATCAGTCATAACTGACTATAGGAATGCGCCCCTGAGGTGATAGTCCTCCGCTATTGTTTTGACTCGTGTTCCTTTCGGCGTTTTCTTTTCTCCTCTGTTGTGAGAGCTTATTATCGCCAAATCTTAGGTGGCGCCGTAGTGAGCATCGCCACTTGGTGCAATCGGCAGCTTTGTCCTCCCAGGTTGCTGGATTTATGTCCAATGCCCTCATGTCTCTCTTACACACATCTTTGAATCTCAGCTTGGGTCGCCCTCGTGTCTCTCTTACACACATCTTTGAACCTCAGCTTGGGTCGCCTCATGTCTCTCTTACACACACCTTTGAATCTCAGCTTGGGTCGCCCAGCTGTTTTTTACCATCTGCCAGTTGTAATTAGAAGATATCTTTAGGGATGCGACCATCTTCCATGCGGCGGACATGGCCAAGCCAGCGTAGTCTGCGTTACCTAAGCAGTGTATACATGCTTTGAAGGCCAGCACGTACCAAATAATGTTAACTCTTTCAAGGACATTTTACCAAGTTAAGGAACTCTGTTGCTGAAAGGATCGGTGATATTGCAGCTAAATTAACAACTGTTTAAAAAAAACGTTATTTAGTTTCTTGAATTATTTACGAAGCATGGGAAACAAAGAGCCAAGGATCCAGACCCCGAGGACGACCCAGAGTCCGCTGGGAGGACAACATTAGACAATCTTTGAAGGACCGAGGACTAGAATGGAACCAGGCCAGGAGGAAGATAGCCGATAGAATAGTCTGGCGCTCTCTCTTCCAAACCTCTACACCTCACGGTAGAAGGGGAACGACTAAGTAAGTAAGTAAGAATTATTTACGTAGAAGTACAAGTTCTGATTGTCGTACGGAAGGTTAATTGTTTTATTTTGCCCCGTCTGAGTAGAGTGGATGTCGACAGATACGCGAGAAGGTATAGAAAATAGATTTTTCACAGGTGGTAGATTGAGGGAAAAGATATGCCTCTGGAGTGATTAGGTTGTCTCCTCCAGCCTATCCGTACGACTGTACATTGTTGCAAGACAGCTTTTACCTCCCTATCAAGAATAGGTAAGTTTCTCTGCACACACACAGCTATGTGACAACAAGACACACAAACGTGAAAAAACTACGGATAAATGGGTGTGGGTCTGACCAACACACAAAGGTAAGTTTCTTTGTAGTTCATTATCATTAAAACTCGACAACATCAAAATATTCAGAGGAAAAGATCAAAGATTCATTTACATGCATATGAAATAAAACAGAAAAAAATGGAGAAAAAACCCTTAAAAAATTATTAACCCAAAGGTTAAAGGTTAGCACTATATCACAGAATGAACAGTAGTGGTACTCTATGAGACCCATTAAAATAAACAAACTTTTAGACAAATCAGATATATGGATAGTTTTCCAGCAAACAAGAAAATACTCGCACACTCTTTCAAACAATGGCCACTCTCACACTCTTACCTAATCGCCTGGTATGGTAGGTCTGTAATATCCCTTCGTAATAGAATGACTCCATGAATATATTATCTATTTTCATTTAATATTCTGTCACTCCAGTTGTCGCAGATCCAAATTGGCCCCAGTCCATCCCCAGAAATTAGCTAGTGAGGTGAACGCCTAATATGGTTCTTCTCCTAGATATGAGTTACTTCAAATAGTTAAAACTGTGAGAGTTCTTGAGGTTCACTATTTAACGGAAAAATACTTCCAGTATTTGGAAACATCTGGTTGCTAAAAATAATGTTCATATGATGATGATGGTTCTTCTATCGGCCAACTCTGCGTTAAAAGTATTGAATTACGACTGTCAGGAGTCGGGATAAAATAAGGTTCACCACTTGTGGCTGGTAAAAATATAAATCTGGGTTTGGTAAGTCCAGTGTTAAAAATTTATTGTCCTCCAATACTCTCTGGCAAGTGCCCGTTCACAAATGAAATTGGTGACGCACAAGCCAAGAAAAGGAGAAATAGCAAACCCGAAAAGAAAAAGACTGCTGGCCGCCCTTGTGATCATGTCTGCGAAGAATACAAGAAACATTTATATAAAAAATATACTAATCCTATATCTACACACAGACGGGGACAAGACGATTTCTTCTCCACTCCGTCAGTCGTGATTAAATTTAAAAGACACACGGTGTTTCCCTACGCCTACCAGTTAGCAGACGCCGCTAGTGCTGAGTTCGGTTGGACTGAATTATACTAATTCGCCCGCCCTGCTCGCGCCGGCGTTCAGCGTACAATATTAGTTATTATATAATCCCTCCATACGCGCTACCTAAACAATGACCGCCTGTCATTAAATAGCTATTACATTTTTCGGCGTCTGTTAGTTCGTCGTATGGCATCAAAAATAATAGACACTATAATGACAAATATGCACAAATGAAATATAACGTTGTATACTATCCTTCACTATCAGTCGCTTTATTGCCTATAAGTCCAGTCAGCTAAACCGTCGGGTTTATCTCTTTCCTGTTGTAGCGAAAGGTTTTCCTAGAATAATAATAGTGGTAGAGCAGAAGTAGAATCTCTCTCTAGAAAGTATGAAGTTCCAGTGCCCGAGAAGTACACTGGTATCACAAGTGAGTTACAGCTGTGAATACTCTGAGCTGGACAACAGATTTAGGCTTCAGAAGTATAAGTTGCTACTTTCGCTGTAGTAACCCTATGTGATAATATAATTAAATTTGAAAAGGTAACTCAAAATTTAACAGTTAAAAATTTAACAAGTCTAATGAGTACAATTTCCCAATTTATTATGTACATCTATATATTCTTGTAATGAGAAATGGGTGTTGGAAGATGGTAAAATGAATGATTATTTATAGTTACAAATTAAAATAAGTAATAGAAAAAGTCTTGGATTTATCTTCCACTGAAATTACAACAAAAGGATTGTCACATTATCTCTTGCCATCTAGTTGTCATCATTAGACAGTCGTTTTAGAAACTGCTCACAGTGTTTGTTGGATGGATACACATATAACTCATCTTATGTTATTAGCCACGTCTGCTCGAGGTTCCTGAGACACACTTGAATACGGAAGACTTTCCTTCAGCCCGCCCTGTAACTACGGGGGACTAAGGTGTTGAAGATTGGTTGACCTCTAGGCTTCAGTTAGCTGGATCAACGATCCTCAAGTCTTTAGTTTCTTGATCAGGAATGATCATAAACATTGATCATAAAACCTGGAACAAAAGGTAATAGGTGGCCATGGTGTTCCAACAATCTCACCACCCACTGCTGTTCATGATGCGACCATGTCTTCAGTGTTTGTATATAAATTGAATGAATCATGGTAGTATGTTACAGAGACAGCATGATAAGATAATGTATACTGTGCAGAATTAACAAAATACATGAATAATCACATGTTATGATACATGGGTTGTAAACGGGCTGATCACCCGTTTGCCAGTCACTTCGATTACGGAAACAGCAGCAAATGGGTTGGTTCGCCGTTGCCCTAAAGACACCACTAGGCGTGATGGGAAACAATGGCAAAGAAAACCTATCTGCTGTTGCCCTAAGACGCCACTAGGCGTAATGGCCACTGACTGCTTTGACGGTCGGTGGCTAAGGACGGAAGAAGAAGAATGATACATGGGTACGATATAACCTTTGCCTTCCACTTATGGATGTCAAGTCACTTATGTACTTGCTGGTATGTCGTAAGCTTCCAGGCAAGAACTAGCCATGCTATATTTGGCTAACCAATTAATGGTTATGCTTCCTGACAATGCCGGTGAAGGTTATCTCTGGTTAGCGTCATTCCCTTTTTTTATTATATCTGATACAATCAATCAGAAATAAAATCTGAAATAAAATGATATTAGTAATACATATATCTTTAATAAACTTACATACCCTCTTAGGATTTATAAGCTCACGGTGGGACTGTTTTGGTTGAAGTTAATCTGCCCTGCATGCAGCGTGAAAAAATAACTTTTCTTGCAGATACTGTCTTCCAGTTTCTCACTCTGGCTTCTGGATTTGGTGTGTGTGATTTCCAATGCGCCGCTCTGTCCTTATATTTCAGTCTCTCGCCCGTACGAGAAAGCACCTCTAAAAATCCCAAAAGATTTTCGTTTAATCTCTCGGTTTGAGGCGATCTGTGCTTTTCCTGTACTTGTTTTTTTTTCTTCTGTTCACTACACACTTATATCCTTCCTTCCTTCCTAGGTATCATTTCCTTTTCCCCATATGAGGCTTCCATTCTATCCAATTTATATTTAAATCCGTTTAGGCATGTAGTTATAATAAATGTTTAAAGATTATTAGCTAACTTTTAGCAGATGTGATGAAGGTGAAAAATATTAATTATCTTTAAAACTATTTATATTTGAATAATATCCTTTTGGATATAATTCCTAGTCTATCTCCTTTGTTGAATTATTTTTATTTAATTGTAGTCCAACCAGGCGTTCTCTTGTAGTTAATAATTTAATGTCCAGTAAATGCAAACTTTTAAAGTCCGCCATACATTCCTATATAGATATTTCCTCATTCTTCCGTAATATTGTCTAGCTTAACCGTAAGTCACATTTCCCGTCTTCAAACTTCAAAGAAAGACCGCCGCGCTGTCCTTGCGCTGGTGTGTGTGCGCGCTGTGGGCGTGTGTCGCACTACAACCAAGCAAGTGTTATCAAATCTCGCTACAGAGCCCTCTTCTTTAAAACAGTGCATGCACGGTTAACTTTTTGGTAAAACATGCTTCAGTTCCTCCTTAATTTTCCGTTTCTCTATATCTGCTTTGATAGGATGACGACTTAAAAAGTCGGGTCCAAGATTGTCCCGTCCTGGAATGTATCTCACATTGAACGAATGTGGAGATAACAGTAAACTCCACCTTAAAAGTCGTTACTTTAATTTTTTAGACACTGCTAAAAACATCAAAGGCTGGTGATCGCTTTCCACAATGAAGTGTTTCCCGTAAAGAAAAGGGGCAAATTTATTGATCGACCAGACCAAAGCGAAGCATTCACGTTTAACGGTAGAATAATTTCTTTCAGCTGTATTTAACTTTCTACTGGCAAAAGCTACTGGTAATAGCATATGTGGTGGTGTGTCTGCCCGCTGTAGTAATGTTGCTCCGATGCCTACATTGCTAGCATCCGTTCTTAGTACGAATTCTTGTGTGAGATCGGGAAGGGCAAGGATGGGTTTATTTGTTAGCTTATTTTTCAACTCTGTATAAGCCTGTTAACACTCCGCAGTCCATTGTATTTTGTCCATCTGACCTTTTTTGGTGAAGTCGGTTAATGGCGCGCATAATGAGTTGAAATGGGGTATATATTTCTGATAAAACCCGCACAGTGACACAAAGGATCTTACATCCTTCTTAGTTTGTGGTCTTGGTGCTTTTCTCATTTTCTCTACATTCTTTGGGTCCGGAGACATTTGCCCTGTAGAGATAGTGTGACCTAAAAATTCCAATGTCTCACATCCAATATGACACTTAGTTGGACGAGCTGTCAATCCCGTTTCTCTTAGTCTATTTAACAACATGGAGAGTGCTACTACGTGTTCCTCGAATGTAGTGGTAGCAATCAGAATATCATCCACGACGTTGGTGATATAAGGATTTTGCAAGGGTTCCAACAATTTCCTCATCATTCTGGTGAAGATACTTGGAGCATTCTTTAAACCATATGGGAGTACATTGAATTCGTAATGTCCATCCGGTGTACTAAAGGCTAACAGTTTCCTAACTTCTGGTTTCACTGGTATTTGGTAGTATCCCTTGCTTAGATCTACTTTTGAAAAATACCGAGCCTTACTCAATGTAGCAAACAACTGATTGGTGTCAGGTAATGGGTCTACCTGAGATTCAGTGATAGCATTTAGTTTCCTATAGTCAATGCATAACCTGTGTTCACCACTAGGCTTCCTTAATAGCACCACACTTGAGCTGTAGGGAGATTCAGACTTTGAAATAATTTTCTCTTTTAAGAGATAGTCAATCTCATCCTTGAGTGCTTATGCATGCTATTGTTCAGTCCATGTCCGCAACAATGCTTCCAGTGGACCATGTATGGAGACGGCGAAACAATAACGTTGCCGGACCCACACCTATTTCTATTGTAAGGGGCAGTATACCGAAGTGGGGTATGTATCCATCAGTTGTTTGGTACAGCCCTGGTTCCTACCTCCTATGGTTCTGGTTGGTTTCTGCAGCTTTGTTAATACTCGTGGCTGACTAACCCAATTTTCCAGATGATCCAGGCCATGGTGTTCCGAACAATATCTAGTCAGGGTGGGATGTCTTTCGTCCCCTCTCTGTACAATACGGAGAGTTGCCATGGTTACTAGTGTAACAGTAGACTTGTTGTGATCGTGTTTTCTCCTGATCACTGCATCTACCTGTTGTTTTCTCTTATGTGTTTTCTTAATGGGCCTACGTCCGCAACAATGCTTCCCTAGGTCCTGTAACTGGTCTACACTTCTGAATGAGGTTACCTGGTTACATTCTGAACAGGATTTCACATACCAACTTATGTCTCCAATTATTCCTGGCAAGTAATATCGCAATGCTATCTTTTGACCAGTGGCCCCTTTTCCTCTGGGACCACTGCCTGATGTAGCATGCTCTTGCTCCATAATGTCCTCCCTGTAGAATTTTGACACTACCAGCTGTCCATGCCCTTTAGGTCCTTTTCCAGCTTGTCTGTAGAGTAGGCCATTTTCCATGTAGAAGTTTCCTTTCTCTGGAGGGTTATGGGCCTTTGGCAATTTGCCAAAACAAGGCTTCAGTGTACTGTCAGCAGTATGAGCCTTTCACATCTATTCTGGGTGAGTATTGATGATAGTGTCCTCCTCTTTCTTGGAGCTTGCCCTGGTCTGGACTGTTGCCATCACTATGGGTCTTATAGGTTCTCCTAGAAAAACATATCTACATCCCAGTATTAATGGGTAGATAGGGTTGTCCATCACTGCTGCTTTGATCTCTCTTTCCACATAGTGAGATCTTATGTTGATACGGGCTATGGGCAGTGTCATGGTTCCTGCTCCCTTGACTGGTCCTCTGATTTCCACTGTTTCTGTGGTTATCTGTTCAGGACTCACCAGAGAAGAGCATACTACTGATTCAAAGTCCAAGCCTGTATCATATAAGCACAGTACTTGGGTGCCATTCAAGGTCACTTCCTCACAGACAGGGGGATGATGGAGGTCCTTCTGACTATCTGCCAGGTCCTTCCTTCCCTTGTTCTCTGTTGTAAGGCATGCAGCGTGATGAGGATGGTTTTTCCATCTGCATTCTGCAGTATTGTGGTTACTCATTTGGCAAGATTTACACCACGTTCCTTCCTTTCTTGAAGGTTTCTTATCTGATCCTAGAGGGTTTTTGTCTTTATAATCAGTTCTGTGTTTGTTCTTGTTGGAATTGTCCCTGTGTTCATAGTTGGTAAAGTTTTGTGAAGGTTTGAAGTTCTCACCCTGCTTCTTCTTATTTCCTGACACTTCTGACTGAGCTGCTTGATATCTCTCAGCCATGGTTAAAATATCTTCCAATCTCTCTGCTCCTTGCTCCATAAGAAATTTTCTCATTTCCTGAGGCATGGATTCTCTCAGTTGTTCCATCATGACCATTTCTTTTATATCTTGACATTTTCCTAAGCTAATCCATTTTGTCAGATAAGTTTACAATCTGGCAGAAAACTGGTGATAGTTTTCTCCTGGAAGTAGCTTAGCAGTTCGGGATCTCTTTCTATAAGATTCAGAATTCTTTTCGTACCTGACCAATAAAGCTTGTTTTAAGATTTCATAATCTTCCTGGTCTTCTTTTGAGAGTTTTAAATAAACATCGTATGAAACTCCCCTCAACCCCTGAGATAGTTTAAGGCTCCATTTTTCCTTTTCTAATCCATAGGTAGAGGCCAATCTCTCATATCTATCCAGGTACGACTAATGGCGTCCTCTTTTTCAATAAATGGATCCAGGTGGAAACTCATGGCTCCATTTGCCGTGCTATGGTTAGAGCTACTCTCAGAGTGAGGTGAGCTAGCACCATGATTGCTAGCTGCTCCCTGGAGTTCAAGTTCCTTTAAACTTAACTCATGAGCTCTTTGTAACCTTCTTTCTTCAGCCTCAGCTTCCAACATTTGTCTCTTTTTTTCTCTTTCCAGTCTTTTGACTTCTCTTTCTGCCTCTAATTTCTTATCCTCTGCTTCCATTCTTTTCGCTTCTCTCTCTGCTTTCATTCTTTTAGTCTCTCTTTCAGCTTCAGCTTCCAGTCTTTTAGTCCCTCTATCTAAATATTTATCCACTTCAGTTGTGATATGTCGAATTAGAGCATCTCCTGTCATACCCAAGTCTTTTCCTTCCTGCATAATCGCAGCTCTAAACTTCACCAATTCAGCCATGATGCTTACTTACCAGAGGGTATATCATTTTATCTTCACTAACCAACTAACTTAATTAAAATCAATTAATTACTTTGAACAAGATAAATCCTTAAAACCTTGTGAGCGTTTCCTATTTACTTCGTACTCAATGGTACTACTATTACGAAAAAATTTCTAAGTTTTAGAATTTTTTTCAAAAAAATTTATTTTTACAAAATATTTGTGGCTCAAGATAGAAGAATGCATAGATAGTGGCTCAGGATACAAAATAATATCCCGCGAAAGAGCCCCCAATGTAGCGAAAGGTTTTCCTAGAATATTAATAGTGGTAGAGCAGAAGTAGAATCTCTCTCTAGAAAGTATGAAGTTCCAGTGCCCGAGAAGTACACTGGTATCACAAGTGAGTTACAGCTGTGAATACTCTGAGCTGGACAATAGATTTAGGCTTCAGAAGTATAAGTTGCTACTTTCGCTATAGTAACCCTATGTGATAATATAATTAAATTTGAAAAGGTAACTCAAAATTTAACAAGTCTAATGAGTACAATTTCCCAATTTATTATGTACATCTATATATTCTTGTAATGAGAAATGGGTGTTGGAAGATGGTAAAATGAATGATTATTTATAGTTACAAATTAAAATAAGTAATAGAAAAAGTCTTGGATTTATCTTCCACTGAAATTACAACAAAAGGATTGTCACATTATCTCTTGCCATCTAGTTGTCATCATTAGACAGTCGTTTTAGAAACTGCTCACAGTGTTTGTTGGATGGATACACATATAACTCATCTTATGTTATTAGCCACGTCTGCTCGAGGTTCCTGAGACACACTTGAATACGGAAGACTTTCCTTCAGCCCGCCCTATAACTACGGGGGACTAAGGTGTTGAAGATTGGTTGACTTCTAGGCTTCAGTTAGCTGGATCAACGATCCTCAAGTCTTTAGTTTCTTGATCAGGAATGATCATAAACATTGATCATAAAACCTGGAACAAAAGGTAATAGGTGGCCATGGTGTTCCAACAATCTCACCACCCACTGCTGTTCATGATGCGACCATGTCTTCAGTGTTTGTATATAAATTGAATGAATCATGGTAGTATGTTACAGAGACAGCATGATAAGATAATGTATACTGTGCAGAATTAACAAAATACATGAATAATCACATGTTATGATACATGGGTACGATATAACCTTTGCCTTCCACTTATGGATGTCAAGTCACTTATGTACTTGCTGGTATGTCATAAGCTTCCAGGCAAGAACTAGCCATGATATATTTGGCTAACCAATTAATGGTTAAGCTTCCTGACAATGCCGGTGAAGGTTATCTCTGGTTAGCGTCATTCCCTTTTTTATTATATCTGATACAATCAATCAGAAATAAAATCTGAAATAAAATGATATTAGTAATACATATATCTTTAATAAACTTACATACCCTCTTAGGATTTATAAGCTCACGGTGAGACTGTTAAGTTGAAGTTAATCTGCCCTGCATGCAGCGTGAAAAAATAACTTTTCTTGCAGATACTGTCTTCCAGTTTCTCACTCTGGCTTCTGGATTTGGTGTGTGTGATTTCCAATGCGCCGCTCTGTCCTTATATTTCAGTCTCTCGCCCGTACGAGAAAGCACCTCTAAAAATCCCAAAAGATTTTCGTTTAATCTCTCGGTTTGAGGCGATTTGAGGCGATCTGTGCTTTTCCTGTACTTGTTTTTTTTCTTCTGTTCACTACACACTTATATCCTTCCTTCCTTCCTATGTATCATTTCCTTTTCCCCATATGAGGAGGCTTCCATTCTATCCAATTTATATTTAAATCCGTTTAGGCATGTAGTTATAATAAATGTTTAAAGATTATTAGCTAACTTTTAGCAGATGTGATGAAGGTGAAAAATATTAATTATCTTTAAAACTATTTATATTTGAATAATATCCTTTTGGATATAATTCCTAGTCTATCTCCTTTGTTGAATTATTTTTATTTAATTGTTGTCCAACCAGACGTTCTCTTGTAGTTAATAATTTAATGTCCAGTAAATGCAAACTTTTAAAGTCCGCCATACATTCCTATATAGCTATTTCCTCATTCTTCCGTAATATTGTCTAGCTTAACCGTAATTCACATTTCCCGTCTTCAAACTTCAAAGAAAGACCGCCGCGCTGTCCTTGCGCTGGTGTGTGTGTGCGCTGTGGGCGTGTGTCGCACTACAACCAAGAAAGTGTTATCAAATCTCGCTACACCTGTAGAGATTAAGTAATAGAATATCTGGTAGGAAATCGCTACGCGTTACTTTATTTCACTCGTTTGACTAGCGAGAAAAATCTAAGTGAAGAATAAATGTTAAAAGCTATCACTTCTTAAAAACATTAGCACTATTATCCTTTACCAGAAAATTCAGAAATGAAATCTCCACGAAAACTAGTAACAAATCCACACAAGGAAACAGTTTAAGGCTGCGCGCTAGATACTTCCGAATTCTGACTGACAACTGACAGTGGGGTTAAGAAAACAACATTATATATATATATATCATTAGGATTCTCTGATCTCTGAATGCGTTAATTTCGCGTTCCGTTGTTACCCAGAATTCAGAAGCTAAGCGTATCAAGATAAAAGACTTACAGTCGGTGGATGAGGTTTCTCGTCGGCAGTTTTCGACAGGCATCACAAGACTTTCTGTTCGGCTAACGGGTTCCCTTGTAGAATGCCCGCTTCTCAAGATCAAAGAGCCCAGGGGTTTCTAACTTCCCCTGAGTACGAAACTTCAAAAGGGTTTTGTGTTTTTGTCTCTCCCACGTGCTTGCCTGTCTGAGAACTATTATGATTGACATGCTCGCGTGAGGGGACGAGGTAAACACGGCCTGATTTGCTTCCCTGTTATGACTGACAGGTCACGCAGTTTGTAAACATTTCGTTAGCTCGTGTTAGAAGAAAAGAAGGCGGGACAAAATGGTACGATGCAGAAATAGACAGTTGGTATATATGCCTGTTTAGCTAGCAGATCAGAGGGCAGCTATTAGGTTGCAATAAGCTGTCAGATTATACTGTAGACTCTTTTTCCATTACACGTCACATTGATTTAGTTTAAAAAATTGCTGTTTTTTATCTGAGCATTTGGTGACAATTTTCATTTTACTGAACGATTACTCCTTTATCGCCATGACACAACATAGTAGCCTCCAGTCATAACTGACTATGGGAATGCGCCCCTGATGTGATAGCCCTCAGCTGCTTTTTTCCCTTGTGTTCATTTCAGCGTGTTCTTATCTCTTCTGTTTGTCGTGAGAGCTTATTTTCGCCAAATCTGGGGCGGCGCCAAAAGGAGCATCGCCATTTAGTGCGATCGACAACTTCGTCCTCCTAGGTCGCTGGATTTATGTCCAGTAACTGGTTACCACACCTCATGACGATGGACCTAGTATTGTGAAGGCTTAAAAATTCACTCATTGAAGCAGTATCTGCTATGAGACTCAAAGCTGCTCACCTCTGGTAAAGTCTTTCGCATGCACTGGAAAACACACCGAGTCCCAAGTCATTCAGTGGCAGACTGTTCGAATATTTCACGAGTTCTTATAACACACCATCTAATTATGTCTCAAATCACTGTCTAAATTACTGGATGAGGAATTCGATTTTTATCGGTCTTGTTGTGTGTTTGTTTTGTTTTTGTTTGTTTTTTTTTCATTTAATTTTTTAAACATACTTTTATTATGATGATTATTGCAAATGTATGATGTTATATTAATTTTATAATGATAAATGCCTAAATAAGGCTTAAAGTAAATGTGAGGATGAAAGGATACAGTATACATGATGAGAGAGAGAGAGAGAGAGAGAGAGAGAGAGAGAGAGAGAGAGAGGAAGGGTAGAATGTCAGACGGGCCAGCGTGCCTAATTCTTAACCCTTTGAAAATAAAGTTCGTTCGTTCCAGTGTTCTCATGTCTCTCTTATACACATCTTTGAACCCCAGCTGCGGTCGCCCGACTGTTCTTTTGCCATCTGCCAGTTGCCCGTAGAAAATATATTTGGGTATGCGACCAAAAGCAGTGTAATGGTTTTTACCTTACTACATAGAAGATCATTAGCTTTCTTGCCAGTTTTGACATCATGACAAGCTTTAGAATGTCTTCTCTTCTCGCCCTCCTCCTCTTTTGCCCACACCCACCCCCCTTTCCCCCCCCCCCCCCCCCCCCCCCCCCAAAAAAAAAGGTTTTACACACAGAAGAGGAGTTTCTAGTCTCCGGACTTGCTGCTGAACTTCTGCAGTGGCCAGTGGATGTTCAGTTCCCAACTTTCCTGCGTCATTGTATACAGACTACAACACAGATTCACATTTCACACACTTTCTTAAACCAAGTATTTTTCAGACCACAAGGTTTTGTACATTTGGACATGTAACAGATATAATCGATGGACCTTGTTAAATTGAGAACGCCTCGCCAAAATGAGGCACAACTTCTAAATGTTTCATTTCTATTCCTGGTATATCTCAAAAAGATGGTGCAAGAAACACCTCAGCTGTATGATGTAACTGCTGACGATACCCGAGACAAGATATCACTTTTATGTGACCAGCTCTTTGTGCTGTGGTCCGTAGTACGATATCGCCAGCCTTCTGCTAGATGTTCAGTGTTTATAAAACCATTCTGGCGTCCAGGTTCACAAGCGAAACGTAATGGATCTCTTCTCCAAGAGGTCCGAACCTTCAGATAATTGGTAACATTATCTGAAGCAGGGGTACCCGCTGCCTGAATATAGGAAGCCACGAGGGAGAGTGAACCTCATGCTAAATAAGTATGGCAAATCGTGCCTTTACAATTAGCAATTCACAGACAATCACTGTTTAAAAAAAAATTACCATGTCAGTATTTTTTTTCTTCAAATCTTCATGGTGTGACCTCCAATAATCTGACCCCGGAAATATGCATTACTGAACATAACGGGGCAATAAATTAAATCCAGAGCCTCGGGTATTTTGCACACACTTCAGTTTGCGGCCAGGTACTACTGCTGTTGTTGTTTATTTTTGTGTTTTAATATTGTTTTACTGAACAACGTTATGGTGATACACATAATTAAATATTTATATCGTTTCGTCTGATTGTTGGTGGGAAATTCCCGAATCACTGGAAGACACGTTTATTGTGTGTGTGAACGTGTCTGTCGACACATACACTGTCTATCCTTGCATTTATTTGTTTTCTGCATTTATTTATTTTCTGCATTCATTTATTTTCTGCATTCATTTGTTTTCTGCATCCATTTATTTTCTGCATTCATTTGTTTTCTGCATTCATTTGTTTTCTGCATTCATTTGTTTTCTGCACATCATCCTAAGCCTCCTTGTAAAAAGATAAGAAAGCCTGATACTACGCCTCTTATCACGACACCAGTTTGTAAGCAGTATAGAACAACTTGATTTGCGTGAATTATGTCCCAGGTCGCGGATGCTTTTCGTGTTCTTTTTCTTGGCTACGGAGCACAAGCGTGTAAAATAGTTTATGCGAAGCTGTCATGTCCAGTGCAGTAGCTTCCATGTTTTATTTATCATTCTTATGCCTGTCTCCAGTTTCTGTCTGCGTCTGTTTTCTTTTGTTGGATCTCGTCTGTTTCTTTTAATGCGGTGATTCTCGAAGAAGGAATGGCATGTGATGCTATGAGCTGGTCTCTTTAATTTTTGTCATATGCTTTGCCAGTGATTTTTCTCACCTCGTAGTATGATAAATATATTCTGAGGGTCCGTCATATCCCATCTGCAAGTTCTCAGTGTAGTCACCAGCATCGGTGATTGGCTATAATCGAGTCTCGTGACTTGATGGTACACTTTAATAGACTAATATCTGTACACTTTGTTCTGACCCGCCACCTTTTATGAAGATGGTAATGCAATACTTAATGTTAGCTCGTTCAAGCCCCCAGCTGTTTTAATTTAGCGAAATTCCTCTTATTATTTATTTCGCTCTATAGATGTAACTATATGTATATGTATTAAAGATTTTAGATCATACATGCGCTCTCTTATCTATAATAACTGAATCAGCTATGAATTTGTAACATAACATATAACAAATTTAATAATCAATTAGTCTTTAACACATTAAAATAAATATGGATGAAGGTGACTTTAGGGGGTTTAAAAACTGTCGTCACTGAGACGTGTTAGGGGTCTGATGATAATTGTCCGTTGCTTTCGCCTGTTAAAAAAAAACCTAACTTGCTGAGTATTGCAATGATTGGTTGTCAAGTCTTTTGTGATGAGGGCTGTGTTCTAGAGGCGTCAAGATGAACTTTACTCCTAATGTCAAGGTGGGTGTCTTTACCACTCGTCCCCCGTAGATAGTTATTGTCGAACCCAGCTCTTGAATCACAAGATAGTGGCGAAGACACATATTTGAAATTGGTCTCGTACCACGAACAGTAATGTAGTCTCGTACCACGAACTTTATAGAAACAATAAAAGAACAAATGCCTCTGCTAAGTATATTGTGATGGGAAGATTAAACAGGCGTCTTTTCTCGCTGTCCACCCACCAATTTTAGCCTCTCTGAATAATTATTCTCCCTGAGTATACACAGGATAACTGATGGAATATGATTATAAATCACCGTTATTTTTCTGGTTACGTTAATGGGGGAAATGTGTCTGGACAGCGCGAGTGCAATGGCTTGTGCCTGAATTAACATTATCAAGTTACACATTTCTCACAAAATGATACTATACACACTATGCATATGTGACGTAATCATCCCTGACTTACTCACTGCTCCATTTGGAGTCTGGGGGTTTTCTGTACGACTAGCAAGAAGCAATCACCAGCGCTTGCTGTAGTGGTTTATGAATATACTATTTTCATATGTTGAGGTTGTATGACTTGTATAACTCTTAACAAGTAACATGTCACATTGACTTTGTAAAATATATGCTCACAACTTACCCCAAATAGGGCCTACAATCTCATGACACAGTAGAATGGATACAGCAACGCTGATTCGATGCTTCAAACACTTGGTCTGAGTATTTTTAGTATTCCTCTTATGACTCGTGTTTCTAATTCCTTAAGTCTCCAGTCTTTGTATTTAAAATTGCGGGTTCTCTTTTAAGTTATAAAGATGCCCAAATACTTCGATCTGGTCCCTTTTAATTTTGGAATTCTTTGTCCGATCCTTTTCTCTGGTTCCGGGGAGTTGTTACTTGACGTATTTGAAAATGCAGTCTGATTTGTGTCCCAGACTTTGCTAGTTTATATCTCTCATTTTCCGCTCCAAGTCCCATATGGTATTTACGACAAACTTGCCAATTAGAGCTAATGGTTATGTTCTGCTCTCAAATGGAGCCAACGGTAAGCTTGGAACTAGGTGTTGTTGAGTATGAATCTAATTATCCCCCGCGTGTTTAAAATTATTCTTTAAAATTTAAACTCCTGACCTATCTTTTCAAACTAAGGCCGTAATCCTTCCGGTTGCATTTGTACAAATTTATAAATACATCTGTGAATTCATTTGCTGACTAATATCTTCCGCCCATATTGTCTCCTCTGACAGGTTATCTGTGATATTGATACAGAGACGGACCATAGGAAGCGATTAGCTTATCATCGCCTGTGTTTTCGTATATTTCCGAGACGGATTTCTTAGACAATCTGGCTTTCTTTCTGTCAATCGTGCGAGACCACCTTGTGTCAACAATGATTTCCTGTGACTGTCTGCAGTACACGACACTTGACGAGAAAATTATAATCTGCCAGCCGGTCTAATTAGCCTTGTAATACTACGATTCACATGGTGAAACGGAAACAAGTCTGGGAGTGACTAGGCAAGAATGTAGGTGCATAAAATATGCCAAATAATAGGACGATGAGTGAAGAAAATTAAGAAATAAGTTGATAATGCATAAGAGAAGTAAAATGATATAAAAGGACACAACTGATGTCGTTACACACTTCTTAATGTTTCCTTCTTAATTAACGCTGTTGTTGTCTTGACTGTTTACCTTCATTCAATTCTTATTTTCCCTATTCACCCCTTATCGAGCATGGAGCTGCAACTTCCGTTGGTCCCCTTGTAGAAAGCTTGCGTGAAACCGCTTACGAGCCCTTGTAGCGGTTGTTTCTCTAGCAGTTTGTTTTGTGTGATGACGTTGCCAGCCCATGCGTGACTTTATATTAGTAGCCTCTTACAACTCGCAGTAGTTCTGTTCATTTAATTATTAGTTCTCTGTATGTTTCCGAAATATGTATCGAACAGAGTGTACTGGAAGGGTGTTGCAGAAATCCGGTGCTACACCGTATACCAACGGAAACGTGTGGTAAACCATGTGATACCGCTAGACCAGGGGCCGGGAACCCGCGGCTCGCGCACCGCATGCGGCTCTTTGAGCCATGTCGTGCGGCTCTCGGCTCTCTACTACTTAACTCTTAGTGAATGAGGGCTACCATCTGATTTTTATTTTTCGTGCGGCTCTTCAATTTGTTAAAATGGAGACAAAATTAAACATTTGGCTCTTTGTCACCCCTGCACTAGACCACAGAATCCGTGATTAGAATGTAGTTCTAGAATACACGTAACGTAACTGTGATGTGGGTCCCGGGGGTCTTTGATGAGACGAAGGACGAATATGACAACTGCACCCTCAGGCATGTCGTACAAGGCAACTGATATAAGGTTGTGCATCAAGCTGGCAACCCCATCATGCAAAATAAATTGCCACAGAAACCGTGGCGACAGGAGTTTGTCAATGCTTGATGCAGGCTTCCTGAAAGGTGACCATCTGTGGTGGTGGCTCCGTGCTCCATCAGCAGGGGAAAGGAACGTGAGGATGGTCAGTTTAGCACCACTGAATTTCCTAAACTTTATGAGTAATACATGAAGTAGAATATCTACAGTAAAACTTGTGTAACAGTGTTGGGGGTTGCTGACTCACTGTGGCTGAATAATTTTTGTCCGTTACTATTGTTTTGATATATTTCATTTACTTTGATCTTCTTCGTCGTTCACACTCAAATAACCACATCTGTCTCTCTTATAAAACTGGCAGTCCGTCTCAGGCTTCTCTTGTCACTGTACAAGTCATCCTCAACTGGGTTGGAGAAGGTCATGCTGCCAACCTGGGCTCTTACAGACGAGCGTTTCTTGCTGCGCGTTTCTCGCGCGTGACGAATGAAAGAATAGGGATTTACAGACACTCTTGCTCGGCTGCGCTGCCTGTAAATCCCTACTCTTTCATTCGTCACGCGCGAGAAACGCGCAGCAAGAAACGCTCTCTGATGAAAGCGTGGCGCCACTGGCACATTAATAAGAGATAATGTAAAACTCAAATTTTTCGGTACTTTACTTAAACTTTTCCCTTCTATTAGCCCCGTGGAGAATCGCCACTTTCCATTCTTGTGGGAGATGTTCCCAAGGCGAGTAGTGACGGGGATGGCATGTATGCTCCAGAGTTCTTCAAGATGGTAATAGTTATGATTTTAGTCATTTATTATGCTAGTAATTGTTAAGATGTTTATGAATAATTAGAAAAAAGGAAATGTTTTGTATAGAGGTGAGAGTGCTCTGATTAAATTGTGTGTGTAAAGTCATAATTACTATGACCCTTTAGCTCCCCAAGGAGCATAGGCATTTTGTAAACTTATGCCAAGATTTCCTGTCCCGTGCCATCACCACAAGGTCTCTCCGTGTCCTCTTTCTCTCTCTCTCTTCCCCCCCCCCCCTTTCCACACACACGTTCATATCCAATTCTGCATGTGATGCTCGGTATATGAATGTGTACACAATAAAGATTGTAAATTTTTGTTGAATAAAATTTTGCCTCGTTTTGGCGAAGCGCTCCCCGTTCAGCCAAGACACTTGGCTCTTCTGTTATATTAGGGCACATGTCCAGATATAACAGACCTTGTGGTTTGCTCAGATGTCCGCATCTTAGCGAGGTGTTGAAAATGTTGGTAAATACGGCACACATTAGCTTTGTTGTTACGTGACTTCAGATGTAACTTTGATGGCAGTAGTTTTGGAGAGAATATTTGAAAACCGACCGGAGAACATAAAAAGCTTATGGTTCTTAATAAGTCATTCAGTACAGATGACACTGGGGGAGATTAACGATTCGTAATGCTGCAAAAATCTGTTTAGAATGTGCTCAACACCCTACATCGGCACGCTGAAACTGTCTTTTGTTAAATGGAAATTCCAACAAACAGTTGAAATTGGCTAAGTATTAGTTAATTGATATTAATCGCAGTGACAATGCTATACCATATTTCTCGCTCAGCAACTTATTAATGTCGCCCATTCTAGTCAAAAGCCTGCAGGTGACTTTATGAGAACAATGTAGAAATAACTCTACAAAGATATCTTAAAAAAAGTCACTGATAAACTTTCAAATAACAATATGTATTCATTACTGGCATGAATGAATATGTGTCCTGATTCAACTACAAGGGAACCAGGAATCACAATCAATTTAAATTACAAGTTATGTACAGAATGTATTTAATATGAATATTGTAGTGACATATATTATTACAAATGTTCTATGGGTGTCATTTGTGTAGTGGTAAAATGAGGTAATACTGGTTTTGTTTTGTTCAAGCTCTGTTGGTATTTGTCATCATGACTTCAATAGTTTGTCTTTAGGGACCAGTATTGGAGATGTTCACAGTTCATGATTTTAAGACAAGTAAATTCCCCTCTTAATGTTAATTTTAAAAAGTCAGTTCAAGATGAGGGGACATAATGTTGAGCTCAGCTGGCCAATTCGCTTATCTGGCGTGATGGCGGCAGGAAAGGACTCCTCTGCTCGAATTCTCCTCTGGGCTCAGGAGACACCTCACTGATAGCTAAAAAGACCAAGGAGTATGCTGTCCGACTCTGGATTCAGCAAATCTCTGACCAGATGCTGCTCAGTACCATCAAGACCACTGTCCCTGAAATCAAGAAGGATGTACCTTCTACTTCATAACTAATTTATATTTTCTTTTTACACTGATCACAATACATCACAAACATTGCGTTCAGAGCGTTAGGCCAACAGTCAGCTTCATCTGAAATACTTTATTCCAGTATTACCCTTCCTAATGGTTACTACGCCTCTGCACTTCCAGCATTATTTCTTTCTAGTCAATCATCCAGGTGTCAGTGTACTGTTTGGCCATTCCATGCCGTTTTACTTCTCTCCGACACCCTCTGTTCAGGCTGGAGCATTACAGGCTTTACCTCACGTTGGCCACTGAACTACACATATATATACAGGCATAAATCAACAATTCACATTCAATTTTCATTAAAAGATATTAAATGGTTCAAGCTTACCACAATTCATACGAATAACACAGATACGTTGATTAGCAATGAATTCTGGCACAAACTGGCACAAATTTCCATCTGCTTATCTTCCAGGCTTTTATTGAGCCAAATATAAGCTGGCTTCAACGCACTGATGCTTTATCAAGTGTATTTAAACAAGTGGTTTCGAACTAACGCTCCCAAGTGTGTATATCAGCGAGACTGGCCAATGAGCCACGTTTCGACAAGTGTTTGAAAAAAATGTTATCTTTTCCCGTCTCCCCTAACAACCAAGATAGTATTTATAGCCCGACCAATCGTGGTTAGGCTTTCATTTGTTGCGCTCCAATCAATTTGGAGTTTACATGGTAGGCTATTTCTGTAACGTAAATTTTTTTCAAACACGTTAAAAAAAAATCTTATGAGCAGAAATGATTTTATGCTGTCAGGCACCCCCAATATTTTATTTTGGGTATAATTTATTAATTCCTGGACTATTTGCGTAACGTTTTACATATTATTTGTCAGCAAGCCCTAAGGAACCCAAAAATACTAATTTAAAGGAGCTACGTGGCTGCGTTCAAAATATGCAATTTCTTCTACCTCCTGTTTCGAAGATGTGCTGTCTGGGTACTGTTATGTGTTCAAACGTAAACCCATCTAATGTTGTCTTTTCTAATAAGAGTTTGTTATGATTTATAAACCTAACTCTGGGAAAGGGTAGTGTATTTTATCACTGTCCGTCTGAAAAAGTTAGTGCTTGTAGACTTACACGCGTGATGCCAGCATTTGTATATCGCGCGTCGCGTGTTGCATGCGTTCCTGATTTTCAGCCCTCCCCTCTCGCTATCCTTTTGTCCATCTGTTCGTTCGTTTTGGTAACGTAATATAATTAATGTTAGGATTAATTTAGGTCATTACGCAGTACGTCTCAATGTTTTTCTTAGAAATGCAGCACACGTTTCATTGAAGAAGGCGGGTAATAATACAGTAAGCTTTTATATCAACGTGAAAGCGTTACAATTTGCAGACGAAGCAGAAAACAAGGGGATTTCGAGTACATTCTTTGTGACAGCACTGTCATTTTACCATTGTTCTTTTCTTTATTTATTTTATTTGTTAGGCTTTATATTTACCTAATAATTTATATATGTGGATTAGAATATTTCATGACACAACTATTGAGTTTTAATGTTCAATGATGAGTAAAGTCATTATGATAATTCAGTGGCCCACGTTAACTTCTTCATTGTTAAAGTGCTCGTCAGTGTTCGATTAATATTTAAATGATTTGAGTTGTCGCTACTTAAAAATCACTTTTACGGTGATTTCGTTTTTTCCTTCGAGTATTGTCTATTTGGGGGGAAACAAATGTGAATATTGAGTCTCTTGTCTCACGTAAGGTAAAGGTAAAGGATCCCGTTACAGGCCTATTGAGGCATATTGAGAATACGGTGTTAGGCCCGTATTTTCTTGACCATCGGCACACTAGGGGTGATGTGGTCAGCATCACGCCGGCCGCCTTAACCTTCCTAGATACGGCTGTCATAGGGTAAGTTGGAAAAAAAATATTAGGGCGCATGTCCAAATATAACATAAGAGACGACCAATATCAAGTTGTGCATATGAGGCTGGCAACTTCAAAACATAAAAAAATCGCTACAGAAAGCATCACTATAAAGGCACATGCATGATTTGGTGCTAGATTCCTGTTAGAGAGCAGCTACAGTCATGCTGCGTAAGAAGCGAACATGAAGATGATGGCGACTTTCATTAGCTGAACTATAAATCACCACTATAAAGTGTAAGAAAAAGGAAATAAAATTTTCAAAGCTATTTTCTCAAAACTTTCAGACTGGCAGGCCGCCCTCTATAGCAGGGGGGGGGGGGGGGGCGTGGGGGCCTTCATAATACCTGGTATACAGCTTGTCTCATGCGTCCTTTGCCTTAGATAATCTTTCTTATTTGAGACATATTCACCTTGAGTTTGGAGTGGTAGGGTGTTTAGAGCGCTTGCTTCTCGAGGTAAAGTTACTGGGATCGACACCTAGTAGCTCCAGTCCACGCAGCTGAAAATGAGCACGTGACTGTGCTCTTGTCAGAGAAGGCTAAGGCACCGAGGAAGGGAATCGGCCACCCCACCTCATAAAGCTCAAACCTGGTGTGAAGAAGTCTGTAACACTTTACTCCGTTACGATAGTATTTGCTATTTGAGAACCGGGTCTTCGGAGTCGTGGAGTCAGTCGTTTTTTAGTGGAGTCAGTAAAAAAAAAAATGTTCCGACTCCGAATGGTTTGCCATATGACTGGTTAAAAAAAAAAAAAAAAAAAAATTGGAGTTGGAATCGGGAGTTGGACTTCTAAAATTTCAGGAGATGGAGTCGGAAAATTTGTTGGCCGACTTCACAACCGTGGTGACAACCTTTACTCTTTTGTTTTTTTTAACTCACCTAGTAATAGAAATGTCCCGAGCAGTTCCCGAGGGTCTCTGATAATACAACGACATAATAGGACCACTGCACCCTCATGCATGTCGTACAAGGCAACTAATATGAGGTTGTTCATGGACCTGGCAACCTCATCATGTCAAACAAATAGCTATATAAACCATTGCTTCAAGATCAAGTGACTGCTTGATGTGGGCTTCCGGCAAGGCGGCCAGTTGGCTCTATGCTTATAAGAAGTGAAAAAGAAAATTATGATGATAATAGGAGTAAAAACAAACGACGGTTACTCCCGTATCATCCAGCAAGGACCCCCATGTAATTAAGCCATAAGCGCGTACAAGCTTTCTGTAGGGCGACCCACTTTATTTCACGTGACGTTACAGTGACCTATTGTTCCATGTACAACAGCACGTAGGTTTTTTGTTTGTTTTTTTTAACTTTGTAAACCAAATGATTTTTTTTTTCTCACAACATAGCACTGAAACAGTAATCCACGTTCTTAAGTTTTTTTCTCACAACATAGCACTGTAACAGTAATCCACGTTCTTAAGTTTTTTCCACGCTGATTCATACCACACACCCCATGCACACACGCCTTTTCAAAGTGGGACTTAAGAGCTGACGAAAATACAGTGCTGTACATGATTTCAGAGAAGATAACAGAAATGTGTGTGTCGCGAATTGACAGTAAATTTGAATTTTCCAATCCGTCCCATCCCCTCTCCTGGCCTTGCTCTTTAAATTTGTCTATTCTTACCGGCTATATGAACTTTAGTTTTGTCAGGTTCTGCACTGTCAACTATAACAGCATATTCATAACACGAGACAAAGCGTTAACAATTCACTTGTTTATTCATGGCGCTACTTCTTCTTCTTTGATCCTTAGCCGCCGACCGTCAAGGCAGTCAGTGGCCATCACGCCTAGTGGCGTCTTGTAGGGCAACATCAAATTTATTCCACTTTGCTCGGTCGGTGGCCATCCTTCGTACAGTGCCCCAACTCTGGTTCATTCTTTGCATCTCAGCCTCCACAGTCTTCCGCCAAGTTGTTTTTGGTCGGCCTCTCTTTCGTTTTCCTTCAGGGGTCCAAAGCATAGCTGTTCTTGTGATGGCATCGGGGTCTCTTCTGAGGACATGGCCAACCCAGCTCCAGCGTCTGCCAGCTATGATGGTGTGCATGTCCTCTTGCTTGCTCCGAGTAAGCAGATCTTGGTTGGTGATGGTATTCGGCCAAAAGATTTGGAGAATTTTTCTTAGGCATGTTGTGTGAAAAGAGGACAATTTCGACATTTCCTTCTCTGTAACTCTCCAGCTCTCCGCGCCATAGAGAAGCACAGAAAGCACACAGCTCTGATATAATCCTAATTTTGTGCTTGTGCTGTACTGAGAGGACTTCCGGATGTTGTTTAGACTAAAAAAGGCTGTTCTTGCTTTGTTCATTCTGTTGTTGATGTCTTTGCTTGCTCCGCCGTCTGGTGTTACTATGCATCCTGGGTATGTGAAGGCATCTGTCTGTTCCAGTTGCTGATTCCTTACTGATATGGGCTCAGGGTTGCTCACATTGAGCGTCATGACCTCTGTCTTCTTTAGGTTGATGTTCAAGCCCACCTGCTGGCTAAACTTATTAAGTCTATCCGTTTTTTCCTGGATGTGTTGATGGGAATGTGCAAGCAGTGCAATGTCATCTGCATATTCCAGATCTTCCAATGTAGAAAAAAATGTAGTCCATCTTATTCCTCTTGGACTGCCCTCTGTTGTCTGGTGCATCACCCAGTCTATGACTGTTAAAAATAGAGTGGTTGATAAGGGGCATCACTGTAGTACTCCCGTCTTCACCTCAAAGGTTAGGTTGCTCTGCCCAATGCTACACGTAAAGTTGGCATAAAGGCTTTTTATGATTGACACTATGCAGCTTGGAATTCCATGAGCCCTCAGTATTTTCCATAAACTGTCCCTATGTATACTGTCACTGTCCCTATGTACACTGTCAAAAGCCTTTTCAAAATCAAACGAAATTAATGTACAGCTGTCTTTCCACTGCTCTATAATGTTCCTGAGAGTAAATATGTGATCTACACATCTTCTGTTCTTTCTAAATCCTATTGTTCTTTCCTCAGTTTGTGGTCTACTGCTTTCATGGCGCTACACAATTGTCTAATCTGCTGGATAGCCTCCCCTAGTATTGGTTATTCTTAAAAGTGGAAACCAATACTCAGTACATTACATCTCCCTTTCTTTTTTTTTTTCTTCTCTTTTTCCTAACCAGCGGCACTTGGGCTTCGGCCCAATGACATGAAACATCTTTCATGGCATTGCGAGGCTGGTGAGCCTGTGGACTTTCCTTCCAACCCGGTCAGGAGCTTCACTCCTTCCCATCCACAGAGGGTTTGTGCTCAGGACCGCTCGGGTTACTCCAGTCCCCTGATCAAAGGCACTGCTTCAAATATCTTCGCCAGGACTCGAATTAATCTAGTCCAAGTCTCGGTCGAAGACTTAATTACTTAGTCGTTCCCCTTCTACCGTGAGGTGCAGAGGTTTGGAAGAGAGAGCGCCAGACTATCCTATCGGCTGTCTTCCTCCTGGCCTGGTTCCATTCTAGTCCTCGGTCCGTCAAAGATTGTCTAATGTTGTCCTCCCAGCGGACTCTGGGTCGTCCTGAGGATCTGGATCCCTGGCTCTTTGTTTCCCATGCTTGTCGTGGTCGCCGATCTTCTCCCATTCTGCACACATGGCCAAACCATCTTAGTTGGGACTGTTCTACTTGGGTCTCCAGGGGGTGGGATTTTAGGCCTTGACGTATCGTCTGGTTGCGGACCAGGTCTCTTCTTGTTACTTCAACCACCTTCCCCAGATACCTCATTTCTGAGGTTTGGATCTGGCTTTTGTGGGCTCTAGTCATTGCCCATGACTCGCATCCATATATCAAGACTGGGACATAGGTGGTGCGGTATACAGCCATCTTCGTTTTCTTGCTGAGGAATCCTCGATTTATGGCCTGAAAAAGTCTCACAGCTGCTGCTTTTAGAGTGGCCAACTCTTCTTTGATGCCCCCCTTTCGGTTTATAATAGCTCCATGGCATTTAAAGTGGTCGACCTGCTCCAGGACCTGTTCTCCCAGCTTAATCTGATGTCTTCTTTCTTCTCGTGATATCACCATGGATTTTGTTTTAGAGCTGCTTATGACCATCCCTCTCTTCTCCAGCTCTTCCTTCCAGGCTTGCAGGTTGGATTGGAGATGTGCCTCTGATTTAGCAATCAGGGCAACATCATCAGCAAATGCCAGCTCTGAAATACAGACCTGTCCTATCTTCCAGTACCCCACTGAATACTTTCTTGTTCTCTCCTTACATGCCTTGATGACATCGTCCATGAGGAGTATGAACAGATAAGGTGACAGGGTATCACCTTGTCTTACACCAGTGGTGGTCCTGAACTCTTCTGACTTATGGTTTGCTGTCCTCACATAATTTCTGCAAGACTTGTAGAAGCTCTGTATAGCATGAATCAGAGGTGCTGGAATGTTCTTCCTTGCCAAACAGTCCCAAAGTTTGCCCCAGGGGACCCTGTCAAACGCCTTTTCCAGATCTATGAAACAAAGATGGATCTCACTCTTATACTCAAGGGCCTTTTCACGCAGCTGTCCGAGTGTGAAGATTAGGTCTTCGGTACTTCGGTTTGCTCGGAATCCGCACTGGACCTCATCCAATTGTGGCTCAGCTAGGCGTCAGAGTCTCTGCTCTAGGATTCTAGAGTAGATTTTACCAGGGACACTGAGAAGGGATATGCCTCTATGGTTTCCACATTTTCGATTGTCACCCTTTTTGAAAATTGGTGTTATGATGGAAATCTCCCAATCCTTTGGTATGGTCTTGTTGCACCATGTTGCCTGTAGGACCCTTAAGAGTAATAGGTCGCCTGATGCTCCCATGTACTTAACCATTTCTGGTGTTATACCATCATGCCCTGCGGCTTTGCCCATCTTGATTTTCTCCAGTGCTGCCTTCAGTTCTTCCATCTTTATGTCATCTTCACCATCATTGGTTTTCTCTTCTGTGCTAGTGGTTATCATTTCTGATGCTTGACCTTTCTCACCATCCAGGAGTTCTGAGAAATATTCTTTCCATCTTTCCATTACTTCCTTCGAGGCAGTAAGCAATTTGCCTTGCTTGTCCTTTATAGATTTGAGAGGGCATTGTTTTTCCTTCCTCGTGTTCTTTAGGGTCTTATAGAACAATTTCTGGTTTTCTTGCGCATCTTTTTCTAGCTTTTCTCCAAATTCTTCCCAGGACTTCTGTTTTGCTGCTAGCACCTTGTTCTTTGCTTCTGTTCTGAGTGTCATATATTCTCTATATTTCTCCATTTGTCCTGTTGTGTTTTTAGCTCCTAAGTATTGTTTCCATGTGTTGCCGTCATTTTGGACGGTGAAAAAAAAACAAAAAACGCCAACCTAATGTATGTTTGGTTTAACGTGATCAAAGAGAGATAAATGTTTATTATCTTTCTGTGACAGGTTTGACTGGTGATTATCTTCTCCTGTCTTATGTTGTCCTGTCTCAGGCAATGTCTTATAGTTGACATGTCTTAAGTCTATAGGATCATATACGGAGTATCTTTATCACCCGTTTGGGCGGAAACGCCTGGTCTGGGTTTGCCTCGATCTGGTCCATGCTCTTTGGGCATGCGCGGGTCTTGGCGGCAAAAGCCGGGAGACTGATTCAGAGAGAGTGTACCTGAGGCTTAGAGCGGATGTACCGATCCGTAGATTTCTCTCTGCCAAGTTTTCGATAGAGATTGGAAATTCTGGGAATGACAGTTCTGTCATTCTTCCGTCCCTGAGTGTTTCTTTATGCCAGTATTGGCTGTGTTGTGTTACCTTAGAGTGTAAGGATTCTTTGAGAAGGTAACTGAAACATTATTCGATCTTTTCGTCTCGTTTAGATCTTACAGGTACATTTATCGCTGATGGCGACATAGTGAGCAAAGCTCACAAGGAGTTATTATACTGTACTCCAGTATGGCTTCATATTTGAAAGACTAGGTCTGAGTTGACCCGTTACATACATAAGCCTAAGAATCATCTTTATGTACCGCAATGCAGGCGGAATATGGTTTGGCAGAAAGTACATTTAATCTCAGAAGCTTGTGTAAACTGAGAGTGACCTGATTATCGAGGCCCGCGACCTCCGGCCTGATTTCGTTGTCATCATATTGGTCCGTGTTTACGGCCAATATTCTTCACCAGAATGAAGTATCTGGCATGTGAGGCAAGTCTGAAGTCTTTTGCTAATTGTAGGACAATGGCATCGACTTTGTTTAAATAACTGATATCGCCCGTACTACGCAATATATTTGCTAGGGCTTACCTGACGGGGCTCAGTCAGGGATTAGAGCTATTGCATAAACAGTAAACATTGGTCAAGACATTGTTACATGTCTGGGATCTGTGATGCCTGAAGCCGACCTTTGTAACTACACACATTATGTACTCGATCTTATACTATTGACTGTTTCGTTCATCATCATCGTATTATCGTCATGAATAAATATTGTAAACGTCAGCAGCATTCCCTATTTTACTGACTTCTACTTGTGGTTGTGTGAGTTAATGTGAAGACGTCCAAGAGCCTATACGGCCTTCGTGTTATCAGCACTGTTAATTACTCACTTACACAATCAACCACATTGTTATACAAGTACTACACGTCTGAATCTACAGGAATACTGACATTATGTATGTGTCTACTATACCCTGGCGGCACCTCACGCTAGTGACCTAATTCCTCGCCTCGCTACTACTTGGTACTGTCCAGGACAACACGACACGCTCAACGTACTAACATTCATAACACATCAAAACAGTACGTTACATCTGGGCATTTACACTGAACAACCTTTTACATCTACAGTCAAACAGACTTTTACACCATGCCATTTTCTTCTCTCTTATTTTCTCTGTGACTTCCTCTGTCCACCAAGGTGTCCTCTTTCTCTTGTTCCCAAGTCGGACTTCACCACATGCTTCTGCAGCAGCTGTCTTTATGATGTCCTTGAATTTAAGCCACAGGGTTTCCAAGTCATCAGGTTGTTCTTTTGTGTTGCTTACCGCAGCAGCAATAAGCCCCTGATATCTGGTCTTAATTTCTGGCTCTCTCAGCTTGTAGGTTTTAATGCTCATTTCTCCCGTTCGTTTACTTAGTTTCTTGCGTGATGTTGGGCAGTTCCTAGGCTGAGCAACTCTTTCAGTTGTTCGTTTGATTGTTAGCAGGTAGTGATCACTTCCAATCTCTGGCCCCCTCCAGACTCTAGCATCCCGGACCTCTTCCTCCCCATTTATACTTCTTTTGTTCCAAGTTCCAAAAGTCGTAGTCCGTTCCAGTTCGTCGCCTTTAGAATCAGTCCGGTTTTCTCTCTTGCAGTTCTCGTAATCATGATTTTGAAAACAGGTGATTGGTCTGTTGTACCTTTGCATGGTGGAGGGGCTGCCTCCTTGCGGTCATCGTGCAGGCCGCCCTCCTCCTTTTTCATCCGGTCTTGGGATCGGCCTAGGCGGAGTTCCCGGTCGAAGACACTTCTTCAAATGTTCACGCCAGGGCGCGAACCTGGATCACCCGATCGCCAGCGCAGTGTGGTAACCATTACGCCAGCGCGGCTCCCCTCCCTTTCTTTAAGAAAGTAAACCTTTCACTCTGTTATTTATGTCTACCAGTTCCACTAAAATTATTCCGGACCTGTAAAAGTTTTCAGACTTTGCTCCCCAAAACTTTATACTGCTGAGTCATGCATTATAGATATTCACATGTTGCTAACTATCATTTTAACTAAACTATCAGCCATTTCCCTTACGATTTATCTCTGAGTACAAAATCAAGAAAATCTACACGCTAGCTTATCAACATGAAAGAAAGTAAATTAAACTGAAAACCGAATATGCGTGTTCATTTTGTCATGCACCATGAGCACGTTTAGTCTCTGTATCTGTCTGGTTTCTTGATGACCCTTCCACTTCGGGTAACTTGATGACCCACTGTGTTTTCTGTGGGCTTTGTTGCTTCTCTGGGCATTAATTATGTAGACCTTTCTGTGTCTGGTGTACTGGGCTGTTCTTCAGGAGTGTCCTCCAATTGTTTCACTCCAATCATCATGAAAATCCACTGGACCCTTCACCTTGATTGGATGACTATTAGCTCCAGGTTGTACTGGGATCAAATGTCTGCGGATTGCGTCGACAGTTGGTGTGATTTGATGTTACTATATACGAACATGGTGATTCATGCTTAGTAAGAACTGTCCCTGGCATCCACTTACCACCTGCTGAAAATGGTTTCATCCTCAATGTCTGTCCTAGGCTAAGAGCTGGGAGACCTTGTCCTGCTTTCCTGTTGTAAAAGTATTTTTGTTTCTGTGCTCGTCTGTCAAAACATCTCTTGGTCTCTGCTAGGTTGTGTAGCCCTGGTTTCATAATGGCAGTTTGGGCAGGGAATAGGTTCATTGGTCTTCTACCCAAGAGCAAGTATGTAGGTGACAACCCAATGTCTTCCAGGGGAGTTGTATTAGTCCATGCGGGCCAAGTACTTGTCTGTTGATTTCAGCCACAGTCGTTTGACTGTCTGAATGCATTTTTCTGCACGTCCGTTTGAACTCTGAAAGTGCGGAGATCCCACAGTATGGCTGATTTGGTAGTCATGGCACAACTGTTGGAATTCTGTGCTTGTGAACTGTGAGCCACTGTCTGATCTTATTTTACTTGGTATACTCTGGAGCTGTCATCACCGGTGTCAATACCTTGTCGAGGTATGGCGGCTTGCGTACCCTGATTACCCCCAGAGCTATGCCAGCTGGCGTTTTACTCCTGGAAGGTTCTACCAAGCTGGACAGGTTTGCGCGGGCAGGGGTCAGACTAAAGCAGACACCCTGGTCCTCCAGGTTGGGGGTTTTAGCATGGGGCTGACACCCCTGTCTATTTAAAAAGAAATGAAGTTACGGAAACGACAACAAATGAACAAACTTTGCTGCGGGACTGACATCCGGAGTCTGAGGCTCGTATGACTGTCAGTGGTGAAAGCCGAAAGGAAGCCACTGACACGAAAACGGACGTCCTGACCGCAAAACGTGAAACAAGAATAGGAATTTGGAATTTCAGGACAATGAACGAGACGGGTAAACTAAAACAGGTCATAGCAGAAATGAGGAACTATAGATTACACATTCTAGGGATAAGAAAGAACAGATGGACAGAGGCAGGAAAAGTTAAAACAGCAACAGGAGAAACAGTACTTTTTTCTGGAAGAGAGGATGGACAGCACAATGAAAGTGTAACCATTATTCTACAGGAAGGAATAGAAAGGACATTACTGGAATGGAAACCCATCAACAACAGACTGATAAGAATAAGATTGAGAGGTAGATTCACCAATACTACAATAATACAATGCTACGCACCAACGAATGACAGCGATGATGAGGTCAAGGATGAATTCTATCAACAACTGCAGAAAGAAATGGAAGACACACCTAGATATGATCTTATCGTAGTAAGGGGAGACCTCAATGCGAAAGTTGGAACACACAATACATGTAATGAAAGAGTAATGGGGAAATGCGGCAGCGGAACAGCAAACGAAAATGGGGATAAATTAATAAGTTTCTGTAGCATTAACAACCTGGTCATTGGAGGAACACTTTTCCCACACAAAGAAATTCACAAATTAACATGGGAATCACCAAATGGTCGGGGCAGAAACCAGATAGACCACATCATGATTAACGGTAGATGGAGACATGCATTACAAGATGTGAAGGTAAGAAGAGGTGTGGGTGTGGGAAGTGATCACCATTTAGTAATAGCAAAACGGAAAGCGAAACTCAGAACGGTTGGACCAGCTGTAACTACACAGAAAAGGTTTGACATCAGAAAATTGAAGGACCCCCTTACCAGAAAAGCTTTTGCGGCTGATATAAAGAAGCGATATCAATTTGCCAAAAGTCAGGAAAAGACATTGACTGGTGATATAGACCAGAAATTCAACACCATTTCAACAATATATAAGGAAAGCAGCAAATCATGCTTGGGATTCCAGGAAAGGGAGAAGCAAGACTGGATAACACCAGAAACATTAAATACCATAACGACGAGAAAGGAAATGAAAAGAAAGAAAACAGAAGCGAAGTCCCCCAGGTTGAAGCAACTATATAAGCGAACAGTACAGTCAGCTGGATAAGGAAGTTAAACGCCAAACCCGAGCCAACAAAAGGAATTTCCTAGACGATCTTGCAAGACAGGCAGAAGAGGCAGCACTTAGAAATGAACAAAGCACAGTATACAAAATAACTAAAATCATCAGCGGAAAACGAGGTGCAAACAATATTACATTATTAAGAGATAAGCAAGGAAATCTCATCACGACAGCAGAGGGACAGGAAACAAGATGCACAGAGCATTTCAGAGAAACTCTGAACAAGGAACCACCAGAGACACAATTGAATGTTCCTGAGGCTGAAAACGATCTAGATGTTAATACAGACATTCCACGAAAAGAAGAAATCATCACAGCAATCAAAAGGTTAAAGAATGGAAAAGCTCCTGGCCATGATAACTTAAATGCAGAGCTTTTTAAGACAGACCCTGAGCTAGCAGCAGAACTATTAGAACCACTATTTGCACAAGTCTGGAAAACAGGGACAACACCAGAGTGGAACAAGGGAATACTTGTCAAATTGCCCAAGAAGGGAGATCTTGCAGACTGCAATAATTGGAGAGGAATCACTCTTTTCTCAGTTCCCAGCAAAATACTAGGCAAGATAATTATACAGAGAATTTCAAAAGCAGTAGACCACAAACTGAGGAAAAAACAAGCAGGATTTAGAAAGAACAGAAGATGTGTAGGTCATATATTTACCCCCAGGAACATTATAGAGCTCAGAATGGCAAAGACAGCTGTACATTAATTTCGTTGATTTTGAAAAGGCTTTTGACAGTATACATAGGGACAGTTTATGGAAAATACTCAGGGCTTATGGAATTGCAAGCTGCATAGTGTCAATCATAAAAAGCCTCTATGCCAACTTTACGTGTAGCGTTGGGCAGAGCAACATAACCTTTGAGGTGAAGACAGGAGTACGCCAGGGATGCCCCTTATCAACGACTCTATTTTTAACAGTCATAGACTGGGTGATGCGCCAGACAACAGAGGGCAGTCCAAGAGGAATAAGATGGACTACATTTTCTACATTGGAAGATCTGGAATATGCAGATGACATTGCACTACTAGCACATTCCCATCAACACATCCAGGAAAAAACGGATAGACTTAATAAGTATAGCCAGCAGGTAGGCTTGAACATCAATCTAAAGAAGACAGAGGTAATGATGCTCAATGTGAGCAACCCTGAGCCCATATCAGTAAGGAATCAGCAACTGGAACAGACAGACACCTTCACATACCTAGGATGCATAGTAACACCAGACGGCGGAGCAAGCAAAGACATCAACAACAGAATGAACAAAGCAAGAACAGCCTTCTTTAGTCTAAACAACATCTGGAAGTCCTCTCAGTACAGCACAAGCACTCAATTAAGATTATATCAGAGCTGTGTGCTTTCTGTGCTTTTCTTATGTGCGGAATGATTGAGAGTTACAGAGAAGGAAATGTCGAAATTGTCCTCTTTTCACACAACATGCCTAAGAAAAATTCTCCAAATCTTTTGGCCGAATACCATCACCAACCAAGATCTGCTTACTCGGAGCAAGCAAGAGGACATGCACACCATCATAGCTGGCAGACGCTGGGTTGGCCATGTCCTTAGAAGAGACCCCGATGCCATCACAAGAACAGCTATGCTTTGGACCCCTGAAGGAAAACGAAAGAGAGGCCGACCAAAAACAACCTGGCGGAGGACTGTGGAGGCTGAGATGCAAAGAATGAACCAGAGTTGGGGCACTGTACGAAGGATGGCTACCTACCGAGCAGAGTGGAATCAATTTTTTAGTTGCCCTACAAGACGCCACCAGGCGTGATGGCCACTGACTGCTTTAACAGTCGGCGGCTAAGGATCAAAGAAGAAGATACTCTGAATGCTGAAGACCTTCTTAAGCACTTCAATCACATGTGATGATCTTATACTTGGCAATTTTTCTACCTGAATGGCTCTTGAATAATAATCAATTATCATCAAGTGCTGGATACCTTCAAAGTCAAAAATGTCAATTAAAATTTCTGAAGATGGGAGATATGGTATGGGGATCAGAGATTCTTTGGGTAGGCTTCTGCAATTTTCTGCACACTTGTAGCAATTCTTGACGAATTCTTCTATGTCAGCATTCATTTGAGGCCAGTAAAGCAATTCCCAAGTGTGTTTTATGGATGAGCTGCAACATGTCGTGTTTTAAGCTTGGTAGCACTACCAATCTTTGGCCTCTGAATATCAGATTATCAATTATTGCGAGTTCAGCTTTGGCATAAAAAAAGGGTTGAACCTCTGGATTCACCTTCTTGTAACTGTCTGGCCAACCTAGCTCAATAGTTTGTTTCAGTAAGGAGAGTTCATTTGTTGTGGCTTTCTGGAATGCTTTGAGCTTCTCATCTGAGATGGAAATGAAGCTGAGCATAGAGATGTCTGTTAGATCACAGTCCGGGGTGTCTTGGGATAGTGGTGCGAGTGATAGAATGTCTGGGATAGTCAGGGTGGATTCCTTCTGGTATTGGAGTTCAGTGTCGTACCATTGTAAAGTCAATAGCATTTTCTGAATTCGCATTGGTGGGTTTTTTGAAAATCTGTTCTAATGGCTTATGGTCGTTAATGACAGTGACATGCTTCCCATAGAAGTACTGGTGAAATTTCCTACAGCCATGTACAATTGATAGCATTTCTTTCTCAATTTGCGCTTATCTTTGTTCTGTTGGTGTCAGTGACCGAGATGAGTAAGCTACTGGTCTACCTTCTTGATAAATTACGGCTCCCAGTCCTGTTTGGCTGGCATCACGGTGAATTTCAACAGGCTCTGTAACATTGTACAGTGCCAATACTGGTGTTTTAGTACACAATAGCTTCAACTTGTTTAAAAGCTTCTTCCTGATTGGACTACCATTGAAAAACTACATCTTTGAGGAGATCCCTTAGGGGTTTGTCTACATCACTGAGTCTAGGCAAGAACTTGTAAAGATATGTGTTGCATCACAGAAATCGTCTGTTATCTTGCTTGGAAGATGGTCTTTTCATTTTGGTCACAGCCTTCACTTTGTCTCGATCTGGTTCAACTCCATGTTTTGCTGATAACACTAGTCAACAAATTTTCAAAAGTTATTTGTACCAGAAATTAAATATACCATTTCTTATTGATTTTGACATGCTGATTTCAAATATCATAATGAAATTCACCAATTGGCTCTGGTTTTTTTTTAAATGATGAACTTACATTACAGTAATACAAATAATGTATGCTTGTTTAATTCTCTGGGGTGAACAGCTAGTCTTTCTACTTTAGCATTATAAAAATTGTGGTTACAGACTCAATTGATATTTCAACATAAAATGATAGAAAAAATAAAAACATTATTTAAAGTTCACATATCATGTTTTAAAAAGGCACATTTGAACCCATTCTGTCATTATTCAGTCGCTGTTCGAGCTCTCTTTGCTTGCTTCTTGTAGTCAATCGATGAGGTATCTCTTGTCACAGTCCAACAGTAATCAGCAAGCATTGAAGGGCTCCAGTTGCCTTGATACCTTGTTTCCATAGCAGCAATGTCCTGGTGAAATCGTTCACCGTGCTCATCACTGACCGCTCCACAGTTTGACATAAAGAAATCCAGATAAGAATCCAGAAAATGAATTTTCAAAGACATGTTGCAGCCAAGACTCTTATACTTCAGAAAGAGATTTTCTACAATTTCATTGTAATTATCAGATCTGTTGTTTCCAAGAAAATTGTCCACCACTGACTTAAATGCTAGCCATGCTGCTTTTTCCTTGCCATGCAACATGCAAAGAAACTCGTCATCATGAAGAAGTTTTCTAATTTGCGGACCAACAAATACTCCCTCTCTTATTTTAGCTTCACTCAGTCTTGGAAATTTTCTGATGAGGTATTTGAAAGCCTCATCTGTTTCCTCCATTGCCTTGACAAAGTTTTTCATGAGAGCCAGCTTAATGTGCAAGGGTGGCAACAAAATCTTGCTGGTGTCGACAAGTGCTGGGTTCTCAATGTTCTTACTGCCAGGCTGCAATGACTGCCTGACTGGCCAATGTCTTCTGATGTAATGGTCACTTCGTGCACGGCTATCCCACTCACAGAGAAAGCAACAGTACTTGGTGTATCCACCTTGTAGTCCAAGCAAAAGAGCGACCACTTTTAAGTTACCGCAAAGTAACCAATGATGATGATCGTAGTTTATACACTTCAAAAGCTGCTTAATGTTTTCATAAGTTTCTTTCATATGAACTGCGTGACCAACTGGAATTGACGGTAACACATTACCATTATTCAACAAAACAGCTTTAAGACTCGTCTTGGATGAATCGATGAAAAGCCTCCACTCTTTGGTATGTAATTGATTTTGAGGGCTGCCATTAAACCAGAAATGTTGTGGCACGCAGAAAGGTCACCCTCTTTGAAAAAGAATGTAATAAGCGGCTTCTGGCGGTTCCAATAAACAGAAATTGTAACATCTTCTGCCAGGAGATTCCACTGTTGCAATCTGGAACCCAAAAGCTCCGCCTTGTTCTTCGGTAAATTCAGATCTCTTACAAGATCATTCAGTTCACCTTGGGTTATTAAGTGTGGTTTAGTGGATGTAGTTTGCTCAAAATCTGGGTTGCTTGAGGTTGATGGTTCAGGACCACCAATGTCCTCTTCTTCATCAGTGGAAGCAGCTGAAAATGATTCTGGCACTTTGGGAACTGGTAGGTCATCGCCATGTGGTACCGGACGTATTGCAGGGGGGATGTTTGGATATTCCAGAGTCCATTTTTTCCTTCTTTGATATGCCTTTCCCAATTGGAGGGACCATGCAAAAGTAACAGTTGTTGAGATGATCAGTGGGCTCTCTCCAAATCATTAGGACTGCAAAAGGCATAGCTTGCCTTTTGCCAGTCAACCACAGTTTAAGATGTGCTGCACATGTATTGCAGCATATGTGTGGCGCCCAGCTCTTATATTGATCTATTCTGCAGCCAAAATACAAACTGTACACCTTCTTAATCACTTTAGTTATATTTCATATTTGTGATACAAATGTCACCTCACCACATATATAACAAAAATTATTAGCACTGTTCACACATGTCCTAGGCATTTCTAACTACGATACTTTTGATAAGGACAAATGCACTAACTAATGGCAAAATTTTATCAGAGATAAGATATTTATACAAAAAGGTGATGTAATCATAGGTAGGTGTGGTGGTTTTGATGTTATTAAGTGCGGTTGCTATGTTACCTAGTGTACTGAATGAGGTCAGCTGTGAAGGTCCCTGAAGATAAAAGTTTATGTGAGTTTTACAGGATACCTTTCTGCTACCACCTATGACCTCAAACAGACTTATTCTGCTATTATGTATGTTAGCTACGTTTATTGTCTAGGGTACTGAAATGTGGTGTGCAGGTAATTAAGTACACAGACACACACATATAAACACTAGGTCTAATAATAAGTTCAATGATCAAGTAAATTAACACTGTGTTGAAATTTAAAATTTACAATTTTTTTAAAATTTATTTAGTCCTGAGCCAAGTTTTCTTATGGTCAGGACGTGTGAATCAAGATGAATTTATATCAATCAAAGAGCATATAATTGAATGATCACATGAAAAAATTTGTACATAGATATATAAGTGAAATTTGCTAATATGGATACTAACTACAGAGTCTTTGGGCAAACTAGTACTGGATGACGGGTCGTGGTGGTATCATCATGCCCAGTTCTTGTTATACTGTTCATTGGTTTTTTAACAGGGGTAAATGGTGGCAAAGTTCTTTATTCACAGTGTTTTTTAAATTTATTTATGGTTAGTGATGACTCAACAGCAGGCCAGGTCTTCAATACTTAACTGGCCTGTGTCGATGTAGTCAAGATGTTCACTTGGCCCACTCCTCACAGTTGCTGAGGTAAAATGATAGGCTACTCCTCACAGTTGCTGAGGTAAAATAATAGGCTTCTAGTCATCAACCGTTTGATCTCTTCAGAGCATCTGGCACTAGCACAGTGCCAGACAAAGAAACTCTGAAACCACAAAATTAGGCTATGTCATCGCGTACTATCTGCTCCACCATGTTTACTAATTATAAAACATAAATTAACAAGACAAGATCAGATCTCTCTGACCGATCCAGCACCTCTCATCCAGGCTGTCATCAAGTAGCACCAGTTTCCCATTCCTCTATGACTGCATTGCATCTGAAATATGTTCATTAGTCTCTTTTTCCATCTAATAAGGTGGGTGATATGTTCCCACTGATCTCCTGAAATAAAGATCTGTATTCTACATTCTTGGATATGTTTTCCCATATTATTCATTCGCCTCTAGGCCCTGGACTGTCGCTGGGGACCTAGAATAAGTACTCACTTGTCGTAATCATTTTTCATGACATGGCAGTATCAATCACTCAGAATTGTTAAATAAAAAGGTTAATAATTTTTCCCTTACCACAATTCAAATGAAAACACACAGATACGTTGTACTAGCACAAACTCAGCTGAGCTGCTGGCTATACTATGGCGTCCCACTTGAAATATCATATATCTTTACTGGGCGTCACAGTTCTAAGCATCAACGATCTGTTGCTGTGGACAGTCTTCAACAAATGGCACTTGCCGGCTAATTTTTGTCAACAATATTACTCTTTCGTCCAATCAGAGTACTTCCCCTCTACAGTTTAAATATTTAAACCTAAATGTCCAATTTTAGTCCAGTTTCGGTCTAGTGTGAAATGTACTTCTGTCGGTCTGTCCGTCCGAACTTGGGTTTTCCCAAAATTACACTTGGTTTTGGACCAAACTACAAAAAAAAAAACTACACAAATTTTGTCTCACTTACGTATAAGATTTCTATGCTAAGTTATTTTTAGATTCTACCCTCCTTGTCTGCCCCTTGTCCACATGTAATTTGTTTTTCTGCTTTAGTCTCAAGGACGTGTCAAAAAGTAACTTTAGTGAGAAGTATGCACAAATAACTGTCTGCTCGTCTGTATTGAACAATACAGTCTTTCGTCAGTATCTTCCGTGTTATCTGTCCGTCTTTGTAATTAAAAGTATATTATTTCTCAGGGAAAGATGGACTATCATACTAGCTAATTTTTATTCTTCTAAACTTATTATTAAGAAAATACATAATTTTTTCCATGTTAGTCTTGAAATTTGTTTTTACTACACGTTCATGGCGTTTGCCGCTATATTCAAATTAAAACGACTATTTACCGTAGAACGTCCAAGATGCGTCTGTTTCTGACAAGAGCTAAGGTCGTTTTTCGTGTTCAATTTCTTACATTGTGTCAACTAGTGGCGTAATTTTTTCTTTAAAACTACAGATTGCGTCTTGTAGGCTTTAGATTCAAACACGTGTGCAGACCGCATCATTTTTTCCTTTTCTCTCCGTTTCTACCCCGTCTGAACGGATATGCCGTTAGTCTTCATGTTATAACTAGTTGGTTTTCAGTGACACTAGAAAACGATGGCGTGGGCGAAGAAGTAGCAGCGTATCTTATCCCAATTTTTTTCCTACATTTCATTTTAACTGTTATCTTTCTAAATGGAGGAATTTTATCGTTGCATCACTGACCTTTCACCACAGTAGGATTGCTTCATCAACTTCTAGTTACATTTTTATTGGTCATTAGAAAAAATTATGCAATCGCCCACAACAGTTGCGTCATATTTATAAATTGACCGTAATTAAATAAACTAGTAGCATATATCTTGAAAACTAGAGCCAATCAACATTTTTTAATGTCATTTTCGTTTTCAGCACACCAAAATTAGTTAAGATCAGCTATTTTCATTTCTGGTACATTTTGGTTGTTGACTAGTGAATATGTCCTAGATATTTAACGCTGCTCTGTCTTAGCACACATTTGTCCCAGTTCAATTTCAGGTTGTAGAATGTAGCTCGGTAAATTACTTTTTGCAATATTTCATCATGATGTTGTGTATTCCTCCCAGCTATTAATATGTCATCAATTGTAGTTACAGCACCATCTATACCCTCCAGCATTTGGTCCATGATTCTCTGGAATATTTAAGGACTGGATTTAATACCAATTGGTAACCTGAGCTAAGGATATCTTCCTACTGGTGTGTTAAAAGTTGTGAGAAATGATGATCTCTGGGTAAGCTTGATCTGTAAGAAGCCATTTTTGGCATCAAGCACTGAAAATACCTTTGCATCCGGAATATTTGAGATGATTCCATCAACACTTCGCATGGAATAATGTTCCCTCTTGACTGCTCAATTCAGGTCTTTGGGATCAATGCAGAATCTGATTTTGCCAGTTTTATTCCGTGACCACCATCGAGCTCACCCAGTCAGTAGGCTCATTTACTTTTGCTATAAAGCCGTCTCCTTCCATTTCTTTACGTTTTTGCTTGATTTTCTCTCGTAAAACAACTGGTTGTTTCCTGGTTGCATGTACTAGTGGTTTACTTCTGGGTCTATTGTGAGATCAATTTCTTCTGGAAGTAATCATGTAGTCTTTACTAATTCTGGAAACACTCTAGCTAGGTCAAAAGTACTAGTGCGACAGATAAGACTAAGTTTCTCAGCTGTGTCTCCTGAGAGTATATTTTCTTGGTCTATGTTTATAATTAGGAATTCTGAAAAGTCTGCTTTCTTGTAAGAAATATGCAGGTCAACAGCGGCTACGGGCTTGATTAGATGATTTGAATAGGTTCTAAGAATTTTCCTTGATTTTCTTCCTTTTGGCTGCCCTCTGATCCTGCAAAAATCCTTTAGAGTTATTATATTGCACCGTGCACCTGTGTCAATTTTGAAGTACATGTCTGCTCTATTTATGCTTAGTTTGGTTTTCCATTTATCTGCATGAATAATATCGTCAAGTGAATTAATATCTATGTATTCAATAGGTTCTTCAGATGTGTGTTGGTGGTAGTCGTCTTGTACCATATTGATGGCTTTTTGCATGAGTCTTATCAGAAGAGAACAGAACCAACCCAAAGACGACTATCACACTCTCGACCGGCAGGGACAGATAACTATTTTTCGACTCAGGACAGGGCATAACAAACTGAATAAACACATGCACAAGCTACGATTGTCTGCTTCACCACTGTGCACATGTGGATTAAACGAACAAACTGCTGAGCATGTTCTACAGGACTGTCCTCTGTATGACCAGTTAAGAAAGATATACTGGCCCAATGACTCAACACTAAACTCAAAGCTATATGGAGTTAAAGAGGAACTTCAAACAACAGTCGAATTCATCACGAGAACTCGTCTGACGGTGTAAACATCAAAGATGCGATCGCAAGAAGAAGAAGAAGCATGAGTCTGCACATTTTTTCCAGTGCCCTTTTTTATTGCAAAAATTGCATGTAGAGATGATGGCCGGACAAACATTATGTCGAGTGGGAAAACCGCATCTTTTGGCAATCTAGGTGCTGTGAAGTGCTTTCTTGGTTTGTAACTACAGATTGCTGGTTGATTTTAGATTTCTTTGATTTGGCGTACTTCACAATTTTTCCTGGAGACCCTCTGTATGATTGAAGTCTGAACTTCACTATCTCGAACTAGTTTTAGCTGTCTTTGTGATAGTGTTGCTGCGCTATTTCTAACGTTTTGGATAGGGTTAGACTTTCTGCTCTATCTAGCAGTTTCTCTTGTAGTCGTATGTCGTCTACGCCGTCAATTTATTGAGTCAATCAGGATGTCATCTGAGTCTGTGTAGTCACAATCTAGGACAGGGGTCGGGAACCCGAGGCTCGCGAGCCGCATGCGGCTCTTTGAGCCATCTCGTGCGGCTCTCGGCTCTCAACTACTTAATTCTTAGTTAATGAGGGATACCATGTGATTTTTTTTTTCATATAGCTCTTCGATTTGTTAAAATGGAGACCAAATTAAATATTTGGCTCTTTGTCACGGAAAGGTTCCCGACCCCTGGTCTAGGAGAAGGAGTCTCAGGTCTTTTACAAAGTTGTCAAACCCTTTCCCCTGTCATTGTTTTCTTTGCTTCAGTTTGTGTCGAGCAATGCGTTTATTTTTCCGAGGCTGTACATATTTTTTCAAATTTTCCCATGACCACATCAAATTTGTCTCCTTCAGCCCAAGTGAGCGTTTTGTAAATTTCTCGTCCTTGTTCGCCTACCCAAGTGCCAAGCCACCCACATTTTTGTTTTTCCGAAGTCTGTGCTTGCGGTCCTTCTAAAACCAATTCGACGTAGCTTTTAAAGCGCTGGAATTCCTGGTACAGGTCTTGAGCCTGCCAATCAATCCGAGGCTGTTCAAAGGCAAATCCCGTGGCCATTACTTAACCTGTTAGTCGATGAACTGGTGGTGATATATAGCTTGTTATTGGTTAGGTCTAGTAGCCTGTATTATCTTTGTAGATGAAAGTACACGTTCACTGATACTTAGGCCGACCTTGATTTGCACTAATATAGCTAATATAGATGTACCGGCGACATAGGTAATATTCTGACACCATGTCAGGTTCTGCACTGTCAACCAAAATAGCAAATTCATAACACGAGACGAAGCGTTAACAATTCACATGTTTATTCATGGCGCTACTCCACTGACTAATCTGCAGCATAGCCTCCGCTAGTATTGGTTATTCTAAAAAGTGGAAACCAATACTCAATACATTACAAGTTTTTTGTCTTAATTCTTCTATCGCGGCGGTAGTCTTATTATTTTCCGCTCAGAACCCCCCCCCCCCTCTCAAGGCGTGTCTGGCTTTGATTTCGCTTCTGGCCCTCATTATAAATTCGTTGCTCAGTCCTCAGATGTCGGCTCTTATCTAGCGTACGATAACATTACATAAAACACACCTGCGTGCATGTTTTTAGTACGCCAGCCCAGGGGACGTTCCTCGCACGTAATGGTGTTTTGACTACTCTAGCTGATGCTCGGGTGGCAGCCTTAATAAAGGGGCTCTTGTGGTTGAGCGGCGTAGAGAGTCAACCCTTTGAAAGCCGGGTAACGTTAGGAATTACAGGGAATTTTGGTGTCTCGGATGTAAATTCTAGACTAATGTTTATGTTACTCGGGGTTATGTTAGAAAGCGGAGTGGCCCGAACACCTGCACAAAGCACGCCAACGCAGATGGCCAGGTCAGCGTCCCTTTCTGGACTATATAGCCTGATAGATTTTTAATGTCTTTACACGCGTTAACAAACTGGGCCCGAAGATACATCGAATGAGACGTAGGCAGTTGTGAGCAAAAGATTCGACCGCGTCGCTAAAATTCTTGGTATCTCGGGGTGAGTTGACATTTGTCATACCATATATGCTTAGTTATTAGTGTGCATATAACTGATAGCAGTGACTTTCGGGTTTTTTCCCTGTGACCACTCCTCAGTAATTTATTCTGTGCCAATGTAGCGCAGTCAACAACCTAAGCTAACAGATGCTTAATCTGTTTAGGGCCTCATAGTTTTGTTAGTGTTTGCAATGGGTTAACAGTTAAGCTTAAGCTGACATTACTTTTGGGGATGTACAGTTGTGTAAATTATTCATATAAATCTGACTAGTAAGTGTGTTCGCTATAACGACGGAATTGTGGGAGGTAGTCATTTTTTTTTTTTTGGGAGCAACTTCTCATGGCAGGGTGTGGAACCATGAAATGGCATTTGTGTAGTTTAGAAATCCACGTAATGATGTAAACTAAATAGTACATCCTCTCAACGGGGACTACATGGTTGGACAACCCATATGTTGAGTTGGAAGAGGACATTGAGTCGATTTTTTCTGTCAGAGCAAACGCTCACACATATATATTAGCCTATGCGGGATGCATGTTGAGAATGATATTATGGAATTCACAGGAGGGAAACTCGTGTGGAAAGAGACAGCACAGAGACTTGCCTAGCAATAATAAAACAGATACTGTAGTATAACATTAAAGTTATAATTTTATTTTGCTTGAGATAATGGGTGTTTATTTGGTCTTAGTTCCAGGTAATCCCCCACCGTTAAAGCAAAGGACTACACGTACGCAACGGATGGAATGCACCATTCTTCCTTCTACCAAACGGTATTCCGGTAAGCAGATAACACGATGAGTGTCAACAAGTACATGTCAACTATATTTCGCGTAACCTCCTCAATAAGCAGGTGGAAAAATTACGTGAATAGCCTTCACGGCGGTGTAGAACCAACGACTCAGCCTGACGTCAAGTATTGTGCAGTAGTGGTTCCCTACTCGCCTATTTATTACAAGTCAGAGCTTAGTGGCATGCAGCATGTCCATCAACACATCCTCGCCAGTTTAATTGAAATGATCTTACTGTGTTCTTAAACGGAGTACGCAGTTCCAACAAAAGGTCTCAAACAGACCCAACCGGATTACGCATCGAGTACCATACACGAGGCACGCCTGTTATAATTCACCGCGCCGGAAAAGAGCACCAATGCAGAAGGTTGCCCTTACTTGACCTCGATTTGTTATGTCTTTTGGTCAGCACGGACCCGGCGTGTATTAGTGGTCAGAATATAGACAGAGTAAAACTATCAGCCTAACTAGCTTTGCATTGTGAAGATAGCGAGGATAGCGCTCCAGGTGATTTAACATAAAGCCACTGACTGTATTTTGTATTTTTCACAGGCAGCTGAAGGATTGTTAACTCTCTGTTTATTTAATTTGTCGGTGTCCAACAGGATGGTTTTTTGTGTGTTTTCCTTGATATATGAATTGATGTTAACTTTGCTATTTGATCAATTACACTGACAAACAACATTTTTCTTTCTTATATAAGAATAAGTGTTCTTAGGTCAGTTTCTTGCGCTGATTTCAAATCTGAAATCCGTTTATCTCTATCACGTCGGGTTCTTAAGATATTTGTGAAAAAATATATTTTTGGGAAACCGTTATTTGCTCCGTTTCATTTTTACTACATAACTTATTAAAAATTAATAAAATGCAAAATAATTCTACTTTTTATACTGCTAAAAGATGCATGACATATGTTACGCTATTTTTCAAATAGTTACTGTATTTTGAAATAATTCTGAGCGAAATATGGCTTCTAGAAGTTGTAGAAATTCGGCTAATCTGTTCTGTTACGTGTGCGGATATTTTACTGATCGTGTTCACCAGAAAAACTTTACACCATTACTAAAGAAAGCATATGAACTTTATTTCGATTCGAAAGTTGATGATGCAAATAAATCTTGGAAGCCAAATGCAGTTTGTTCGACTTGTTCAAATACATTGGCAGGTTGGTTACGAAAATCGCCGAAGCATAAGTCGATGCCTTTTGGAGTGCCAGTAATATGGCGTGAACCGACAAATCACGCTACTGATTGTTACTTCTGTTTGACATATATCCATGGTTTCACTTTTAAAATTAGAAAGTCTGTGGTTTATCCAAATATTGAATCGGTTTCGAAACCAGTGCCTCATGATCAAATCACGTGTCCGATCCCAGTTCCACCAGAACAGTATCCATTGGACGTGAATGAACCATCAGAAAGTGATAGTTTACCTGCTTTAGAAACTAATTCTGACTCGGATTATATACCGGTGAATGATGGTGTTCACTTAATTAACCATTCAGAACTTTCAGATCTAATACGTGATCTCGCTCTTACCAAAATTACAAGCGAAATTACTCGGTTCGCGACTCAAAGAATGGAATCTTTTAGCGCCCAATACTCCGATATCTAAATTTCGTCATAGACACAGAGAACTTGTTCAATACTTTGAGATGGATGATGACATTTGCTATTGCAAAGATGTAAACGGTCTAATGGTGCACCTCGGTCATGAGCACATAGTCAACGAATGTCGACTTTTCATCGACTCTTCCAAGACTAGTCTAAAAGCCGTGTTATTGCATAACGGAAATTTATTTTCTTCAATTCCAGTCGCCTACTCTGTTCATATGAAAGAAACTTATGACAATATGGCTATACTTTTGGCAAAAATAAAGTACAATGACTACCAATGGCGGATTTGTGGAGACCTAAAGGTCATTGCAATTCTCACAGACATGCAGACTGGGTATACTAAATTGTGATGCTTCCTATGTGAATGGGACAGCCGCAACAGACAGGAACATCATGCAAGAAAGGTGTGGCCTATCAGGGATCGTATGCAGCTCGGGCATAAAAATGTAAAACACGAGCCATTAGTTAACACAGACAGCATCATTTTTACCACAGTTACATATAAAGTTGGGGCTCATGAAGAATTTCGTAAAAGCTTTAGATAAAACAAGCAAAACTTTCACTTATCTTCGAGAAAAGTTTCCGCAAGTTAGCGATGCAAAGATAAAGGAAGGTATCTTTGTAGGACCTCAGGTTAGGAAAGTTATTGGTGCATATTGTTAAGCAGTGCATAGATGCATACAGAATTATGGTCTGTAACATGTCCCTCAAAATCCATTTGCTCGATTCGCATCTTGACTTTTTCCCTGACAACCTTGGCGAAGTCAGCGATGAACATGGAGAACGATTCCATCAAGATATCGCCGTAATGGAGTCACGTTATCAAGGACGGTGGAGTGTAACCATGCTTGCCGATTATTGTTGGATGCTTCATCGCCATGTACCACATGCCATTCACCGACGAAAGTCGACTGCGAAGAAATTCAAGCTAGATAACTGTTACACTTCTTGTACGAATGATGTTGTAATACTATATGCGTTGTTAAAAAACTTCAATTGCGTATTTCTAGAGATCCCGACCTGATAGAGAAAAACGGTTTGCAGATTTAAAAACAGCGCATTAAAATTGACCAGAAAAACATAGCTATTTGACAGTGTTATTAATTGCTGAGATTTTATTCTTTTCTTCTATACAAGCTAAAGAGAACTTTAATAAATTTTAACCTTTTTTGTTAATGCGTTGTTCAAGACCTTCATCCATACCTATTTAAGCTCTTACTATTTCTCTATCTGTCTGTGAGAAAGAAGAGAGAGAGCAGGTGATACTCAAGACTCCATAAGTGAGTTGTGGGCTTGGAAAGAGTGATAGGCGTTAATAGAGCTCCTTCCAGGTCGTCTAAGTTCTCCATAATTTCACACCTTATCTGTGTTTTCTGTATAAATCTTGCAGTTCACTCACTTTGTCTTACTCGACAAATACTGTACTCTAAAAATTACCCAACTCACGACAGTGTGTAACATTTTATTGACATGAGACACTGGCTAATTCAGCATGTTATTTGTTTGGTTTGAGAGCCGCGCTAGTGTAATGGTTACCACATTGCGCTGGCGATCAGGTGTTCCAGCCTGGGCGAGAGCAAGTGAAGGAGTGTCATCGACCGGGATTTTGACTGAATAACCTGAACGGCTCCTGAGATAAACCCTCTGTGGATGGGAAGGAGCGAAGCTCCTGACCGGGTTGGAAGGAAAGTCCACAGGCTCCCCAGCCTCGCAATGACATGTGATTGGGCCGAAGGGCTGAAAGCCCAAGTGCCGCTGGTTAAGGAAAAAAAAAATTGTTTATTATTTTCTTTCCGTCGCAATGCAACAAAAGTTAAACAGTGTTTTTTTTCTTTCTTTTCTAAACCCTGTGTTACCATCCAAAAACGATCGAGGTGACTAGATTATTTGCCTGGTATTTTATAATATTAAGGTGACAGAAGGTGATTTATTTTTTCTGGTTTTGATTATGAAGTTTTTCTTCTTCTTCTTTTCTCTTCTTCCCCCCCGCCCCCCTTTACGTTTGTTGGTTTTTTTAAATTCTTCATATTGAACTTATTATTAGTGATATTTATTGAACTGTCTTACACACAATGTACATGTTCTGGCTATTCTTTTGGTGAAAAATATGATGGAATCTGGATATTCTTTAGTTAATGTCTCTGAGGTTTGCCTTCTTTTGGCGAGGCATTGTTCTTTCAGCCTAGATAGAAGTCCGTTGGTTATATCAAAGCTCAATTTGTTTGCCGTTCAAAAATAAATGAACTCTGTCAACTCAGATTTTTTTTGGGGGGGGGGGGGGGGGGGGGGGGGGGTTAAAGTAGGAGTTTTGCCTCGTTTTGGCCAGGCGCGCTTGTACATCCTAGACGCAAATTCCGTAGGTTATATTAGGGCGCATGTCAAAATATTAAAGGCACCGTAGTCTTGGTGTTATTACATTCAACTCAAGTGCCGTGTTAATAAGTACTAAGCCATGATAAGGACCACTAGTTTCGGTCAGCTAGCATGGTAAAGTCCTGACAAAGGTTCGCCCTGGAAGCACTGCTAGCGCTTGTATCGTTGTTATAAAAGGACTGATAGGTACGCCGCTGTATGCATTTGTACCATCTTAGTTCTTTAAAAGAAAACATTTTAAAGTCCTGCTTTTTTTTTTTCTTTTTGCTCAGAACATTTAGCATATTCTGTGTTTTTATCTTGTCTAATAATGAAACAAGACGATTTTTTTTTTTTTTTTAGCCAAGCGGAAATGATGGATTATCTTCTCATCGTCAGGTAAAATACACGACAATGACAACCAGGGACACTGGGTTAGAGCAATTGTGCACTTACTTTTTTCTCAAGCGTTTACTAGTTTTACGTTGTTCCCCTCCCCCCCACTCTCTCTCTCTCTCTCTCTCTCTCTCTCTCTCTCTCTCTCTCTCTCTCTCTCTCTCTCTCTCTCGCTTTCTCACAGCTGGTTTATGTTAGGTGTAGCCATATGTCCCCGGCATTTAGAAGATTAATCGTCTACAATTTATGGTCATCATGAAGTGTTGTTGTAGGAGGGAGGTCATGGTACGACCTGGAACTGTTATCTCGACTCTGGTCTTACGAAGCAGTAGCTTCAATAAAAATGACGCATTATATTTTTAAAAAATATGTATCTTATTGCCTTGAGTCATAAAGTTTGCTACACTACTACTTTCTCAAATCTGAGCTGGGCCCCCAGTGTGGCGTTACTTGAACAGATGATTTCTTCTTCTTCTTCTTCCGTCCTTAGCCACCGACCGTCAAAGCAGTCAGTGCCCATTACGCCTAGTGGCGTCTTAGGGCAACAGCAGATAGGTTTTCTTTGCCATTGTTTCCCATCACGCCTATTGGCGTCTTTAGGGCAACGGCAAATCAATCCATTTGCTGTTGTTTCCGTAATCGAAGTGACTTGCAAACGGGTGATCAGCCCGTTGGTGAACAGATGATTTGCGCGTGAATAATGAAAACTGAATATGTTATGCTGATAGATCATACAAGGAGTGTTCTCGTTGTTATCAAATTGGTATTCTAATATATCTGTCATCATCATTTTCCTGTTTGCTGCCCATAGAGCATGCATTCACCCTTGTAGCCATTTCCCAAGAAGCTTCCACTAAAGCATTAAAATGTTCTTGCACTTTCTATGGTGTCTAATATATTCTTGCACTTTCTATGGTATCTAATATGTTCTTGCACTTTCTATGGTGTCTGATATGTTCTTGCACTTTCTATGGTGTCTAATATGTTCTTGCACTTTCTATGGTGTCTAATGTGTTCTTGCACTTTCTATGGTGTCTAATATGTTCTTGCACTTTCTATGGTATCTAATATGTTCTTGCATTTTCTATGATGCCTAATATGTTCTTGCACTTTCTATGGTGTCTAATACAAGGGGATTGACATAAGTCTTGGGCCTGACCATGAAGGAGTCACAGGAGGAAGATGAAATTTGGCACATTTAAAGTTCATCATATTTGCACTGAATGTGTGAAGTACGCGTTTGTTTCTTCAATGGGTTTTCCCGCTACGGTGCACGGCGCAATGTACCCTATTGACCGGATCTGCTGCTCCAAAGATTTGACAAAACAATGGAAAAGAAGGAGGCCAGAGCTGTGATAAAATTTCTGATGTTTCAGGGAAAAACACCTACAGAAATACACAGGGAGATGGAACCAGTGTTTCGTGATTCTTGTCTTTCATATACTTCGGTAAAAAACTAGTGTCTACATTTTAAGTGCGGCCGCTCAAATGTTGCTGATCTGCCAAGATCTGGTAGACCAGCCTCGGAGTGCAACGATGAAAATGCAACAATAGTGAAGAAAATCATTGACCAGGATCGAAAAATGACAATTGTGAAGATAGCTAGTAGAGTAAAACTAAATGAAAGAACAGTTTATAGAATTTTTACACAACAGACTGAACATGAGAAAAGTGTGTGCACGCTGGGTTCCGCGACTGTTGACACGTGAACAGAAGCAAACGAGGGTACATTTCTGTCAACAGTTGCTCAAAAAGTGTCAGTCAAAAAAATTTTTGGAGACCATGGTGACAGTAGATGAGACTTGGGTACACCATTATGACCCCGAATCCAAAATTGCCAGCATGCAATGGAAAACCCCGGGTTCCCCAACACCTATCAAGCCGAGGGCGCAGAAATCTGCAGGAAAAGTGATGCTGACTGTTTTTTGGGATGGCAAAGGTGTCCTTTTGAAAGATTATCTGCCTCGTGGCAACACAGTTAATGGACAGTACAATGCAGATCTTCTCACAAAACTAAGAAAGGTTATGACCAGGAAACGAGGGATAACGCGCACTCAAAATCTTCCTTTGCTTCAAGACAACGCGCCCTCTCACAAAGCACGGCTTGTGCAGCTAGCAGCCAACGATTTGAATATTGAAATTCTTCCACACCCACCATATTCTCCAGATTTGGCTTCATCAGACTTTTTCCTCTTCCCAAATCTTAAAAAAAACAGCTAAAAGGAAATCATTTTGACAGCGATGAAGAAGTTATACTGTCATGTGATGACTGGTTTAGTTTGAAAAATAGGGTGTTCTACTCCCAAGGTCTTTTCAAGGTCAAGCAGAGATGGCAGAAGTGTGTCAATTCAGACGGTGGCTATATTGAAAAGGAATAAATACTATACAAAATTTCAGCTCTCTGTGACATGTCCTTCATGGTCAGGCCCAAGACTTATGTCAATCCCCTTGTATGTTCTTGCATTTTCTATGGTGTCTACTGTGTTCTTGCACTTTCTGTGGTGTCTAATATGTTCTTGCACTTTCTATGGTGTCTAATATGTTCTTGCACTTTCTATGTTGTCTAATATGTTCTTGCCGTAGTAGTTTCTGTAGTATCTATAGCAGTTAGTTTTATATTTTTAGGTTGCCAGGCCCATGCACGCCCTTATAATTAATTGTCTCTTGCGTCATTGCCTGAGAGAACAGTATCCCTGTTCTTTGTCTCCACAGAGACTCTTGGCACATATACAGGTTGATTATACCTACTATATTGCCTGTCTTTTCGTCTATGTGTTCTTAGTTGCCCGTCTATGCAGGCGTATGCCTGGCTGTCTGCCTGTTTTTCTGTTTGACTAAACATCATCATGATTTCGTGTTTGCTGCTTTTAGAGCATTACGCCAAAAGTCCAGCTGGTCTCCTTGCAGGCAGCCTGACGGGTTATTCATGTGCTGTCGCAGCGATAGTTTCTCTAACATTGTGTTTTACGTGATGAGGTTGTCTGTCCAATGCACAACCTAATATTTGTCACCTCTTACATATCTTTGTGTCATTAATGACCCCCGGGACCTATACGGGACAATGATTATATACGATTAACGTCAATAAATAATTGTTGATGTATAAATGTACCGCGGCACCCTTGTCATTGCTAACAAATATGAAGATATATATTTACTTGTAAGATTCCATTTTCTGAGTCATTTCTTACGTGGGTAGAGATTATTCCGAACTGTACTAGAAAACACGCTCTTCTGAAACCTATCTCTCAGGACTGAATACTGCGTCAGTGAGTTAAACATGGAAATATAGGGGAAATCCCCCAAACATTTTTTGTCTCTCTGAGTCACACAGAGCAGAGGTATGCAACCTGATGTGTGTCTGTCGCTACTAGTGTGGCGAACGAGATGTGAGATTTGTCAGACTACCAAAAGAGTTATTGAAAATTGAATGCAACGTGGGCAGCGAAATACAGACGAATGAAAGAGTGTATCTTAAACAATTCTTGACTGCTATCTGCGAACATAAATAAGTGCAAGTTTTAAATAATTGATACAACTAAGTGACCACTTAAGCATTTAAAAAGTAGGAAAGAGAATAAAATATTAACTTGAGTTCTCTGCTTGATGCTGAATTATGGGGAACAAACTGATCCGCAGCACTTTGATTGCAGGTTCACCGCTTGGTGGTGTGTTCACCAAGTTACCCATCCTAATATCGAGTTAATTGACCACAAGAGGGTGGTGTGCAGAATCTAAATACTGTATTTGTATGGTTAGAATTACTGGTCATCAGATGTCTATCGTACTTGATGCCGTTTAGTAGGGCATCAGTCTTTGGCAGTCTTTTGGTATTTATGTCTAGCAGGTCATAGGTAAACGACTATGTCTGTATTTCTGTCAAGAGGATTATCAGTTAGTGAAGTCCTTCTGTATTTCTGTCTGGCAGGGCATCCGTAACTGGCATTATATCTGTATTTCTATCTAACAGGGCAAAGGCAACTGACAGTCAGTTTGTATTTCTGTCTGGCAAGACATTAGCAACTGGCATTCTGTCTATATTTATATCTAGCAGGGATCAGAACTATATTTCAGTCTATCAGGGCATCAGTACTTGATAGTCTATCTGTATTTCTTTCTTGCAAGGAATCAGTAGCCGACAGTTTGTCTGTATTTCTATCTAGCATAGCATCGGGGATTGGCAGTCTGTCTGTGTTTATGTCTATAACATGCCGCCTGCATTGATTACAAGAAATCAGTTAAGTTCAATCTGCGGTAATCTATATCTAAGGAGTATTACTGTTCGCATATTTATTACATTGCATTTATTACTGCCCACTAAATTCAAGTCAGTCACTTAATTAAATTGTATACATCGAATACTGCTCTATCATATTCAAACCACATTCATATGAAAGTGTTCACAGTATGATTGAGCGTCGATCATGAAATGAAAAATACCAGTAAAAAACAACAGAGTCGGTACATTTTAAAAAGCCAAAAGTTTCCTTTGTTTTCGTCAAGTTAGATTAGCTGCAGAAATGACGCTTTTTTAAAATAAATGTTTATCAGCAATATTTCTCGCGGGAGTTATGTTCTAACACACGTATCCAGGCACTCTTCCTTTGTCTTAAAGTTGTTCTTGTTTCCCGAGCAACCTCCATAGACAAAAGACTCGCAGGCGGACGTAACTGCGTTGTAGTAATAGTTATAGAAGAGCGCTTGGCAAGGTCCAGTCTCTGGTTTTAGGGAGCAGTAGTCAGCTGTAAGAGAAAGAGGATTCAGATTTGAAACATGTCTGATGTAATCATCTTTGCTTCAAATAAGAACCTGTTTTACAAAAAGTCGATCAGAAGATGTCAGACTTGGTTGCGTGTCTTCGCCACAAAGATATACTACGCCTAGACAGCAGAAATATACTCTGTAATTCATTTACAAACACACCCCCCCCCCATAGGCTGTCAGTCAATTGACGCTAGGCCCCCTGTCTGCACCATCCATTATTTCCATGTCTTCCGTACTTATGTCTCCAGTTCTCTTCTCTATACCATCTTGGGTACCTCTCAGCTTCTGTTGCCATAGCAATTTCAGACAGGGCCTCCATGTTAGGCTGTCGGCTGCTTTCCTGTGTTTGTTTTCTAACCAGTGCCAAGATCTTTCCCTAATTTCTGGTCCCCATGGTATTTGCTTGGTTCTCACTCCCACTCCAACATTTTGATCTTGTTATTGTATTGAAACCCTTATTTTTCTGTACAAGCAACGATTTATGAAAATCTGTAACGTTTTTTATTGTAGTTTTTGTTGTTCCCTGTGCGGGATACTAATATTGTTCAGCTGTGGAGAAAATAAAATAGCGTTCCGAAAACAGCAAAGAGGTTTTTAAAGTAGTGCTGCTCTTATCTTCTTTCTCTCTTGTTGTTTGGCTTTTTTTCGTGTATAGTTGTTATGTTTTCATATAGTTGTTATGAATTGGTATAAGTCTGTGACAAGTCAAATCTGCGATCGTTACATTTTCCTGTGACCTCCTTCAATTCTCTCCTGTACCCTTCCTGTTATTTTTTTCTCATCCGCTCCTTATCACATTTTCCCGCTCTCGTCGACCAAAGTTATTTTATCATATATTGACACTCCTTACGGATACATGACAGCGTGGCCTGTTTGCAGCCACGTCGACGTGGTTGTTTAATCGCTAACCAGACGGATTAGGAGTTTATATTCAGCAACATTCTTACTGTTAACCCAGGTTTTTGTCGGGGAAGGTAGATAACAACCGTTTGATTCTTGAGCATGGATGGAAGAAATTGCCACGAAGCCATGTTGTTCGAGTTTTCCATTATGGATAACAGATGGTATTTGGAATTGGGTGTAAGTTACAAACATGACATGCCCAAATACATATTTGTATTCGGACACTTATTTATGGTTGGTTTGGCATGAAAATGTTAAGATAAACTACTTCTCATTGGAGCTTTCCCCAACAAAGCAACGTGTGTGGACGAAAATTTCGCTAATAACACAGCATTTTGAGGCTACTTTACTGGCTTCCAGTTTTGTCAAGGAGAAATCACATACAGCCGAAATAAGAGCTCGTAACCAGGACACCCCGTAAGACCGCCACAGGATTAGGAGTAGCTGCTAAAATTAGAGAGCATAAAACTCTTAAGAATACTGCATGCCCAAGCCTTAGGACCCTCCTGAAGTGGGAATAGTAGAAGGATTCACTACACTGTAACTTCATCTGTCTGAGCGATTAGTACATCTTAAACTAGTTACAGTAAGTTAGAACCATTTTGTGCACAAGCCTTTGTATTAATTTGCCACATATCGGGTTTGTGGTACAAGTTACCAGCAGTCGACGCTAACCTATACCAGACGGGTCTTGAAGACGCTTGACAATCTAAGAACCTCGGCTTTGTTGCTACTGCCACCAGATTTGACTATTGAAGAGAAGAACCAGCCGAAAGCACATGTGGGAACCAACAGCGACTGAAGCAGATGCCAAGTGGCCCCACACCCTCCAATTAAGTAACTTACAAGCACAGCCAATTTCAAAGTTTTTCCTATTTTCACCAAAATTTAACATCATCCGATGATGACAAATATCATCGCTTCATTTTTATAAAAAAAAACTTTATTTATATTACATTGTTAACCCGTAAGTGATTATTAAACCTGTTTATCTGTAAAATCTATAGTTGGATTAATCACTGTTGAGTGAATTGTATGTTTGCACCCGTATGACTCATTGTTTTAAATACATAACCATATAGAGATATTAAATTAATAGTTGCTGAATCATCTTCAGCTGGGGGCTCAGGAAATACAAATCAATATTTCCTCACAAAAGGAGCAGGAGAATAATAAGTTCATGACAGCTTAGATGATCTGAGTTGTTATGCTTGCTTTTCTTTAAAAACCTGTGAGGCTCCCTGAAGTAGAAGTATCATTCTTCTATTTATATCTTTGCCAAGGGTAATCTTGAGCGAAGGTTGTCTAGTGTTCTACTTCTTTATTTCCTACGAGTGCCTGATAACATACCTTTATGTTTGTCTCATATTAATACATTTGAAGACCCTCATTTGCATATTCTAAGTTTGGCCATTGTTGAACCACTATTGCAGAGCAGATGAGAAAATATTATCACAAAGTGCACAGCTTCTAGCCTTGAATTTGTATACAGTGATGCTGCCCGATTAACTAAATACCACTGTGGGATAGGGGCCATGACGGGGTGGTTAAAAGAAAGTTTTATTCTTTCCATTAAGCAAGTCACTTTTTATGCCTTGTGTGCGTGTGTGTGTGTAATTCTAGTTTTTATTTATTGTGTGGTTAATATTAATTAATGATAGTAGCAATTAACTTGTCTTATTGTGACATGGTGGTCGCATTTTCAACGCGAGAACATACGATTTTTCCAAATTAATTTATGTGATCGTCACTGCAATACATACAACTACGGAAGTTGCAGGTTTGTTCAGATTTTCAGACTACTTAAACAGGAAACGAAAAATGCACGTGATATGGAACTTTGGAACTGTACCCTGACATTTAAATCATCATCATCATTACCCGTTTCAGTCCCTGTGGAGCATCGAACCACCACGGCAGCTGACTTCAGACATTCGGCACCAAAGCATTTATGTGCTGATGCAGCGGTGGCTCCTTTAGCAATTTGTTTCGTGGTGAGGGTGCCAGTCCCGTGGTCGACCTCACATTAGTCACCTCTTACGACTGTCTCAGGGAATATTTGTCTCGTTTCTCTCTTGGTCTCTTCAGAGACCCGCGGAAACTTCATGGGACGAGTCATTGAAGTGAAAAAAAGATAGCTCTATAGCAGATACTGCCGTAGGGGAGTGAAGTGTTAGAGATGTCACTTATTAGGTCCAGCATCGAGAGGTGGGGGGGGGGTGACCAGTTCCCTTCCTCACTGCCTTTGACTTCACTAACTCAAGTGCAAAGTCAGGTACACATTTACAGCTGGGTAGACAAGCGTGTCGATACGGTGAATGGAACCCGACACCTTTGCCGCGAGAGATTAGCTCTCTAACCACTCTGCCAATCGGACGCTGTGATTAAAGTAGGTCTTTTATTGTACGGCAAGTATTGATAAATAAGTACAGACTGTTTTAAGCCTAGCTAACGGCTGTATCCGAACACCTGAAATCTGAGTTGCCCGAACACGAGTCGAGTCATTGAAATTGAAGTCTCTTATTGTACCAGATGATGATAAATAAATACAGACGGTTATGATAGGAAACTTACGGATCTGTCCGAAGACCTGAAAACTGAGGTGGCCGAACATAACGACGAGAAGTGTAATCTTCATGGCGGTAAAACTAGCCATTATCGAAACCAGACAGATCTGTGAGATAAGGATGTGTCGGCGACTACTTTTAAGCGTGTCTTATCTTGTAGCAGCGTTGGTTTTATGTTTAATGCAGCATTTAAAAAAAAACGCACACAAAAAGTCGTGCTTACAATAGCTCTATCTTTATGAACCATATCTTCTTGTACATTTTTGTGAACATTTTCTTCACAGACATAAAGTAGAACAAGGATTATGTTGTTCATACTAAGGAAGCTTCAGTCATCAGCAAACAAAACAAAATAGATAAATAACAAACCACAATGGCAAACAACATGGTCACAATTTGAATTGAAAAAGAAAATGTTGGTCACTTCGACATTGGTGATGTTTTCTTATCCAGGCGTACTTTTTTTAATTTTTATAAATCATTACCTCGCACTCTTTGTCAGTTAAGATTTGCAGTTAGCATTAACTTCGCATTTTTTTGGTTTCAAATTAAAAATAAATAAATAAATAAAATATGGAGTGATGGAGCATGTATAACGAACGAATGCATAAGAAGTACAGGGGAACAACCTTTAGGGACCCACTATTATCTTGCACCGCAATTATCTGAAATTTAGATGAAACGATAAGTCAAAATCGGCTGTGTCCAAGCCGGCCTAAACATGGTAGATTAAACTGAACACTATGTTTAAAACAAAAGGACTGAGAGTTACTTAACTTGCCCTCGCAGATGACCTATGTGGTTGAAGAAACGTCACAGCACTTTTAATCATCTGACACCCGCTCCTTTCATTTCGTAGTTAACTATTTCCCTTACTTAAATGCAGTTATTTATACTTTATTTAATAGTGCGTGTGTGCTCGCATGCAAAGTTTCAGTTGTCTGGGATAAGTGCAGCATCAAATGTTGAGCGCCACAGATTTGAAACGCCACAATAGATACATCTTTACGTTCGAGTTTATCATTATTGTTTCCGTGATGACTTCTTATGGAGAAACTGCCCTTGCAGGAGGCCTGGACCATAGTATTCATCAACTGCTTGTGGGAAACATCGTTCACAACATCAGGAGATACAGAAAATGTAGAGGAGACATGGATAAACACAAAAAAGAACAAGTAAATCAATGTAAGGATGGTAAATAATCAGAACAGGGGGCAAAAACGTGTATGACAGAACCATCAATATGGAAATAATTTGGCATAATTATTGTGGCAACATCTTTGGTCGACGAGAGCGGAACAAATGTGATAAGGAGCGGATGAGAAAAAAGAACAGGAAGGGTACAGGAGAGAGTTGAAGGAGGTCACAGGAAAATGTAACGATCGCAGATTTGACTTGTCACAGATTTATACCAACTCATGACAACTATATAATAAGCACACGAAAAAAAAGCCAAAATAACAAGAGAGAAAGAAAATAAGAGCAGCACTAATTTAGAAACCTCTTTCCTGTGTTCGGAACACGCTATTTTATTTTCTAACCTTGAGAATATGAAAGCCGCCGTCAAAGCAATTTTGCCTCATGTCGCTTCCACAAAGGATAAGCCAATGCATGAAAAATGCCCAGAAGGACATAATTCTTGGTGTGGCTATAAGAAGGACGCACTGTCTTATAAGCACAAGAATGGCCTACCGCAGGCAGTGGTAGAATGCATTCAACCAGTGTTTGATGACCTGGCGGATGAGTCCCTACTGTCAAAATGTCTCCACGAAAGGACACAAAGCAAATTAATATGGGATAGATATGCAAAAGAACATTTTGTGGATAGATTCACAGTAGAAGAGGCTGTGTGGTATGCAGTATCTTATTTTAATGATGGATACTCATCAGTTCTCAAGCTCATGACAAAACTTGGAGTACCAGGGAGTAGATTTAGTGAGAATATGTGCGAAGCTGAAGAACAACACAGAATTACCAACTCCATCAAAAAGTCTTCTGACAAAGTAAAAGCAAGAAGAAAGACTTTGAGAGGCATCAGAAAAGGGTTTACTGACAAGGCAGAAGAAAAGGAAGGGGATATGTATACTCTTGGAGGTCATTAAGATAAGGTAAGTGCACAATATAACTTTTTGTTAACACATTTTTCTCCTTTTTTCTTCTTTTTCTCACTTTCCTTATTTAGCACGACAGGTACATTTTGAGACGCGATATCTCAAGAATGAATTGTTGGAATGCTCTGAAACTTTGCAGAGTGTTTTTTAACATCTTAAACCTTGTCCTGAACCAAATTTTGATTTGCGTTCTCAATTTGTTTTACTTGTAGAGATGTTTTGCATACTAATGAGGTTCGATTAATTTCCAATTTTTTTTTTATTTTTACAAATGGTCACACATAGGACATGCTATATCCCAAATATTTTTGGTTTAGGACATAATGCACTCACTTGTGGACTTGTATGCAGAATTTCAACTCTATATGTTGAGAAATAATTATGTTATGTGGGTTTAAAATAACCCTGCATTTTTTATACTGCGGCGGCCATTTTGAATAGCTAATTAGCATAATTATGCAATCACTCATGGTTAGATTTCTCTCTTACCAAGGAACATTTTGACATATATAGGCAAAATGTAAAGTTATATATAAGAAAAATTTATGTTTCTACCACACGGCTACCTTAATTAAGTGCCTGTATGTGAGTTTTCGTCATCGCATGGCATGTCATCTCATCTCATAATCGAAACCTCTTCTACCCCGTGAAACGAGGTGTAGAGGAGACCCAAGTGCACAAAGCCCATGGGTGGGACATGTAATCGAAGTGACTTGGCAAACAGGTGATTAGCCCATTGTGCCATGGCATGTCAATGGCTGTTAATAATCAGTTACTTTCACAATCTTATTATTTATTTAATGTGTCATAAAACAGCATAAAGATACTACCTTGCACTCTTACAGGATCTTCAAATGGAACGTTTTAGCTCAAATAAAGGCCGAGGGAAACAGGTTTAAACATAAATAACAGAACATCATAGTTGGGGAAAACTGAAAGAGAAAGACCTGAATTAATTGGGCTGGCTTGTACAATACAAATTCGGTTTTGTAACAAATGTCGGATTACTAACTTTCTAAAATGACTGAACCATAGATTTTTAAAAAAAATAAGGTTTTGTCTCATTTTGTCGAGGCGCGTCCTATAGATATTCTCTCTGGCAAATCAGATAAGGTAGATCGTGATTTACACAGACCTCGAACTGATTTCCGTGTAATCTAACATTGTTGTTTAGGAGAATCGTGCCATGGCCGTGTTACTGAAATCATACAAGTGAAGACAACATATGAGTCTGGTTTTTATTTTTTGTTATTTTTGTCGCAGATATATTTGATGGTGCACTCCAATTGACGTTGAATGAGAATCCAATTGTCGCATAAAGAGTTTTGTATAGTAAGGAAGATGTGTAAGAAAGCACATAGACCTTTAGACACTAGTTTTCACAGATGTGAGCTAGTGTTGAGGGAAAGAGTTAACAGAAGGGCACAGGTTGGTGTCAGTGATTCTCTCACCTTTTAGACTGCCAACTCATGTATTTTTCTGGCGACGACTAACTCTTTCTTACTCAAATCTTTTTAAAGATGAACTAGTAGTAACAAGTAATACAAAGAGGGTTGAGAATGTTTTTCTGAACAGAACATATAATCTACTAAGTCAAACTCCGAATGATGGTGAGTTACAGAATGTACATAATTACTTTAATTACAGTGAAAAAATAAAATCAATGTTGACATGTACTTTGAATAAAAGAAATACTAGGAAATGTAGAACTGTCAGTGTCTTTGGTTCAGATAAGAAGTAAGAGGCTATTTTCCTCACTGACGAAAAGTTTATTCCTATGGCTATTTCGTGGAAAAGTGAATTCTGATTTTGGTCTGGGTTTTAAGTAGACTTATCTGCTTCAGTCCAAGAGATGACTAGGCTTTCCGTTAACCTGGTTGTGAAGTTGCGTTATGAAGTTCAGGTGCTGACGATGTGTTGACTGCTTAAATCGGTAGACTGCTCAGGGTTGCTGACTAGTGATATCACCGCTAAAAACTCAGCATATGTTCGCATGAAGTTAAAATATTTCCTGATTCCCACGCCAAGAGTTAATTATTTCCCGTTTCTCGTTCAGCCATGACAGAAGATTTATCGGGCGGTCTCCAGTTGACCACTGAACACGGAAATTTAATACTCTGGGAACCACTGGTTTCTACCAAGCTAATAAATCGTATAGACATCTTTAAAGAAATGCTTTTAAGTGCCTTTGCAGGAGAAGCTAGAATTTTGGATCGAATGACAGGACTATTAGCGAGGAAGGAAAAGAAAAGTAAGGAATTTTAACATAATCTAGACAAAATCTTCGAGCACTCTGTGACAATTTTATATATGAATTATTTTATTTTATTTATTTATTTTGTTGTTGTTATTTTCTCTCTGTGTCGCTTCCAGAACATTACAGAAGAAAATGGAAGTTAAACTTCTAAACGATAATGTCTTCAAATGAGCCTTTATGGTTCTGAATAGGCTACCCATTACGATGGCTTCCCTTTTAGCTCCAGGTTAAGTATAGGCCTTCAGCCGTATCTCTCCTAACCTTTATGTCAAGCGGATACTGCTGCAGTTCTGGAATGTTCTACCTCCCCTAATTTGCGGCTTAAGTTCTCGTCTCAGTTTATTTTAGGTCTTTCTCTCTTCTACCCTATTAGTTCCAAAACCAGAACGGCCTTACGATGGAATATTCAGTCAGTTCGGACATTATCCACATCCAAATGTTTACCGCACCCCTTATTCCATCAGTATTTGGGTTCTTTTCTCCATTTCTATATTAGTGTTGCTGTCGAACACTTATATTTTGCCCTCTTGTCTGTTCAGTTATCCTTATGCGAACGTGTTTATATTATGTGTTAGCCATTATCACATGTCATGTGTAGTGGTTAACAATCAGATAATCACATCTTCATTTTTGTTCCGTGCATCCCCGTACTGATACTACTACTTTAGTTATTCGATATCTTCCTAGCCACCTTGTCATGCCATCCCATAGCCTTTCTCTCTGTCTTCCTGTGCATAATCTGTCCTCAGCTTTTCCCATTGTTCAAACTCTGTAAATATGTGATCAATGAATTGTCTTGTCTTTTACTTAACTTGCAATACCGGTGGTCGTGTAATATTGTTTTCGTCTCACATTCCCTCATAGCTTCATTTATTCACTGACTATGGTGTGGGGAATATTCTCTTCAGGAATTACATTCTGTCGCTGCATTTGATTTTCTCATTTTGTTTTATTCATTGTCCAAGATTCACATTCATTCATTGTCCAAGATTCACATTCATTCATTGTCCAAGATTCACATTCATTCATTGTCCAAGATTCACATTCATTCATTGTCCAAGATTCACATTCATTCATTGTCCAAGATTCACATTCATTCATTGTCCAAGATTCACATCCATTCATTGTCCAAGATTCACATCCATTCATTGTCCAAGATTCACATTCATTCATTGTCCAAGATTCACATTCATTCATTGTCCAGCCAATTTCTCACACTCTGAGGTGTCCGGATTGTAGAAAATGCGTGGAACCAGCGCCTTACACGGTCCTACTGCATAGGCCAGGAAACAGTAGTCACCTGAAACAAACATGAATGTAGTTTTATTAGGATTGTCTAGAACAGGGTTTCTCAACTGGGGCTCCACGGAACCTTAGGGGTTCCGTGGGAGGTCGGTAGGGGGTTCCGTGAGAGATCTAGATTGGGAAAAAAAAATAATTAACGTCGTTTTTTCTAACTTTGCGCTTGGCCTTGTTAGCGCTCGTAGTGGTGGGCAGTGACCGAGCAGCCCCGTTTGGCAGTGCACAGTAGGATTGCGCTCACTCTTGTCCATACCATATTTCATTAGCATCTTGTAGAGTAGAAATTTGTGATAAAACATTTAGGCCTTCTTGGATAAGGTAAAACAAAAAATCAAGCAGGAAAAAGAAAAACTGTAGTTTATTCTACCTTCACCACGGACTTGCATTGCAGTTGATATTCTTTGTGTGGAGGGGGAATCACACAAAAAGAGAAGGCTAATAAGTTGGCCAATTAAACAGATCCGCAGAAAAAAAAATTATTGTCTACTCAAAAAAGCATTGACCTTTTTTACTGGATTATTATATTTACAACTTATTGATCACGCTAACGTATTATGAGCTGTAGATACAATAATTTTTGTGTAGGGGTTTCCTGAGACCTGACAATTATTTCAAAGGTTCCCTCCAGGATAAAACGTTTGAGAAAGGCTGATCTAGAAGCTGCAACTGAAGGAATCATTGAAACGTGTTTGTTTTTATTCTTATTGTATTGCAATGTGCTTTAACTACTTCATTGTTGCCTAATTAGTACCGTCACGGACGTGGTCAGGTGCAGTTTACGTCTTTGTGGAAGGTTTATAATCACAGTGTATTGCCTTGGCTAGCGTCAGACCATGCTTTCCCATGATGTCTTACATATCGTCTATCGCTCGTTATCTCAGGTGTAGAAAAATAATTGAGATTAGCATTAGCGGAAAACAAGGTCAAGTATGTTTACAAAAAGTCTGCTGTGCGCTTTGTAGAACGCTCTTCGAAACAGGCGGCCATTTGCGTTCCTTGTTTCTTTTGTTATAGCAAATTTATCAGTTTTAGATGAATCCATCCCTCCCCAGTCAGTTTTTACATAATTTAAAAAAAAAATAATGATAGCAGCATGAATATTTTCTCACGATTTATAACAATAACCAACCAATAGTTAACTAGCCTTTTTTATGGCCACTACGTAGTGCTCAAGATTAAATGAAGAGGGTTACTGTTGTAAACCTGTACAAATACAGTAAATATAGCACATATAGTTAGGATGTAGGTTTACTAATCACTAGCACAACAGCATATTTAACGACCCATGTCTTCGCCAAGCTACGTAATGTATGAAAAACACACACACACACAACTTCAAAATGTCTAACTAAGAAAGTCGCGAACAACTGAAATGTCTAACTAAGAAAGACAACTGAAATGTCTAACTAAGAAAGCCGCGAACAGCTGAAATTTCTAACTAAGAAAGTCGCGAGCAACTGAAATGTCTAACAAAGAAAGTCGTGAACAACTGCAATTTCTAAATAAGAAAGTCGCGAACAACTGTAATTGCTAACTAAGAAAGTCGCGAACAACTGTAATTTCTAAATAAGAAAGTCGTGAACATCTGAAATTTCTAAATAAGAAAGTCGCGAACAACTGTAATTGCTAACTAAGAAAGTCGCGAACAACTGTAATTTCTAAATAATAAAGTCGCGAACAACTGAAATTGCAAACTAAGAAAGTCGCGAACAACTGTAATTTCTAAATAAGAAAGTCGCGAACAACTGAAATTGCTAAGAAAGTCGCGAACACCTGTAATTTCTAAATAAGAAAGTCGCGAACAACTGAAATTGCTAACTAAGAAAGTCGCGAACAACTGAAATTGCTAACTAAGAAAGTCGCGAACAACTGAAATTGCTAAGAAAGTCGTGAACAGCTGAAATTGCTAAGAAAGTCGTGAACAACTGAAATTGCTAAGACAGTCGCAAACAATTCAAATTGCTAAGAAAGTCGCGAACAACTGAAAGTTCTAACTAAGAAAGTCACGAACAACTGACATTGCTAACTAAGAAATTCATGAACAACTGAAACTGCGAACTAAGGAAGTCGTGAACAACTGAAATTGCTAAGAAAGTCGTGAACAACTGAAATTGATAAGAAAGTCGCGAACAACAGCAATTGCTAAGAAAGTCGTGAACAACTGAAATTGCTAAGAAAGTCGTGAACAACTGATATTGCTAAGAAAGTCGCGAACAACTGAAATTGCTAAGAAAGTCGCGAACAATAGCAATTGCTAAGAAAGTCGCGAACAATAGCAATTGCTAAGAAAGTCGCGAACAACTGAAATTGCTTACTAAGAAAGTCGCGGATATGCTGATTCTTCGATTCTTTAAACGTCAGTTTCCTTGACAGCGCACGCGCGCTCGCACATTCATACACAGACACACGCGCTCACTGACCCGGGTCTTTTACGGACCTTCAGTAACATTCAAAACAATCTGTATGTTTGTAACAGCATTTTAGAAGTCTGTCCTTGTTTAGCCATTTGTGTTGTGGTTTTCCGTTGTTTCCAGATGGAGACTGTTTTGGTCGTTAAGTATCATGCTTTTGTCCTTGTCATTTTGTATTTGTGTACAAAGAATATGCCTACTATGCCCTTAGACATGTCGTACAAGGCAACACATACATGAGATTGTGCATGGCACTGGCTACCTCATCATGTCAAACTAATTGTCACAGAAACCACTGCCGTAAGAGCATGTGAATGTTTTGTGAAGGCTTCCTACAAAGGGGTCAGCTGTAGTGGTGACCGCACACTCCGTATGGAGCACAGAAGGAAATGAGTGATTTTCGTAAAACTCGTCCACGTCTATATTTACTGTAAATGTATTTTACCATACCTCTGAGTAACGGTCAAAATTACTGTCGTGAAACGAAGTGTAACCCACTACTTTGTTAATCACTATGTCGAGATACAGATTTGCTTCAACCAATCAACTTGCACCGTTCACCAGTCTCTGAGACAGAATAAATTATACTGTTCACGCAGTTCACGCAAGATGGCGGCTAAAAAACTGAATAAAATTAGGCTGTATGAGACCAGGTACAAAACCGGAGGAAACCAATCATTTTGCTCCGCCAGGAACCAACCGAAAGCTTTCCTCAAGTATTTACTTGCCTATATAATCGGGCGGATTTTATGCTAACCACGCAATCCCGAACTTGACGCCAGAGATACCGACTGACTGAAGGGGAAGAAGCTGTCACTTTGATTTATAACTTACCTGAGGGCATCGACCTGCAACCTACTTCACTAAGTCGCGTCAAAACCTGGCCAGTTTAAAATCTTAGGAGGGTAAATATATTTACGATAACCGTTGGTATTTGTTGTGTGTCATTATACTACCTATCAGGTTACTGATTGTATCTTGGGGGAATTAAGTGAATAGACGAAGACTAATAGGACTCATACTTCAATCTATTGTCTCCTATATTCAGTCTATTGTCTCTGATAATTCCAAACTGCAAATATAACCAAAACAGTCCTTGTTAGGACTCAATCTATTGTCTCATCTAACTCCAACTGCAATATAACCAAAACAGTCCTTGTCAGGACTCATTCTATTGTCGCATCTAACTCCAATCTATTGTCTCCTATAACTCCAACCTGATATATCACCAAACAGTCCTCGTCTCATATACTCCTATCATAAGAACATAACAATATTGTTAGGATATATGTTACCAGCTATTGTCAGAGAGGGCGTGATATAGTATAGGGGGAAGGACATTGTTGTATCACACCTAGGTGTACATATTATTGGATTTATTCATGTATTGATTTATATTATGGAATGTATTAATGTAGTAAATGTATTCATGTATTGAATCTATATTATTGAATGTATCCATGCATTAGTTTATCAGAAAGAATGTTTTGCAAGTAGACACCTGTCTTGTCTCGCTATTGCTAAATCATACTGAGCCATGTTGTCATTCATCCTACATGCATACATCTGAGACACGCTCATTTCACTCACACTAGAAATAGGTGGGCTTGAGGACAGAAATTAGCCCCTATTTTTGCTTTGTTACAGGTTTATTTGTGTCCTAAAAACCTGAGGTCGTATGTTCGAGTCAATCCTGCTGCCTGGAACTCCGCAGGAGCATAGAGGTTGACCAGACTCTACATCTTTGGTCCCCCTCAGTCTTGGGTGGGCTAAAGTAACGAGCCTCAGCAGAAGTGTGTGAACCAAACAAAGCAGAACAGACTTAAGAGAGATGAGTACACATTAGTACCATTTCTGTCAGCATTGTGAGCATAGAAACTGTCAGTGATGAGAAAGTGAAATTAGCATAGCAAGAGACAAAAATAACAACATAGCTGATAAGTGTTATATCCTTAATTAACAGCACAGCTGATATAATTTTTGTTTCTATAATTGGAAAACTTGTAATATTTATTTACATATATATTATATATATAAATATAAATATTTGTAAATCATATGTAAACTTACAAATTCATTACATTTCATTTTTTTCAACATTCACCCTTCAGCACAAGAGTAGATAGTGTATATACTAAATAAATACTTAGGAAATTGTATTTGAAGACTTGTCAATTTTATCATTGTTAAGCAACATCTGTTTCCTTGTTTTTTTTATATCACAGTTAGTTACACAGCGGAGGTGGCACTTTATGTCGGTCTCCTCTCTACTATTGTTTCGAGATCAGAACATTCACAGCCGTAACTAATTTGTGATACCAGTAGTTCTCTCAGACACTGGGACTTCACCATTTTCTGCAGAAATTCTATTTCTGTAATTTTCAGTACTATACTGAGCCTACAGCCAAATAAAACCTCTCGCCACACTGGGGGCTCGTTCCTGGGATATTTCTGTATATCTTGAGCCATACTTAGTCTATTCATCTATCTACACTCTAACTTGTGCCAACCATAGGTAACATAAGAAAATAAATTTTTTTGTTGAGAAAATCATTATAGGATTTTTACAAAATTATTTTCTTAGGAGGTGTACCATTTAGTACTCAGTAAATAGTTGATGCTCACAAAGTTGCACGGACATTTTTTGTTCATTTAAATTAATTAAGTTTAATTACAATAATTGGGTTATAGTAAATATACATACCCTATCTAAGTAACGCCATGGCTGATCTGGTGAAGTTCAGGACTGCGATCATGCAGATGGGAAAGGAATTAAATTTGACAGGTGATGCTCTCACTCAGTATGTCACAACAGAAGTGGACAAACACATGGATAGGGAAGAAAGAAAGTTGCAATTAGAGGCAGAAGCCAAAAGACTGGAAGCTGAAAGAGAAGCCAAAAGACTGGAAGCTGAGAGAGAAGACAAAAGACTGGAAGCTCAGAGAGAAGACAAAAGACTGGAAATTGAAGCCAAGAAATGGGAGGCTGAAAATGAGGCAAAGAAAATTGAAGCTGAGGAAAGGAAATTACAAGCAGAGAGAGACCATCAGTTAAGATTAAAAGAGCTTGAAATTCAGGCAAATACTGGCAATAATGGTGGTAGCTCACCTCACTCTGAGAGTAGCTCCAGCCAGAGCACCTCAAGTGGGGCCATGAATTTTCATCTGGACCCATTTGTTGAGAAAGAAGACGCCATTGAGTCGTACCTGGATAGATACGAAAGACTAGCCACTACCTATGGCTTAGTGAAAGAAAAATGGAGTCTTAAACTATCTCAGGGATTGAGAGGTGTAGCCTACGATGTGTATTTGAAGCTCTCAAGAGATGACCAGGAAGATTATGAAATCCTGAAGCAGGCACTGCTTGTGAGATATGAAAAGAACTCAGAATCATATAGAAAGAAATTCCGAACAGCTAAACTTCTTCCAGGAGAAAACTATCACCAATTCTCTGCTAGACTGGAAACCTATTTGGAAAAATGGAGTAGTTTAGGAAAGTGTCAGGATCTGAAAGAAATGATAATGATGGAGCAAGTGAAAGAGTCCATGCCTCAAGAAATGAGGAAGTTTATCATGGAACAAGGAGCAGAGAGATTGGAAGATATTGTAACTGTTGCTGAGAGATATCAAGCAGCTCAGGCAGAATTATTAGGAAATAAGAAGAAGCAGGGTGAAAACTTCAAATCATCACAAAACTATACCAAATATGAACAAAAAGACCATACCACTAGGAACAAACAAAGGTTTGACCAAAAGGACAAAAACCCTCTAAGATCGGATAAGACACCTTACCGGAAGGAAGGAAAGTGGTGTAAAACTTGTCTAATGAGTAACCACAATACTGCGGACTGCAGAAGGAAGAATCCTCCTCATCATGCTGCATGTCTTACAACAGGGAATCAGGGAAGGAAGGAAATGGCAGTAAGTCAGAAAGACTTCCATCATCCCCCTGTCTGTGAGGAAGTGACCGTGAATGGCACTCAAGTACTGTGTTTATATGACACAGGATTGGACTTTGATTCAGTTGTGTGCTCTTCTCTAGTGAGTCCTGACCAGATAACCACAGAAACAGTGGAAATCAGAGGACCGATCAAGGGAGCAAGAACCATGACACTACCCATAGCTCGAATCAACATAAGATCTCGCTATGTGGAAGGAGAAATCAAAGCAGCAGTGATGGACGACCCTATTTACCCTTTGATTTTGGGGTGTAGGTATGTTTTCCTTGGAGAACCTATAAAACCTGTAGTTATGGCAACAGTCCAGACCAGGGAAAGCTCCAGGAAAATGGAGGAGAATCCTATCAATACTCATCCAGAAGAGATGAAAAAGGCTCAAGCAGCAGACAGCACGTTGAAGCCTTGTTTTGGCAAATTGCCTAAAGCACATAACCCTCCAGAGAAAGGAGACTTGTATATGAAGAATGGCCTACTATACAGAAAAGCTGGAACAGGACCTAAAGGGCATGGACAGCTTGTAGTGCCAAAATCTTACAGGGAGAAGGTTATGACGCTAGGACATGCTATACCCTTCAGTGGACATATGGGAATAGGGGCCACTGGACAAAGGATAGCCTGTCACTACTTCTGGCCAGGAATTACAGAGGACATAAAAAGATATGTAAGATCTTGTCCAGAATGCCAAAGAGTAGCTCCTAAGCATAGGACTGCACCAGCAACACTGGGAGAAATGCCTATTATGGGAACCCCTTTTGAACGTGTTGCAGTAGATATTGTTGGACCCCTCACTAGGACCAAGAAGAGAAATGCTTACATCTTAACCTTGGTTGATACTTGCTCTATGTGGGGAGAAGCAGTGGCCATGTCAGCTATAGATTCAAAGCACGTGGCAGAGGCCCTGTTGACAATATTTACCCGATTAGGTTTCCCGCATCAGATATTGACTGACAATGGGTCTCAGTTTAAGGGAAAGCTAACACAAGAAGTATTCAGGATATTTCAAGCCAGGCACTATCATTGTAGTCCCTACCATGCCCAAGGGAACGGTCAAGTAGAGCGGTTCAATGGTACGCTAATTTCAATCCTTAGAAAGCTGGCGAGTGAAAAACCTGATACTTGGGATACATACTTACCCGCTGCACTATTTGCATATAGGGAAGTACCCCACAACTCAACTGGATTGGCTCCAGCTACATTGTTGTTTGGAAGACCAATAAAAGGTCCACTGGAAGCATTGCTGCGGACATGGACTGATGAAAAGGCAGAGGAAACAGTGACTTCCGCATACCAGTACGTCAACGAGTTGACATCTCGATTGAAAGCAGGTTGGAAACTGGCCAATGATAACTTAAGACAGGCCAGGAGGAAGCATGCTGCGTACTACAACAAAAAAGCAAAGGATAGGGAACTGGAGGTGGGTGAAAAGGTGTTATTACTGTTGCCAAGCAGCAATAATAAATTGCAGATTGGATGGCAGGGACCCTATGTCATACTGGAGAAACTTTCCAGGACCAATTATAAGATTGACAAGAAAGGGAAGGAGAAGGTATATCATGTCAATCTTCTTAAAAAAATACTATGACAAGGAATCATCAGAAGTTGCACATATTATGACCCTAGCCATTGCAACAGAAATGCACGGTGAACCCCTTCACTCTATGGAGTATCCACTCACAACTACAGAGGATTATGTTCAAGTAAATATTAGTGAACATTTAACTCCAGAGCAGAAGAAGAGGGTTCAGAAAGTGTTGGAAACCCATGCTGATGTGCTCACAGATAAGCCAGGTCGGACGAATCTGTTAGAGTACGACATGAAGGTTACCGACCCTACCCCAGTATGCATGAGAACATACCCTATACCCTATGCGAAAGCCCAAGCACTAAGGGAGGAAGTTGATTATCTGTTGAAGGAGAAAATTATCTCGAAGTCAGACTCTCCCTATAGCTCAAGTGTGTGGTGCTATTGAGAAAACCGAGTGGTGAACACAGGTTATGTATTGACTACCGGAAGCTTAATGCGATCACAGAATCTCAGGTGGACCCATTACCTGACACCAACCAGCTGTTCTCTACACTGAGTAAGGCTAGGTATTTATCGAAGGTAGATCTAAGCAAGGGATACTACCAAATACCAGTGAAACCAGAAGTTAGGAAAATGCTGACATTCAGTACATCAGACGGACACTACGAGTTTAATGTACTACCCTTTGGGCTGAAAAATGCTCCAAGTATCTTTTCAAGAATGATGAGGAAATTATTGGAACCTCTACAAAATCCCCATATCACTAACTTTATGGATGACATTCTTGTTGCTACAAACACATTTGAAGAGCATATAGTAGTGCTCTCCATGTTGTTTGACAGACTGGGAGAAACTGGATTGACTGCACGTCCAACCAAGTGCTATATCGGTTGTAAGGAGTTGGAATTCTTAGGTCACACTATTTCTACAGGTCATATGTCTCCTGACCCAAAGAATATAGAGAAGCTAAAGAAGGCACCCAGACCTCAAACGAAGAAAGATGTGAGATCATTTGTGTCATTATGTGGGTTCTATCAGAAGTACATACCCCATTTTAACTCTCTGTGTGCACCATTAACTAACTTAACGAAGAAAGGACAGCCTGACAAAATCCAATGGAATGCTGATTGTGAAAAAGCTTACACAGAGCTAAAAGCAAAACTCACCAGCAAACCCATCCTTACACTACCCGATATCACACAGGAATTTGTATTAAGAACGGACGCTAGCAGTATAGGTATTGGTGCAACTCTCTTGCAGAAATCAAAAGCCCAGCCGGAGGAACTTTTACCAGTCGCCTACGCCAGTAGGAAGCTGAATGCAGCTGAGTTGAATTACTCGACCATAGAGAAAGAATGTTTAGCTCTAATTTGGTCCATCAACAAATTTTCACCTTATCTGTATGGGACACACTTCGTTGTCCAAAGCGATCACCAACCTTTAACATTCTTGGCTGCATCTAAAAAGCTAAATTCGAGATTGTTAAGGTGGAGTCTGCTTCTGGCGCCTTATTCCTTTACCGTGAATTACATTCCGGGAAGAGACAATGTAGGAGCTGATTTTTTAAGTCGACACCCTAGTACTCTGGAAGGACAGACGCAAAAGGATTAACCACAGCAGGGGTTTACACGTCAGCTATGACAAGTCACAGCTAGGAAAGGAGGGGGCTATTAGTGTGGCGAGAGGTTTTATTTGGCTGTAGGCTCAGTATAGTACTGAAAATTACAGAAATAGAATTTCTGCAGAAAATGGTGAAGTCCCAGTGTCTGAGAGAACTACTGGTATCACAAATTAGTTACGGCTGTGAATGTTCTGATCTCGAAACAATAGTAGAGAGGAGACCGACATAAAGTGCCACCTCCGCTGTGTAACTAACTGTGATATAAAAAAAAACAAGGAAACAGATGTTGCTTAACAATGATAAAATTGACAAGTCTTCAAATACAATTTCCTAAGTATTTTTTTTAGTATATACACTACAACAAGTTTTCCAATTATAGGAACAAAAATTATATCAGCTGTGTGCTGTTAATTAAGGATATAACACTTATCAGCTATGTTGTTATTTTTGTCTCTTGCTATGCTAATTTCACTTTCTCATCACTGACAGTTTCTATGCTCACAATGCCGACAGAAATGGTACTAATGTGTACTCATCTCTCTTAAGTCTGTTCTGCTTTGTTTGGTTCACACACTCCTGCTGAGGCTCGTTACTTTAGCCCACCCAAGACTGAGGGGGACCAAAGATGTAGAGTCTGGTCAACCTCTATGCTCCTGCGGAGTTCCAGGCAGCGGGATTGACTCGAACATACGACCTCAGGTTTTTTAGGACACAAATAAACCTGTAACACAGCAAAAATAGGGGCTAATTTCTGTCCTCAAGCCCACCTATTTCTAGTGTGAGTGAAATGAGCGTGTCTCAGATGTATGCATGTAGGATGAATGACAACATGGCTCAGTATGATTTAGCAATAGCGAGACAAGACAGGTGTCTACTTGCAAAACATTCTTTCTGATAAACTAATGCATGGATACATTCAATAATATAGATTCAATACATGAATACATTTACTACATTAATACATTCCATAATATAAATCAATACATGAATAAATCCAATAATATGTACACCTAGGTGTGATACAACAATGTCCTTCCCCCTATACTATATCACGCCCTCTCTGACAATAGCTGGTAACATATATCCTAACAATATTGTTATGTTCTTATGATAGGAGTATATGAGACGAGGACTGTTTGGTGATATATCAGGTTGGAGTTATAGGAGACAATAGATTGGAGTTAGATGCGACAATAGAATGAGTCCTGACAAGGACTGTTTTGGTTATATTGCAGTTGGAGTTAGATGAGACAATAGATTGAGTCCTAACAAGGACTGTTTTGGTTATATTTGCAGTTTGGAATTATCAGAGACAATAGACTGAATATAGGAGACAATAGATTGAAGTATGAGTCCTATTAGTCTTCGTCTATTCACTTAATTCCCCCAAGATACAATCAGTAACCTGATAGGTAGTATAATGACACACAACAAATACCAACGGTTATCGTAAATATATTTACCCTCCTAAGATTTTAAACTGGCCAGGTTTTGACGCGACTTAGTGAAGTAGGTTGCAGGTCGATGCCCTCAGGTAAGTTATAAATCAAAGTGACAGCTTCTTCCCCTTCAGTCAGTCGGTATCTCTGGCGTCAAGTTCGGGATTGCGTGGTTAGCATAAAATCCGCCCGATTATATAGGCAAGTAAATACTTGAGGAAAGCTTTCGGTTGGTTCCTGGCGGAGCAAAATGATTGGTTTCCTCCGGTTTTGTACCTGGTCTCATACAGCCTAATTTTATTCAGTTTTTTAGCCGCCATCTTGCGTGAACTGCGTGAACAGTATAATTTATTCTGTCTCAGAGACTGGTGAACGGTGCAAGTTGATTGGTTGAAGCAAATCTGTATCTCGACATAGTGATTAACAAAGTAGTGGGTTACACTTCGTTTCACGACAATTACCTTTCATTTTTATTTTTATATCAGCTCGTTTGTCATTCGTGCCTTATATAATAGTCAAGCTAGTTCTAAGACGCGATTGTGATCCGTGTTAAGAACATGTTTGATATCCATTGTGAAGATCGTTATGATGTATCGATTAGGCTTATACGGAGATTATTTGGTCGATGTGTTTATATCCGTGTTGACTGTATTGCAGTAAATATTTGATACTTTTTTTTATTTTTGTTGCATTGTTACAACGTGTAGTTAACAGCATGGTTAAAGCTGTTTAATGAGTCTTGGAAAGTTAACAGGCATTAAGCCATGAAGTAACTGAAATGAATAATTAGAATAGCTGAATTACCAGAATCATTATGAAGTTGAAGGACTGAAATACCCAAACAGAAACTAGCTATAAGATGTTTGGTCTAAAATGAAATGTCTTGTGAAATATTCTCAGGCCTATTCTCAACCAGTGGAGCGGAAACTTGGAATCAGTTCAGTGACTACACGTCTGTGACATGTCGACTCACATAAGGATACACAGGAAACATCTTTGACGCTAATAATGATGTAGGATAGACTGAACATAAATCTTTTCAGGGAAACCGTAAAGACGGGAGAAATTGTTGCTGGTAGTGTAAACTGAAAGCAGAATTCATCCATTCGTTCATTTCATTCTTACGGCGCGTGAAGCTACCACAGTGTATGCTCTATTGCAGGAAGTCTGTGATAGTCTCCATGCTCCTGTGGCCATAGTTTCTGTAGCCATTTTTTTGACATGATGAGGTTGCCAGACATGTGGAAACACCATATTAGATGCTGCTTACGACATCCCAGAGGTAGCAGTAGTACTAGTCGTTTTGCGTCTTTTCGGGGACCCCTGGAACTACAGGGGCGGAAAAAAAAAACATTAGTAGAACCACGTGGTTTAATAAGGACACAGAATGGACATGACCTGACGGAGAACATTGTCTAAAGTAAACTCAGGAGAAAGACAAGTGCGGCTCTGCGGTGGCCATTCTTCTAGATAAGACACGATGATGATGATGATACTGTTGATAATATGAATTGAAGCGTGTGATAAAGAAGCGTATGATAAAACGTAATGCACATTTTAAATTATTAAAACTGGAGGAAAAATCTTGCTCCACTTCATGTATTCGGGAGCTAGTTTTGCAGCACAGCTGTGGTAATCTAAAGTGATTTATACAGCCCTGAAGGCTGTGATAATCTATACAGTGATTTATGCTGCTTTTTGTTCCGCCGGGAGCTGTCAGCGGGCCGGACCGTACTTTATAGCCATTTGTATTAATGGACAATTTGCATTGCGAGAAGCAGGACAATGTTTTTGATTTGTTCAACTATAGAATGTACATAACTAACTGCATATTACAAGTTACTTGTATTTAAGCACGTTTATGGTGCAATGCAACATAATTACATTAGTGTTAGTTTAAAAGTCAATTTTTCTTATGCCCTGGCTTTGAACGATTGAGAATACTATCGAAATGCTACATGCATCCGCCTGGGCTGGGCATGGTATTTAAGGCCCTTGCTGATCTCTGTGTTTGAAGGATGTCATAGAATTAAATAAAGAGAATACAGTACTTGTGGTTTTACATATGTGGAGGGAATAAAGTGACACTCATAAAATAATAACGAACACATACCACTGAATATGGAGCCGCGGTAGCATAGTGGTTAGTGCACTGGCTTCCTAGCGCAGTGGTCTATGGTTCGATCTCCAGATGAGGCGAGAATTTTTTAGGCCACAAACGGCTCCTGGGTCGACCCAGCCCCAAATGGGTACCAGAGCAACTCTGGGAAGGTTAAGGCGGCCGGCGTGATGCCGACCACATCACCCCTAGTGTGCCGACGGTCAAGATAATATGGGCCTAACACCATATTCCCAATATGCCTCAATGGGCGTGTAACGGGTTCCTTTACTTTACCTTTTACCACTGAATATAAAGAAACAAAAAACAAGATTCACTTTAGTTAATCAAGACAGGTTGGGGGAGGGGAAGGGGAATAGCTCGTATCTGCTGCGGTCACATGTCGACGAAATTAGCGCACTTAATAAATTACACGTCACCTAATAACCTTGCTATTTATACACCATGCCCTGGACAATCGCAGCATGATACAGCAGACGAAGATATATTAATATATAATACAAATCAGTATCTTAGGATGCATGGAGGCGCATAAGGCAAGGAGTCAACCTTATATGACCACCAGCAAAGCACAATGCTATATTATTCAAATGTGGAAGTGAACCTGTCTGTGAGGCTAATTACACTCTCATTGACTCTTGAAATAATCCACACACTTCCAGGGATTCCTCCTATGGTGAAACATGTTGAGAACCCAGCATTGCACACTAAGCTTAGAGGAGTCACTTGAGCCTCAGACGTAATTTTAGCTTTTTACCTGGTTGGTTGCATGCAGGAGGATCTCACTATGGACCCCATGATGGGGAAGGGGTGCTGAGAAGTGGCTCTGTGTAGGACGTGACAATTCCTTGGGAGAGTCCAGAACAAGAACACAGTATGTTAGCTGTGCATATTTGGAGCCCCCTTGGATGGCGGGGAATGCACAGCATGCCACGCACTTCTTCCTCCTAGCTTTGGACCAGATGTGATGATCTTTAAATGCAAGCCAAGCTGGAGAAACTAGAGCTCATGACTTCAATTCAGCAAGTTTCAGAATGGCAGAAAAATCACAGAAAAAACCTATATTACATATATAGTGTAGATAATACCAAGAGTCTTCAGTGTGGTATTGGCTGCAAAAGAGCATGTCTAGTTATACTGTTTGTTTCCTGTGTGTGCCCTATCTATCTCTGCTTTCTCTTTTTAATCTCTAACTGTTTTGGTTTGTTTTGTTCTATCCCACGGGTCTATGTTATATGCGTCTTACCAGGGCAAGGAAAAAGAACATTGCCTAATTTACGGCTTCAAGGCTTTTGTCAGGGACTAACAGAAACAAAAAGGAAGAAACGAGAACTAAATGGAAAAAAAAACATGAACAATAAATAAAAATGCAAGCAGTGGATTAGAACGCTCAGTTTCGTTGCGGTGTATAGGCAAAAATGGCTTCTACATCCGGGCATTTTCAGGAAAGACTAAGTACGAGTGGAAATAAGTGCGGGGAGAAAAATATTATGAAACGAAATAATAAATAAATAAAAAAGGGATGGGCTAATGAGAAGAGAGGCGGGTAGTGAAGAAAAGAAATGGTGATATAAATCGAGAAATCAAACATGCGTGAAGATGATCGCCGCAGACAAAAAAATTTCGGTATTAAGACCGTCTGGTTTAAGACACCACCATAAGGTAGAGGAGGCTTTGTTCAAGCCGACGTGATGCAGAGAACGAACGAACTTTATTTTCAAAGGGTTGAGAATGTGAAGGAGGCATCTGTTTGTGATGTCTGAAGTTTGAAAGTGATAATCATGCCACAGAGTAGAACATATTTACGTTTGTGTTGTACTGGCTTATTTTGTTTTCTTGTGAATTAGATGCAAAGTTCCATACTGGTTTGAGTGAGCTGAATAAAAAATGGTATGGATAGGTCAAACGTCCAACCCCACCGTTCCTTAGAAAACGTTACACATTATTAACGACTTTTTTTTGTCTCCCCTCACTGCTTACTTCCCCTTTTCTTAAATTCACATAGCCTATATTATATGTCTGTTTTTTTTTTAACCCTCGACTTTCAACTTCTTTTAAGTGAAGGAGTTTTGGCGAGGCGCGCCTCCTTCAACTTCGACGACGTCAGTTGTATTAGGGCGCATGTCTAAATATATATATAAGACCTTGTGGTCTGTTATAATTATAGACTTTCAACTGTCTTATGTTTTATGGCTAGAGAAAGTATGAAACTGAAGAACAATTTTGTTATGTCACTGTTGATTTTGACAAGTCTGTAGCCAGTCTACACGTACATTAACATAAGTTTATGTAAAAGACGGCAGTACTTCGTTTCAGATCTACAGGGGGAGTGAAAAGTTATTTCCTATTTTTAAATTGTTATGTCCTCACTTGTATCTGTCTGAATACATGAAATAAATGTCAAAACAGGGGTAATACGTGCCATGACAAGTTTTTGTTTCGTTTTGTGTTTGTTTGTGTTTTTTAATTCCTAGAAACAAAGTAAAACAAAATAGAATCTAAACTAGCCAATAAACTGACAGCTTGTAACAAACGACAGCTAAATTGCTGCATGCGATGAAATCCTATGTTGAACAAACCGGATGGATCTCACGTTGAGACATCGTTGATGTGACCTAGCATTTTTTGTGTAATAAAATGACAGTTGATTATCTTTATTGTGGTGTTTCTTTTATATAAATTATTTGGAAAGGTGTGAAGAAATAACAGTTTAGAAATAGGAGATGACTTTTCAATCATCCTGCAGTGTTTGCGTTGCAAAACTTACGCTTTTGTCCATAAGCCTGCAAGGCTATAAGACCCACCAGCACGAGAATTGTAGCTTTCATGTTTCTGATCGGAGCCCGGTACTAGAACAGTGTATTTGCGTCTTGTCTCTCTTATCTTATAACAAACAAGCTAGTGACCGGAGAATGCAATTCCTACACATAAATTTCATGTTTTTTTTAAAAAAAAGGGAAGACAGTTAAGACGCAGTTGTTTAAACAACAACGATTGATTAGAATGGTCCACAGACAACACGGGGTTGTGGCTAGTGCGAGCAGTTTAGATAAGAAACCTACAATTTATAATGACCGATTAAAAAAAGATATTTAATAATATTAAGATTATAAGTAGAGGTATACTGGTGACTATTAATACTCTAAACCAGTGGTAGGCAACCAAGCAGCGTTGGGGGTCTACTTTAAAGAAACACCGAGTTCTCTAAGGATCTACCTTGATGAAATTATGTGTTGTCACAAAATGGGGCGATCATCTTTGTTTCACTCCGGCAGTATCGGTACATTTGTGGTACTGATTTTATTGTGGGCTTTCATTTGTCGCACTTTCTTTCTTTTTTTTTTTTTTTGCTATGCGTAGCAGATATTATGTATTTTCCTTCTTAAACCCTTCTCACGGATAAGTAGACATGCCTGATTGTTATCCATTTCTCCCTGCGTTGCATGGAGTGGCAGCGACCTAACCATGTTGGCTATCGTGGGATATGAGTTTACCGACATGTTCGTAAGTTTGTACCTAAGAGCAAGCGGATGTGTACAGCCTATTTTCAGCAAAGTAATGTTTGAAATTTTGCATTAGCTGAGTCATGCAACATATTCATATCAGATTGGCTGGTCCTTTTGAGGCGCGCATAACAAAGGCGTGGGAAGGCAGTGGATATAATCTGACCATTTTCTCAAGCTATTTCACGTGAGAAATAGCTTGCCAAGATACCAGACCTTGCTACAGTGAAGAATTAGAATTAATAATTCCTTCTTAACATACCGAACACCTTTATTTACATCTCTGCCAAGAGTAATCTTGTGCAAAAGTAGACACCTTTGAAGCCCATATTAGATACCGTTGAGTTTTGGCCACTGTTGGACCACTACTGCAAAGCAGGGGAGGCAATACCGTCACAGTTGGGATCTCGACTTGGGATTGAAAGCGGTCGCACAAGCGTGATAAGTCACAGTTGAGAGACTCGCGCCGAGATTATAGAACTTGTCTAGTTATTCCCCAAGACTTGACTGACATAAATTTCAGAGTTACTGAAAGAATAGTGTCAAGAGTGTGTTATAGTAAAACTGACAGGGTTCGTAGCGACCTGGAAAAACCTGGAAAACGAAAAAAAAAATTCCAGGCCTTAAAAAGCCTGGAAAAATAGCTATAAGCCTTGAATTTTCCGCATCGGACCTTGAAAAATAATACGAAATCGAAAGTTCGTTACTTTGTGTCCATTTTTTGGTTATTGATGGTATTTTTCGCAACAACAGACGCGACGAGTCTAAAAATAAATCTGCGTTTACGCCATTAACGCAAAGCGCCGAAAACGAAACTGCCGAAAACGAAACTGCCGAAAACTTCTGGAAATGGAAGTGCGCAAAGGGAAATAAAAATTATAAAGTTATCGTACAATTTTTACTTCCCTTTGCGCACAGTTACCGTACAATTTTTACTTCCCTTTGCGCATTAAATCCATTTCCAGAAGTTTTCGGCGCTTTGCGTTAACGACGTAAACGCAGATTTATTTTTAGCACTCGTCGTAAGTAATAAATTCGTTTATCTCATTTATAAAACCTATTTAAATAAGTCCAGTTTATAGATAGACCTACTGTACTTGCGTCTGTATTTACAATGTAGGCCTATTTACAGTTTAATTTTTCATCATCATCATCAGTTGCCATCTCCACAACGAAGGTTGGCTGTAATGGATCTCCAACGTCTTCTGTCTCTTGTCTTGGTGGTGCACTCTGATAGACTCTTTCCTGTCCATCTCTTGATGTTATCTTCCCACTTATAGCGTTGTCTTCCCCTTGCACGTTTGCCTTCAACTCTCCCTTCTGTTATGGTCTTCTGCAAGGTGTTATGCCTTTTTATGTGGCCAAAGTATTTTAACTGCCGAACTTTGACCTCCCTCATTAGTTCTCTTTTCATACCTAGATTTTCTAAGACCTCCTTATTTGTTTTCATCTCTTTCCATGAGATACGCCCCATTCTTCTATATATCCACATTTCAAGAGCCTCAATTCTTTCTTCCAAACGCTTATTCATCGTCCATGTTTCTGCACCATACAGAAATGCAGAATATATATAACACTTTATGATTCTCAGTTTTAATTTGTGAGATAACTGTTTGGATGTCAGTATATGTTTCATGTTGTTGAATGTAGCTTTGGCCATTCCTATTCTCTTCTTGATTTCTGTTTCACATCTGCCATCTTCTGTTATTAAATGACCAAGATATACGTAGCTCTTGACTTGTTCCAGGATTTTCCCATTTACGCTTATCTTTAATGTGGGTTTATCGTTTGTTTTGCTAATTATCATAGTTTTTGTTTTCTCAGTATTAATGTCGAGTCCATATTCATGACTTATGCTGTTCACTTGCTTCACTAGTTCTTGTAACTCCTGTTCGCTTTCAGCTAACAACACGGTATCATCTGCATATCTAAGGTTGTTTATTGACCTTCCACTGATGTTCAGTCCTGGTATTTCCTGTATCTGTTTGAAAAATTTTTCAGTGTATAAATTAAATAGGCAAGGGGACAGCACACAACCTTGTCTGACACCTCTTTTTATGTCTATGTATGGTGAATAATTCCTTCCAGATCTTACTGTGGTAGTTTGCTCCCAATAAAGGTTACTGAGTATTCTTATATCTTTTCCATCAATACCATGGCCAAAATTAGCCTATAAGCAAGCGTTTGAACGAAATTTCTTTTTTACCTCTGCATACGGGAATATATTTGACACAGTTTAAGATGGTCAGGAATAGAAATTGATGGCGATTCCATATCCTATAGCCTACCCTGTTATCAGACCCATGTCCCACTGTTCATTTCACCACAGTTGTTGGAAATAAATATATTTTGAATGCTTTTTTTATTATATTTATGATGAAAAGACTTATCCCGTTCTACCTCTGAAGGGTTATAGGCTAATTAGGATAGGCCCAGGCCTACATGTTTTCAATTTCAGATAACACGAATAACCGCTGATACACGAAAGTGGCATCACATCTGTCAAATCACTGTAATTAGGATAAATGAAAATCAGCAATTTTGTGGATAGGCCAATGTTATTTAAAATTTAAAAAAAAAGTTAATTAAATTTGAAATAAAAATCTAAACAAACAAACGAAACAAAACCCAACAAAAATAGTAAAGATGGGGGGGGGGGGGGGGGTGTAAAGGTCTCCAGTTAGATATTTAATGGATTTTCACTTATCATAAGTATTACCCTCCCAATTACTATATATATTACCTTTTGTTCTAGTTAAATATTGTTTGACTATTATGTATGCGTTTAGAATTTTGAATTGGAAAATATACATAGCTTAGGCCTACTCATAAGTTATTTGTGTTCCTTTTTTTTTCTTTTTTTTTTAAACTAACACTACTAGAAGACCTACAGATGTGATATCATTTGTGACCAAGTGTAGTGGGTTTGATGGTATTGTATGGTGGTGATATTTCTAAGTGTGATGCATGAGGTCAGCTGTGAAGGCTCCTGAGATAAAATGTAGCTGTGAATTGTCAGAAGGCCCTTCTTGCTACCACTACGACCTCACACCTATCTTTTTTTACTAATGAATGTGGCTACGTTAAATGTCTAGGGTAATGATGTGTAATGTGTTGTGGTAGTTTACAGACACACACACAGATATTTACTAAGTCTAATAATATTAATAAAAGGTTATAATACACGGAACTAACTCAGTTGTGTAAAGTTTTGATAGTAATTTTCTTACATTTATTTGTTCTGGACCAAGGTTTTATTTTGGCCAGAACATATGAAAGGTTTATCAACTATGAAAAAATGCATGAATATTACATAATAAATGCAAAGTGTGTACATGTATATGTTACTAGACTAGTTAATATTAGTATTGTTTACAGTATTAATCTATGTGGGAGAACAGTTAATGGATGTGCTGTTGGGGTGGCCTCATCACTCCCTGTCTATGGCGATTACACATTGTCCAGTAAATTGATGGAATTTTTATGGGTGTGTTAGGAAATAAGTTGAGTTGGTGAACTCTCAGCAGACCAGGCTCTCACGTAACTTGAAGGTGTAGCTCTGGTGCTGAGATCTGGTGGCCCCACCTCTCCGTGCTTGGGGGCAATATCAGAAGTCTGGTGGCCCCACCTCTCCGTGCTTGGGGGCAATATCAGAAGTCTGGTGGCCCCACCTCTCCGTGCTTGGGGGCTATAATAGGCTGCTCTGACCAAATATTACTGCACGGGTCCACTCGGGTAAAATTCAACCACTCATTTGACACCGCATTGGTGCCAACTGAAACTCACAGCTCTGCAATCAAAGTATTAGTCATGTGTCAGAATTCCATCCTCTAACCATTTCTGGACACAACACTACACAACAACAACACCATATAGACGGGTCAGATCTTTCTGACCAAACAACACATCTTACCAAGTTGGTTTCACATAGGCTAAGTTCTCCCAGACTACAGATTCTGAAATATGTTCATTAGCTTCCTGCCATAAAATAGGATAGGTGATATGTTTCACTGATCTCAACACTTGATCTGTCCTTCCTAATCCTTGCTGGAGTTTATGTATTTTATTTGTCTCTAGACCCTGAACTGGGGCGGGGGGTCTAGAGCGAACCCTTACTTGTTGTAAGGAACAGATTATGCTATTGCAGTATCAAATCACTCGAACCTTAAACAAATATTAAAATGTACAAAGAAATAATTTCAGTCTTACCAGAATTATGAATATAGTACACAGTTACATAAATGCTAGCAAAACTCAGCTGAGCTGCTGGCCTTATGATGGCGTCCCTCTAAATACTTCAATAGCTTCTGGGAATTACACCACTTAATAATTCACTGTATCTACAAGGACAGCTAATACTGAATGGCACAAAATGCGCGTCTGAGCGCCGATAATATCTTCCTCTAGGGCCAATCACTGCCTTTTCTTTTTTCAAATTCAAATATCCTACCACAAAGTCATTTCAGTCAGACCTCAGTCAAGTATGCCTTATTGTCTGTTGGTCCGTCCGTCTCTACTTGCGTTTCACAAAAAAAACACACTTGTTTTTTGAACCAACCCTGCCTTCCCCTACACAATTCTGCCTTTAAAGTTATTTTTAGCCACAATTCACCATCCCACCCCGTCTCTTCATTCCACTAGATTTTAGCACTTGCGTCTTCAAGCCACAACTTTTTGAAAATTAGTGACATGTTTTATCTCAATGCAGACGTTCGCTGATATGAACAACACAGTCTTTTGTCAATATCTTTCGTATTATCTGTCCGTCTGTATAAATGAAAGCATATTATTTCACTGCTCAAGATGGGCCATCCGACCAGCTAGGTTTTATATTCCTAACATTATTATTAAGAAAAGTTACTTTTCAAATATTTTCTAGAATTTTCTGGAATGCGCTCATCACTGCATTCAAATAAACGGGCTAAGTTATAGCAAAAGCGTCCAATAAATGACTGTGGCGTATAATATCCAAGGTCCCTTTTGTCGATTTCTTTACTTTATGTCAACTTGGGGACGTGACTTTTTCCCCCTTTCCCCACCAATTTGCGTCCTTTTAGCATTGCTAGTTTCAAGCACGCGTTCAGTCAGATTTTTCCTTTTTGATCTCCGTTCTCATCCCGTTCCATTTTGCCGTCAAGTCTAACAATTTAATTTCCATGGCGGGTGATGACCCGCGGCGTGGGCGATCATGTATTCTAGCAGCTTACGCATTAGTTTTATCCCTACGTTGTATCATTGGAGATATTTTAACGTTGTATCATTGTTAATTTTGTGACACATCTCCCCACTTGAAAACATGCCTAAGGCAAGTTCTAAAACCAGTGATACACATAGATAAAATCTCTCCTTACGCCTGCCATTACTCTAATTTTGATCACAGGGGTGCCGACTGAGGAAATCTGCACCGACATTCAATTTGCCTGGGATATATTGGATACTAAACTGATAAGGTTGAAGCAATAAAGACCACCTCAGCAATCTTGCGTTTTCATGCTTAGCCTGAGATAAGAATACGAGAGGCTGATGGTCCATCTCGACCACAAAAGTCCTACCATACAGATAGATTTGAAACTTCTTTATTGCCCAGACTAACGCTAAACATTCTTTTTCGCTTGTGGAGTATCCTTGTTCCGCCTTATTCAATTTGCGGCTTGCATAAGCGACTGGTTTCAGTTCCCCATCAGGTGAAGATGATCTTTGCAACAAAGCCGCTCCGAGTCCTACATTACTTGCATCGGTTCTTAACTCATTCCCCCCCAGGTTGTTTTTGGGTTTTACCCAGGCCCGAAAATGGATGCAAATTTTTCAGACAGGTGAGGTTTTAAAAACAGACAGTGGACAAATACATAAGTTCAGTAGGTAGTTGTGTTATACATTTAAATGTGTGAAATTGACTGGAGAATCTTATGAATTGCTTCATATAATTAATTAATATGAATAGGTGTGTGTTATGTCTTGTGAAGTGTAGACTTGATTAAAAAAGTGTTAAAAAATTTTTTTTTAATTGTATACTTAAACTTAAATATTTCAGCTCCCAATTAATGTATGGCAATAAAATGTTCAGAATATCAGTGCACATTTAGTTTGAAACATATCTAGAAACTTTTATCACTATCACTTCATAGATGTAATTTTTATGATTTTTTTTTCTCAAAGCCACATATGTTTGTAAAAACAACCGCTCAAAATGTGTGCAATTTTTCTCTTCAGGTTATATTTTAAAAACAGGCAGTTGATACACATTTTATTTAACTAGGTGTTAATGTTATACATTTCAATGTGTGAAATTGACTGGAGAATCTTATGAATTGATTCATATAATTAATTGATATGAATAGATGTGTGTTATGTCTTGTGAAGTGTAGACTTGATTTTAAAAATGTTTAAAAAATAAAATAAAATTGTATACTTAAATTTAAATATTTCAGCTCCCAATAAATGTATGGCAATAAAATATTAAGAATATCAGTGCACATTTAGTTTGAAACATATCTAGAAACTTTTATCACTATCACTTCATAGATGTAATTTTTATGATTTTTTTTTCTCAGAACCACATATGTTTGTAAAAACAACCGCTCAAAATGTGTGCAATTTTTCTCTTCAGGTTATATTAAAAAAACAGGCAGTAGATACACATATTATTTAACTAGGTGTTTATGTTATACATTTAAATGTGTGAAATTGACTGGAGAATCTTATGAATTGATTCATATAATTAATTGATATGAATAGGTGTGTTATGTCTTGTGAAGTGTAGACTTGATTTTAAAAATGTTTAAAAAATAAAATAAAATTGCATACTTAAACTTAAATATTTCAGCTCCCAATTAATATATGGCAATAAAATATTAAGAATATCAGTGCACATTTAGTTTGAAACATATCTAGAAACTTTTATCACTATCACTTCATAGATGTAATTTTTTTTATTTTTGTTCTCAAAACCACATATGTTTGTAAAAACAACCGCTCAAAATATGTGCAATTTTTCTCTTCAGGTTATATTTTAAAAACAGGCAGTAGATACACATTTTATTTAACTAGGTGTTTATGTTATACATCAACATGTGGGAAATTGACTGAAGAATCTTGTGAAATGCTGTAGATAATTATTTGATGTAGGAAAAGAGTCTGTCATGTTATGTGAAGTGTAGACCTAATCAAAAATAACTGGAAAAAAAGATAAATAAACTGTACTCACATATGTCAGCTCCAGTTTAATCCATAGCAGAAAAATCTCAGAATATCAGTGCACATCCATTTTGAAACACAACACATTTTACCACAATCACTTCAAATATATAATTTATATGATTTTTTTTCCTACACCACAAATTTCTGTAAATACCAAACAACTATGACTAATATTATTTACACCAACTATATTCTATCATTTTTGGTTTGACAATGTGCTTCCACTTTGGCCTGAGAAGATACAAGGAAAATCTTGGATTATACTGCTTATATTGCCATCTGCCTTTATACCCTATTACCACTTCATTCAAACTGAGATTTTGGAATGGGTAAAAGGCACTCTGAAATTTTTGCAACAACATGTTCATAAAATCTTTTCTTTTCCTTGTGAATTTTCATCAGAGGCATGAAGCATTGTATGATATAATGCTTCAAATCTACTTCTTGAAAACATTTGAAGAAACCAAGGAGTATAAAATTCTGCAGATGTAGACCAGTAGTTGCGAATGCATGGTCTTTTCTGAATCCCAATATTTATTAGGACAGCAATAAACTTATCAAGTTCATGGCGTGTGACTTTGGTCCACCGAGAATACAATGAATATTGTTTCGCAGGGTTATTTTGAATAGATTTGAGTCTGGTATAATCATTGATGCACTGGAACATGAAATCTTGAACCTCATCTGTAAACAAAACACTGAAACATTTCAATGGGGTTGACAGGTCAAACCCCTCAGTCACACCTGGTGTTCTCTTTGGACAAAATCGAAATGCATTTTGTGTCATCCCCTCAGCAATTTCTAACCACTCTGGGACATCTTGTGAGGATGCACCTGTCTCTAGACTTGTGGCAGTTCTCATAGCTTTACTTTTGGTCACAATGGTGTTTTTGCCTCTTTATCCTTCTCCTTTAGTGACTGAAAGTTTTGCTCTTTTTATACCAGCCCTACCTGATGCATGTTCAATCAGCTGATCGACATCGCCCTCAGAATGATCACTTTCATGAATATTCTGACACAAAGTCTTTACAATGTCTTCATTGGAATTACTAAACCTAACTTCTAAAATCTGTGTCGCTCGAGTTATCTTCTGTCCACTGAGAAATTAGCGTCGTGCTTGCTCAGCCGAAAGCAGGTGTTTAGAAGAAGATTCTCGATCCATTTTGTATGTAAACAAAGAAATAGAAATGGATATAAAACACACAATTTTAGCTTCACAAATTTGTTTTTCACTCACAGACGTCCATAAACATGTCCTGGATGTAATGAAATGATTTAAAAACCAGCTAGTTGCTAGGTATTTATAACTTTTCGTTCAAACTCGACATATATCACACTGGCACGCCATGCGTCATTGGTCTGAAGATTCTCGATCCATTTTGTATGTAAACAAAGGAATAGAAATGGATATAAAACACACAATTTTAGCTTCACAAATTTGTTTTTCGCTCACAAACGTCCATAAACATGTCCTGGATGTAATGAAATGATTTAAAAACCAGCTAGTTGCTAGGTATTTTATAACTTTCCGTTCAAATTCGACATATATCACATTGGCGCAAGGTACGCCATTGGTCCGACCGGAAGTCCTATCTGGCGCGTGGCGCGCCCGTTTGGACGGAATGAGTTAAGACAAAATCCTGTGTCAAATCAGGTAGTTTGAGAATAGGCTTGCTAGTGAGTTTTTCCTTTAAGTCTTGGAACGCTAATTCACTTTGCGCAGTCCAATTAATTTTATCTGGAAGTCCCTTGCGAGTCAGATCAGTCAGAGGAGCACAAATAGAGTTAAAATCTTTGATATATTTTTGATAAAATCCGCATAACGACACGAATGATCGCACATCCTTTTTTGTTTGTGGTCTAGGTGCTCTCTGCAGTTTTTCCAAGTTCTTGGGATCAGGGGTCATGCTACCCTGATATACAGTGTGTCCCAAGAATTCCAACTCTTTGCATCCAATGCAACATTTTGTTGGCCTAGCAGTCAAGTTCGCCTCCCTAAGCCTATTAAATAACATTTCTAGAGCTTCAATGTGTTCTTCAAATGTCTCTGTGGCGACGAGAATATCATCCATGAAATTCGTGATACATGGGTTATTCAGGGGATCCAACAATTTGCGCATCATCCTTGAAAATACACTCGGAGCATTTTTCAGTCCGAATGGTAGCATGTTGAATTCATAATGTCCATCTGAAGTGCTAAAGGCCAAATAAGGTCTCACTTCAGGCTTCACTGGGATCTGGTAATAGCCTTTACTAAGATCCACCTTTGAAAAGTATTTTGCCTTGTTCAGTCTGGCAAATAACTGTTTTGTGTCTGGTAATGGATCCACTTGTCCTTCTGTGACAGCATTCAGTTTCCTGTAATCTATGCACAGTCTGTGTTCCCCAGACGGTTTTCTCAACAATACGACACTAGAGCTAAAAGATGATTCACTGTGTGAAATAATCCCCTCCTTCAACAAATAATCTATTTCTTCCTTCAATGCCTTCTCCTTCGCGAACGGAATAGAATAGGCTCTCATACAGATTGGGTTTGAGTCTACCAGTTCATGTCATACTGTAGCAAATTTGTATGGCCTGGTTTATCTGTTAATACATCTGTATGTTCCTCCAGAACCTGTTGAACTCTCTCCCTCTGGTTTTTAGTCAGGTGCTTACTGACTTTTACCTGTGCTGCTGTTTCACAAGGATGTAATGGGTATTCATGTGAGGTGAGTGGTTCCTTTTGCATTTGAGTTGCGATAGCTAAGGTCAGTAAGGGGGTGCTTTCCTGGAGTGGTCTGTCCAGATACTTCTTTAACAGGTTTACATGATAAACTTTCTCCTTCCCCTTTTTGTCATTTTTATAGTTTGTTCTAGACACCTTCTCTAGAACCGTATATGGACCTTGCCATCCAATTTGTAATTTATTCTGGCTCCCGGGTAGTAGAAGCAGCACCTTCTCTCCCACTGCCAGTTCTCTGTCCTTTGCCTTCCTATTAAAATATGCTGCATGTTTCTTCCTGGCTTGTTTCAAATTATCATTTGCCAGTTTCCATCCAGCTTTCAAACGAGTGGTCAGTTCGTTCACGTATTGATAAGATGAGGTAACAGTCTCTTCCGCCTTCTCATCTGTCCAGGTCCTTAATAGTTACATCTGGATTTTTAATTTATCATACGTATTTTTCATGGAACCCGTCGGGTCCCTTCCATTAGAAGCCCTATAGTGAGGACTTTTCTTCCTAGAATCATCACTCACAAATTGACCACTACCAATTTTTTTCTTGGGTTTGTCTCCCCACTTTAGATTGCTTATGAGAGATCTTCGCTCTCTTTTCTGTTCTTCCAGTTTATATAAGTCTGACCGAGGGATTGTCATCTTATCCTGGGTAAAATTTCTTCTTTGTACTCTTCGCATAGTGGCCATGTTAATCCATTCAAGTGAAGACTGGGTGTGAAAAGGGGGCTCCCATTGCACTTTGTCTCCTTGAGTATCATTAGTTTTCCTTCCAGGCCTAATTTTGCCCCGTGGCGTTTCTAGGTCCTGCACATATTTTCCCTTTGTGGGTGTTCCCTCATGAAATATGCCACATGCTTCTACAAAGTTTTCAATATCGACATTTACGTCGGGCCAATAGTATTTGCGAGCAACTTTTTGGCAGATGGTACCGACTTTTTCATGGTCCCCATCTTTTCCAACATGTAAGCTCCTTATTAAATTTGCCCTATATATCTTGGGAAGAACCAACTGTCCGTGACCCGTGGATCTAGTTCCTGTCTTCCTATATAGCAATCTGTTCTTCATAAAGTATTCCCCCTTGCTCGGAGGTGTGTGGCATTTGGGCAATTTTTTAAAACATGGCTTGAGTGTCCTATCCTCAGCCTGCGCCTTCCTCATCTCCTCTGGATGAGCATTTATAGGTTCACCTTCTTCCTCCTTCTTCTGTGACCTGGTCTGCACAGTCGCCATGATCACAGGTTTCTCGGGATTCCCCAAGAAGACGTATCTACACCCCAATATCAGAGGGTAGATTGGTTCATCTATCACTGCTGCTCTGATTTCTCCTTCCACATAGCGAGTTTTCACCGTTATCCTTGCGATGGGAAGTGTCATGAGTGGTATGTCCTTAGTTGCCCCTTGTATTTCCACTGTTTCTGTGGTATACTGACTTGGGTCCACTAGGCTAGACTTCACAACTGAATCATAATCCAAACCTGTATCATAAAGGCACCTTATGGTGACCCCATTACAAATAACATCCTCACAAACTGGGGGGTGATAAGGTTCCTGCTGTCCCTTAGGATTAACCTTTAATCTTTGAGTCCCCGACTTCATTGCAGCAATGTTTGAAGGTTTCCTTCTACAAAATTCGGTGTTATGGTTGTCTTTCTTGCACCATTTACACCATCTTTTTCCTTGGTTAAACGGTTTTCTTTCATTGGATTTTTGGTCATTGAACTGTGAGTTTCTGTCTCGGTAGTCATTTCTTGGCCATTCAAAGTTTGTCCTACCTTTATTTCCCTGCTCTCTATTATCAAATTTATTAAATTGCTGTGGAGCTTTAAAATTGTCTATGTGCTTCTTTTTAGCACCACTTACCTCTGCCTGGGCTGCCTGATACCTTTCAGCGACATTTAAAACCTCCCCCAATTTCTCTGCACCTTGTTCCATGAGAAATTTTCTCATGTCTGGAGCCATGGACTCTCTCAATTGCTCAATCATGATCATTTCTTTAAGATCTTGGGTCTTCCCCAGAGCAGTCCATTTCTCCAAATAGGTTTCTAGTCTGGCAGAGAATTGGTGGTATGTCTCCCCAGACAACAGTTTGGCATTTCTAAATTTCTTACGATAAAATTCCCCATTTTTTTCGTACCTCAATAACAAAGCCTGCTTTAACATGTCATAATTCTCCTGGTCTTCTCTGTTCATTTTTGCGAAGACTTCGTAAGAAGTACCTCTCAGTCCCTGTGATAACTTTAAACTCCACCTCTCTCTCTCTAACCCATATGTAGTAGCTAATAACTCAAAACGTCCTAGGTACCCCTCTATGTCATCGTCTTTTTCAACAAAATGGTCTAAATGAAACCCCATAGCTGATGTTGAGGCTCCCAGACTGGGCGTAGCATCTGAGGCAAAAGGGCTGGCACCATTTTCAGGAGCCTGGCCTTGTAGCTCCAGCTCCCTGAGTCGTAATTCGTGCTCCCTCTGCAACCTTCTATCTTCTGCCTCCCTTTCGGCCTTTTTATCTTCTGCCTCCCTTTCGGCAGTCAATCTTTTATCTTCTGCCTCCCTTTGCTGTCGTTTTTCTTCTGCCTCAATCTGCAGCCTCTTAATTTCTCTATCAGCCTCAATTTGTAACCTCTTCTCTTCAGCTAACCTTTCCGACTCTAATTTTCTTTCAGCCTCTTTTTCTAATCTTCTTTCTTCCCGTTCAATATACTTATCACATTCAGCCGTTACATATTGAATTAAAATCTGACCATCCATTGCCATCTCCTTTGCCGTCAGCACAGCAGCTGATCTAAATTTTGCCAGCTCCGCCATACTTTTTAAACAAATCTAGCAATGTGTAAGATAAAATTTCTAACCACTAAAGTACTTCTAAATACTCTAATCTAAAATAATTCTAATTAATTAATTAACTACCACTGGCTGTGAAGATTCACCAACTTTTATTTTCAGGGACACTTTTAATTTTAAGGGACACTTTTAATTTTTATTATGTGTTCCCCTAATCTTATTCTCCCCCAGGAGGTCCTAATATATTTAATGGGCTAATTATCCCGGGACAAAGAGACCCCAATATATGTAGTGGGTTTGATGGTATTGTTTGGTGGTGATATTTCTAAGTGTGATGCATGAGGTCAGCTGTGAAGGCTCCTGAGATAAAATGTAGCTGTGAATTGCCAGAAGGCCCTTCTTGCTACCACTACGACCTCACACCTATCTTTTTTTACTAATGAATGTGGCTACGTTAAATGTCTAGGGTAATGATGTGTAATGTGTTGTGGTAGTTTACAGACACACACACAGATATTTACTAAGTCTAATAATATTAATAAAAGGTTATAATACACGGAACTAACTCAGTTGTGTAAAATTTTGATAGTAATTTTCTTACATTTATTTGTTCTGGACCAAGGTTTTATTTTGGCCAGAACATATGAAAGGTTTATCAACTATGAAAAAATGCATGAATATTACATAATAAATGCAAGGTGTGTACATGTATATGTTACTAGACTAGTTAATATTAGTATTGTTTACAGTATTAATCTATGTGGGAGAACAGTTAATGGATGTGCTGTTGGGGTGGCCTCATCACTCCCTGTCTATGGCGATTACACATTGTCCAGTAAATTGATGGAATTTTTATGGGTGTGTTAGGAAATAAGTTGAGTTGGTGAACTCTCAGCAGACCAGGCTCTCACGTAACTTGAAGGTGTAGCTCTGGTGCTGAGATCTGGTGGCCCCACCTCTCCGTGCTTGGGGGCAATATCAGAAGTCTGGTGGCCCCACCTCTCCGTGCTTGGGGGCAATATCAGAAGTCTGGTGGCCCCACCTCTCCGTGCTTGGGGGCTATAATAGGCTGCTCTGACCAAATATTACTGCAAGGGTCCACTCGGGTAAAATTCAACCACTCATTTGACACCGCATTGGTGCCAACTGAAACTCACAGCTCTGCGATCAAAGTATTAGTCATGTGTCAGAATTCCATCCTCTAACCATTTCTGAACACAACACTACACAACAACAACACCATATAGACGGGTCAGATCTTTCTGACCAAACAACACATCTTACCAAGTTGGTTTCACATAGGCTAAGTTCTCCCAGACTACAGATTCTGAAATATGTTCATTAGCTTCCTGCCATAAAATAGGTGATATGTTTCACTGATCTCAACACTTGATCTGTCCTTCCTAATCCTTGCTGGAGTTTATGTATTTTATTTGTCTCTAGACCCTGAACTGGGGCGGGGGGTCTAGAGCGAACCCTTACTTGTTGTAAGGAACAGATTATGCTATTGCAGTATCAAATCACTCGAACCTTAAACAAATATTAAAATGTACAAAGAAATAATTTCAGTCTTACCAGAATTATGAATATAGTACACAGTTACATAAATGCTAGCAAAACTCAGCTGAGCTGCTGGCCTTATGATGGCGTCCCTCTAAATACTTCAATAGCTTCTGGGAATTACACCACTTAATAATTCACTGTGTCTACAAGGACAACTAATACTGAATGGCACAAAATGCGCGTCTGAGCGCCGATAATATCTTCCTCTAGGGCCAATCACTGCCTTTTCTTTTTTCAAATTCAAATATCCTACCACAAAGTCATTTCAGTCAGACCTCAGTCAAGTATGCCTTATTGTCTGTTGGTCCGTCCGTCTCTACTTGCGTTTCACAAAAAAAAACACACTTGTTTTTTTGAACCAACCCTGCCTTCCCCTACACAATTCTGCCTTTAAAGTTATTTTTAGCCACAATTCACCATCCCACCCCGTCTCTTCATTCCACTAGATTTTAGCACTTGCGTCTTCAAGCCACAACTTTTTGAAAATTAGTGACATGTTTTATCTCAATGCAGACGTTCGCTGATATGAACAACACAGTCTTTTGTCAATATCTTTCGTATTATCTGTCCGTCTGTATAAATGAAAGCATATTATTTCACTGCTCAAGATGGGCCATCCGGCCAGCTAGGTTTTATATTCCTAACATTATTATTAAGAAAAGTTACTTTTCAAATATTTTCTAGAATTTTCTGGAATGCGCTCATCACTGCATTCAAATAAACGGGCTAAGTTATAGCAAAAGCGTCCAATAAATGACTGTGGCGTATAATATCCAAGGTCCCTTTTGTCGATTTCTTTACTTTATGTCAACTTGGGGACGTGACTTTTTCCTCCTTTCCCCACCAATTTGCGTCCTTTTAGCATTGCTAGTTTCAAGCACGCGTTCAGTCAGATTTTTCCTTTTTGATCTCCGTTCTCATCCCGTTCCATTTTGCCGTCAAGTCTAACAATTTAATTTCCATGGCGGGTGATGACCCGCGGCGTGGGCGATCATGTATTCTAGCAGCTTACGCATTAGTTTTATCCCTACGTTGTATCATTGGAGATTTTTTAACGTTGTATCATTGTTAATTTTGTGACACCAAGGAAAAAACTCTTGAGAGCTGAGATTATTTGGACTTTTTTTCAGTGAAAAGTCACCATAGTTTTAATTCAAATTTCATACGCAACAAGGGACATATTCTCCTCTGTGGTAGTTTTGATTCAGCCTTCAGCTTTATTTCAAGACCTGAAATTCAGATTGGTGCATTTGGAACAGTAGCGGAAAATAGGAAGCATTTTCCTGTAGCACTGAAGAAAAAACAACTCAAATTGAAAAAGACAAATCATCCTGTGTTTTGTGCGACAGAAGATAAGGCATGCCGACAGTCACCTGGCATGATACAAAAAGATTTAACCTTATATCCACTGTTCACTCCAATGATAATATAAACAAGACAGTTAGAAAGACAAATTCTTTAGGGCAGAACAATTCAGAAGCCAGTGCTTGCAGAAAAATACTGCAAAAGTATGGGAGGTGTCGACCACTTCAGCCAACTAGGTGCAAGCTACCCCTACCCACACAAATCCTATTTTTATATTATTTCTTAGTTGAAACTGCCCTGGTCAATGGGCACATAACCTACAACACTGCCAACTCTACAAAAAAAGATCAAAGTGAATATCAGGATGTCAGTATGACTCTTATTGAACCTGCTAGGAGCCGCGCTAGCGTAGTGGTTACCACACCGCTCTGGCGACCGGGTGATCCAGGATCAAACCCGGGCGACGGCATTTGAGGATTTTTCGTCGACCGGGATTTGGACTGGATTAACTCGAGACCTGGCGAGAACATTTGAAGAAGTGTCGTCGACCAGGGATTGGCGGCTCCTGAGCCGATCCAGCTCTAATGGGTACCTCCGAAATCGGCGAGTATCTGCCTGAATGGCGAGGGACACCTGTCTCTGTATAAGAAAAAAGGGATACTCACGTAAAATCAATGTCAGGTTAGACATTAATAATAACCTGAGATTTCGCCTCGAGTATTAGCGGGCGTACGGGAAAAAAATAATTGAACCTGCTATTCTTCAACGCAATGTGACACCTTCAATGTGACTTACTGAGCACCACTTCATTGATAAATATGAAAGGGCAAGGTACAAACCAGACTGTAAAGTGTGTAAGGCTGCAGGGAGCAGAAGCCAGACTTGCATGTACTGCCCAGATTGCAATGTACCTCTATGCCTGATACCCTGCTTCAAATTATACCACACAGTGAAGGATTATCAACGTGGATCGTTGACAAAGACTCTTGCAGAGGCCTACAGCTACAACCCCAGTTAATGAAAAAAGCAGCTCAGACTCCAACTAGAGGTACTGAACTACTCAAACATTTACAAACGCGCATTGTCAGATTCCACAGACTCAGAATACATTCAAAAAAGACAAACACGAAAAATACAGTTTTTTTTTTTTAACATTTTATTCCAATTGTATTAGCCTTTTATGTCGATATACGTGGTTAATCGTTAAATCAATACGTCAATCAAGCTTATTTTATTCATTACCATCCATGTCACTAACATTTTATTGCGCTGACGTTGAACAAATTCACTAAAAACTTGGAAAAGATGTCTGTTTTTCAATCTTTTATGAATTTTAAAAAAAAAGTTCTTTTTAAAGAAATCTGCAAACACCCTTGGTAATGGGAGACGGTAATGCTCCGGATTGCTGATCAGCAAAGTGATAATTATATCTGAGAAAATTAGATGAGGAAAATATTAGTTTCCCATCCTTGAAAATCACGTGCTGGACCTGGAAAAACCTGGGAAAAGCCTGGAAAATGCTTGAAGAAATTTGCTATGAACCCTGAACTGAGCATACATTGCATTCATAAATAACAGTAAAAGTAACTGTGTAAAGAATAATTGAAAGAAACAAAATTTCTTGTAAACTAAAGTTAAAGTTGAAGGAATAAGAAGTTCACTTGGTGCGGCTAAATCAGTGTTGTAAATTTGTGATTTTACTAGTAGTAGCTGTTGTGCATTTGTGCAGCTTTGTAAACAGACTTTTTGCTCAGAATGGCAGAGTCCCAAAACCTCCATGCCTTTTACCTTAATTTAGGCCGCGAACTAGGGTTTTCAGCCAAAGAACTTTCTTACTTCGTGCTTACTTCGGTGAGAGAACAGAAAGAAAAAGATAAAGAGGAAATAGACATGATGGAGGCAGAGAAAGCCGCACTCCGTGAGGAGAAAGCAGCTGAGAGGGAAGAGAGAAGGATGGCCAGAGAGCACGAAAACGCCAAAGCAGAACAGGAAGCCGCAGAGAGAGAGAAAATGAGAGGGCATTCCAAGAAAAGAAGAAACAGGCCGAGATGGCATTCGCCAGGGAACAGGCCGAAAGAGCTGAAAAGGACGCCGACAGAGCCCACGCCATTAGATTGAAAAATTGGAGATCGAAGGGAGAAGAGTAGATTCTAATTCTAACAATGACGGGTCTGGCAGTTCTCAAAGTAGCAATGGGGGAAACACCACTCAGGTGGTGGCACCTAGTTCCATATCCTTCCAATTAGATGTTTACTTTGAGGCTTCAGAGGAAATAGACATATATCTCTCTAGGTTTGAATCCTTAGCAGCTACATATGACTTGGAGAGAGATAGATACAACATGAAGCTATCCCGGAGTCTGAGGGGATCTGCTTATGATGTGTTTCTCAAGATGCCCACGGAAGAACAGAACAACTACGACATGTTGAAGAAAGCTCTGCTACAGCGTTTTATGCTGTATGCAGAGACTTTTCGTGGTAAATTCCGTGAGGCGAAAAGACTGAAAGATGAATCATGTAGACAATTTGCTACACTACTAGAAACGTACTTGGAGACGTGTGGATCTCTCGGCACCTTTCACGAATCTTATGAAGGGTTGCAGGAGATGATTGTCGTGGAGCAGCTCAAGGACTCGCTTACCCCTGACATGAGACGGTTCCTGGCGGAGCATGGGGCCGAAACTCTTGAGCAGTTGGTACTGTTTCGGTGTACTACAAACCCACTGACGCACAGTTACCTTTTGTATACTTCCTCTCACCCTCGGGCTTGTCGTGACTATCTGCCTTTCTCGCAACTTCTCTGCCTCCGTCGGTTATGCCAAGATGATGACGATTTTCTATGCTGAGCACAGAAAATATTGGACTTCTTCCGTAGAAGACAGTATCCGGGGGATGTTCTTACCTTTGCCTTAGAGCGTGTTATCCCTATCTTACGTCTAGAGGCCCTCAACCCCCGCCACAAAACCTCTTCTGATAGAGTCAAGTTAATACTGACCTATCACCCTCACAGCGCTGCTGTCAGAAGGATTCTGTATCGCCACCTACCTTTCCTCCAAGCTGATCCGGTGGCGCGGGAAGTGTTTAGTCAGCCACCCTTGCTGGCATCATTATAGACGGGATAAACATTTGAGGGACCACCTAGTCCACAGCCGTTTGAAAACTCAACGATGGCCATTTTGGGACCCAGCCTTGTAACCGAACACGATGCAAGACAGTCAGTATGTAATCCAGACACGTTCAGTGTCATTCCCTAAGGCCAAGTTCATCACCCATGGCTTCACATGCGTGTCACGTAACGTCATTTATGCTATTATATGCAAACGTTCTGCCATCAATGGTACCTATACCTTGTAGCGGTATGGCAGCTTGTGTACCCTGACAATCCCCAGAGCTATGCCAGTGGGAGTTTTACTCCTGGTAGGTTCAACCATGCTGGACTGGTCTGCGTGGGTAGGGGTCAGACAAAAGCTGGTACCCTGGTCCTCCAGGTTGGGGGTTTTAGCACAGGGCCGACACCCCTGTCTGTGTAAAAAATCACACACGTTACGGAAACAGCAATAAATGGAAATACTTTGATGCGGGACGGACATCCGGAGTCTCAGGCTCGTATGACTGACAGTGGTGAAAGCCGAAAGGAAGCCACTGGCATGAAAACGGATGCCCAGACCGCAAAACACGAAACCAGAATTGGTTTTTGGAATGTCAGAACTATGAACGAGGCAGGAAAGCTGAGACAGATTACAGCAGAGATGAGGAACTACAAACTACATATCCTGGGAATAAGCGAGAGCAGATGGACAGGGATGGGGAGAATAAAAACAGCTACAGGGGAAACAGTACTTTATTCTGGTAGAGAGGACGGTCAGCACAACGAAGGTGTAGCCATTATCCTTAAGAAAGGAATGGAAAGGTCTCTACTGGAATGGAAACCCATTAACAACAGACTAATAAGAGCAAGACTGAGAGGGAGATTCACCAACACCACAATTATACAATGTTATGCACCAACAAATGACAGCGACGAAGAGATCAAGGACGAGTTCTATCAACAGGTACAAAAGGAAATGGAAACTGTACCCAGGTACGATCTTATTATAGTAATGGGAGACCTAAATGCGAAAGTTGGAACACACAATAATTATAACGAAAGAGTAATGGGGAAATGCGGCAGTGGAACAGTAAATGAGAATGGGGACAAATTAATAAGCTTCTGCAGTATTAACAACCTGGTCATCGGAGGAACACTTTTTTTTCAACACAAAGAAGTGCACAAGTTAACATGGGAATCACCAAACGGACGAGACAAAAACCAGATAGATCACATAATGATCAATGGCAGATGGAGACATGCACTACAAGACGTGAAAGTAAGAAGAGGCGCAGATGTGGGAAGTGATCATCACCTAGTAGTAGCAAGACTGAAGGTGAAACTCAGAGCTGCTGGACCAGTTGCAGTCAAACAGAAAAGATACAACATCACGAAACTTAAGGACCCCCTCACCAGAAAAGCGATTGTGGTCGACGTAAAGAGACGATATCTGATTACCAAAAGCCAGGAAAGAACAGAGACCGACGATGTGGACCAGAAATTCAACACCATCTCAACAATATATAAAGAAAGCAGCAAGTCATGCTTGGGATTCCAGGAAAGAAAGAGCCAAGACTGGATAACACCAGAAACGCTAAACACCATAGCGAAGAGAAAGGAAATGAAAAGGAAGAAAACAGAAGCTAAGTCTCCCAGGTTAAAGGCAATATATAGTGAACAGTACAGTCAGCTGGACAAGGAAGTAAAACGTCAAACCCGTGCTAACAAAAGGACATTTCTGGATGACCTTGCAAGACAGGCAGAAGAGGCAGCACTGAGAAATGAACAAAGCACAGTTTATAAAATAACTAAAGCTATCAGTGGAAAACGAGGTGCAAACAACATAACGTTAGTAAGAGACAAGCAAGGAAATCTCATCACCACAGCACAGGGGCAGGAAACAAGGGGGGCAGAGCACTTCAGAGAAACACTGAATAAGGAACCACCAGAGACTCAGCTGAATGTTCCTGAGGCTGAAAGTGACTTAGACGTAAATACAGACATTCCACGAAAAGAAGAAATTATCACAGCTATCAAAGGGCTAAAAATGGAAAAACGCCTGGTCACGACAATCTGAATGCTGAGCTATTCAAGACAGACCCTGAACTAGCAGCAGAACTATTAGAACCACTATTTGCACAAGTCTGGGAAACTGAGACAACACCAACAGAGTGGAGTAAAGGAACAATTGTCAAATTGCCCAAGAAGGGCGACCTTGCAGACTGCAACAACTGGAGAGGAATTACCCTCCTCTCAGTTCCCAGCAAAATACTAGGCAGGATAATCATCCAGAGAATTTCAAAAGCAGTTGACCATAAACTGAGGAAAGAACAAGCGGGCTTCAGAAAGAACAGAAGATGTGCAGATCATATATTTGCCCTCAGGAACATTATATAGCAGTGCTCAGAATGGCAGAGACAGCTGTACATTAACTTTGTTGATTTTGAAAAGGCTTTCGACAGCATACACAGGGACAGCCTATGGAAAATTCTGAGGGCTTATGGAATTCCCAGCCGCATTGTTTCCATTATAAAAAGCCTCTATTCTAACTTTACGTGCAGTGTTGGATCGAGTAATGTAACTTTCGAAGTGAAAACAGGAGTACGACAGGGATGCCCCTTATCATCAACATTATTTTTGACAGTCATAGATTGGGTGATGCGCCAGACAACAGAGGGCAGTCCAAGAGGAATTAGATGGACAACGTTTTCTACACTGGAAGATTTGGAATATGCAGATGACATTGCACTGCTCGCGCATTCACACCAACACATTCAAGACAAAACTGATAGACTGAATAAGTATGGCCAGCAGGTTGGCCTGAACATCAATCTGAAGAAGACAGAGGTCATGACACTAAATGTGGGCATTCCTGAGCCAATAACAGTAAGGAACCAGAAGTTAGAACAGACAGACACATTTACTTACCTAGGAAGCATAGTAACACCTGACGGCGGAACAAGCAAGGACATTAACAACAGAATGAATAAAGCGAGAACAGCCTTTGCTATTCTCAACAACATTTGGAAGTCTTCCCAGTACAGCACAAACACCAAATTAAGACTGTATGAGAGCTGCGTACTTTCTGTGCTTCTCTATGGTGCGGAATGTTGGAGAGTAACAGAGAAGGAAATGTCGAAACTGTCCTCCTTCCACACAATCTGCCTAAGGAAAATTCTCCGAATCTTTTGGCCAAACACCATCAGCAACCAAGAACTACTTATTCGGAGTAACCAGGAGGACATGCACACCATCATAGCTGGCAGACGCTGGAGTTGGGTTGGCCATGTCCTCAGAAGGGACCCTGATACCATCGCAAGAACAGCTATGCTATGGACCCCCGAGGGAAAGCGAAAGAGAGGCCGACCAAAAACAACTTGGCGGAGAACTGTGGAAGCAGAGATGCAAAGAATGAACCACAGTTGGGGCACTGTACGAAGGATGGCCGCCGACCGAGCAAAGTGGAATCAATTTGTTGCTGCCCTACAAGACGCCACCAGGCGTGATGGCCGCTGACTGCTTTGACGGTTGGCGGTTATGGATCAAAGAAGAAGATGCAAACGTTGCAATATTACTTACATCGGCCAAACGGGCACACGACTGAGGGACCAATTCTGCAGACACCTCTACAACATCTCTCGGTTGAAATCCACACCTGTGGCCATCCACTTTAATGGCCCTGGCCACCTCGGTGCCACTGATATCCAGGTGACAGCCATCAGATCCTGTTCCTCGGATGCCAACAGTCGGTTCCGCCTGAAACAACGCCTCATCCATCTTATGGGTTGCCTTAAACCCTATGGTTTGAACACGCAGCATTCTGTTGTCTCAGACGTCCTTTTCTATCTAGTCCCAGTTTAAATATGACTTTCTATTGTGACAGCGATCACCCTTGACTTCCCTCCTATTCTATATATATATATATATAAAATAGTGTAAAAGTCCGTCATAAGACGGGAATTAAATTCAAAAACACCAATACCTAACGCCAATTTTACATTCAAAAGTATTATAAAAAAAAACACACTGTGTGCATCACCACAGTACATGGACTAGGTAGCAGCAGCGAGGATCCCAATGTGTGTATACGGGATCACACATTCTATAAATATACAGGGTGTTTCAAAAAGAATATCGGTATTTTAGATGCATATAACTTTGGTTATTGAACACTTAAAAATATACAGTTTGCACCAAAAGAAAGTAAAACTGTCAAAGTTTAATCTCTTACATTACAATCCCTCAATGTGTGCCCCTCGTGTTACATGGCACACATCTACGCGGTAGTCCAGTTCTCTCCACACTCGCTCCAGCTGATTCCTTGTTATTCTTTCCACAGCATCCGTGATTCGATTCTTTAGTGTTCGGAGATCTCGGGGCAAAGGTGGCACGTAGACGATGTCTTTTACGTGTCACAAAAAGAAATCACCCGGTGAAAGATCCGGAGACCTGGGTGACCAGCGGTATAGAGCAAGGTCATCTGCTCCAGCGCGTCTTATCCATCGATGTGGGAGAACCTCATTCAGAGACTTCCGGACTTCGTTATGAAAATGCGGCGGTGCCCCATCTTGCTGGAAAACGTAGTTTTCAGATTCCTCATTTAACTGAGGGAACAGCCAGTTTTCTGGCATGTCCAGATACGACGTTCCGATCACTGTCCTCTCGGCAAAAAAGAATGGCCCATACACTTTGTGCAAGAAATGGCACAGAAAACATTTACCTTCGGTGAATCCTGTTGGTGCTCAATGGGTATGTGTGGGTTTTCTGTGCCCCATATTCGTAATTGTGACGATTCACTTTACCACTTAAGTGAAAAGTTGCTTCATCAGAAAAAATCAGGCGGGGTAAACATGCTTCATCTTCCTCTAACATTTCTGTGCAGAAGTCGTATCTTTTCTCCTTGTCTGCAGGATGAAGAGCTTGCAGTAACTGCAACTCATAGCTTTTCATTATCAGTCGCTTTCGCAAAACGCACCACACTTGTTTTAGGAATTCGTTTTTCACGACTAGCTCGCATTGTTGACTTTCGCGGGCTCCGCAGGTAAGCTTCTCTAACTCTCTGCACATTTTCTTCTGACGTTCTTGGTCGACCAGAGCTTTTTCCTTTACAAAGGCATCCTTTATCTTGGAGCTGTCGATACCACCTGCGAATGTTGTTATCAGATGGTGGATCAATGTGAAATTGTCTTCAAAACTCACGCTGCACTGTGATTACCGATTGTGACTTGACAAACTGCAATACACAAAACGACTTCTGCTGTGGCGTCGCCATTTTCATTCCTTGCGCCTTCTAGCGGCTGAAATGAAAAACATTTTTAAAAATCGGGTAACTGTCCAAACTCGGACAGTTTACCTATCGTTTGGTGCAAACCAACCATTTTTAAGTTTGCGATTACCAAAACTATACACCTCCAAAATACCGATATTCTTTTTGAAACACCCGATAATTTTTATTTATTTTTTTAAATATTTTTAAAAAACTCTTTCTACCTCTTCTATCTCCATATCTATTTTATTTTTTTAAAATATTACTTTTCCCGCACTCTTCCAGTCCTTGTATGTTTTTTATTTATGCTTTTAATGCACTATCCACTTCCGGTTTAGTGGCAGACATTTTTGCTCCAACATGTAACACATAGCAGGGAGTAAGGGCTTAATTAATGCTTTTAGGCTACTTTATTATTATAAATACCGGCTTTAATTTTGCGTAAAGCTAGACTAGAAATGTTAGAGTAAATTTTAGAACAAGAACAAACATTTTATCACAATTAGAACAGAAGATATAATAGTCTGAAATAGTGTAAAATTTACGTTTTTTTTTTTATATTTTGTTATGGTTTGTTTATATACAATTTTCACTAAATCGGTCACAATCAACATGCATAACAAATTACATAAATCAAAAGTAGAAAACCTGCAGAAAATGGATATCAAAGATTTGTTTTGGTTTCATGCGTCAAACATTAATTATTGAAAGTTTAAATTGCAAGTCCACATTTATTACCTTAAAATAACACACCCAATGGTCCCCAAAACATGTTTGAATTGCTTTTATGCTACTTTATTATTATAAATACCGGCTTTAATTTTGCGAAAAGCTAGACTAGAAATGTTAGAGTAAATTTTAGAACAAGAACAAACATTTTATCACAATTAGAACAGAAGATATAATAGTCTGAAATAGTGTAAAATTTACGTTTTTTTTTTACATTTTGTTATGGTTTGTTTCTAATTCAATTTACACTAAAACGGTCACAATCAACATGCATAACAAATTACAGAAATCAAAAGTAGAAAACCTGCAGAAAATGGATATCAAAGTTTTGTTTTTGGTTTCATGCGTCAAACATTAATTATTGAAAGTTTAAATTGCATGTCCACATTTATAACCTTAAAATAACACACCCAATTGTCCCCAAAACATGAGAGCTAACAATTATCTCAATCATACATCATGAGTTCTGATCCAGTCTGCGCAATGTTTTTCTAATATGTGCTGTTTATGAATTGTCTTACTGGGGAATAGCTTTCTGAACAAAGACATATAAGTCTCTATCGATGCTGTTATTGATTCTTTACTAATTGGTTTACTGTGTGATATTTTGTTGTGTACTTTCTCAAATGCTTCTTTCAGTGAGTTGAATTGTTCTTGGGCAATAAAAGCTATGTTAGTTATATCTTGTTTGTCTGTAATTTTCAGTGTTTGTGTAATGATTGCTCTTGTAAGATCTTTATAAACTTTTTGTGTGAGATATCTGTGGCAGTGATTCCCTATAAATGCTCTGCTATTATAAGCCTGTTGTGTGATTTTGTGTTTGGCTAGTACCTTGTCCAAGTGTGAGCAAACTGGACCAGACCTAGTACATAGATCTTGAAACTGAAGTTTGGCCAGCGCATCTTGTGCATTTTCAAGTCTAACTTTAAAATTATCTGTCTCCTCCTTATCCTCACAAAGTTCAATACCTACCTAAAAAATTCAATTTTAGCTCCTAATTCTTCTGCCTATTTCCAGTTCCTACTAAATCTCTTCAAGTTTTTAAAAGTACTAATGTTTGCATGTATCTCTTGCGAATTCTCAAATATCTTTGCGTCTATTGTATAAGCTACCTGTTCTAGAAGTCTGTGGTGTTTCAAAACAATGCCTAATAAAATATGAAGGTAAGGAGGAGCTACATTTTCAATTTCAATCTCTAACATTGGTTTGTGTAAACAATTATGATAATGTGCCACTTGCCTTTTATTCCCTTTCCCATATTTCATATATCTATTGTAATCTCTTATCAACATGGCCAAACTTCTTGGTTTGCAAGTTGTATGCAATCTGGATGTCTTTGATGAAAATGTTTGGTTTGTCTGGAGCTCAAGGAATATACCCATGTCTGTGGTGTCTCCAGCAAAACAAGGAAATAATCCCCGAATAAGAAAACAACAACTTGTTTACCATCCCACTCTAAATATTTTAGTGACTCTATCTGAGCTTTCATGCCATTCATAAATATTTATAAATTATCATATGTATCTCTGACTCTAGCCATTGATAAAAGGATGGTATTCGATTTAGAATTTGGTTTCTCTAAATTTACTACCTGCATTGTAACTTTGAATGAAAGAAGATATACAAACAGTTACTTAGAATTCTTTGGCAGCCGTCGTGTGCACAGGATTGTCTACCAAAGAACACCAATGGAACAGTCCTTATCTCACAGACAATTAAAAAAAAAAATTCATATTATAAATAGAAGATTAACAAGACTTGAAAGATAGATCAAATTATGTGGAAGTAATCTATCTATAGCTTTACATGTTTTCTGACGCTTATATACGTAGCTAAATATCATTATAAATGAATGAAAATGCAAAAACAGATGGTGTTTACAAAAAGTTATTTTTTTACTACCTTATTTAAGATTTGTGAGTATCAGGAATGCGTTTACAGGGATTTAAATGCTATGAAATCTGGTGACAATATGCTTGTTCTTGTAATGCCACACTCACAAAACTGACTACCACACATTCTCAAGATATGAAACCAAAAAAAAAAGTATGTGGAAATAATCTTTAGCTTCCCTTCGAGAAGTCTTTATAATTATAAACTCAAACGAATGGGCCGATTTTTAGATATTAAATTAATAAAAAGATTACTTATTTTATGAATTTCCTTAAATGATGACGCTGTTTTCAAAAGTCTGTAACTCCGTCAAAACTAATTTCAAAGAAATAAAAATGCAATCAAAAATAGAACACAGAACAAAGTTATAGTACACAAAAGAATTTTAGCGCTGTGTTTATCCAGAACGAGTGTGTAATGATTTATATTTTACTGATTTTACTCACACATCAGCTGATTTTCCCCGCCAAAAACTTAAATAGTCTTTTACGGTGCACACAAAATTTTATACCCGGTATCAGAATTCCGGTCACCGAAACTAAAAGAGCGCTCTGGTATAGGGCACAAACAGCCGTGATTACTATTTGTGTGTGTGTGTTTTTTTTTTTGGTTTTTTTTTTTAGTTTTTCATTTGAAGTAACAAGACTGGTTATTATATTGTCCAATGTACCTGTATTGTTCTGGCATTCTGTGCAAGTAAAATTGTATCGACCCCTCTTTTATGTTAATTTCCATCCGGGGTGAAGTTTTTCTGTAGGGTCATATTTCACCGGCACCGTTTGATCAGTTTAACTCTAACCGGCAAGGCAGTGACACCGCCTCGCCGGCTATTCTCGTCATAAAGTTTTATACTCGTAAATGCTTTATTCAGATAGTTTCTCTCTCTTCCCCCCATCCCGGCAACTACTCCCTCCTCACATTGGCAGTCACCAGTATTTGTTCGTTCGGCTGCTTATTCTGTATTCACAACTATATCTTTATCACGAAGCTGTACTACTTACCAAATTCGGACGCGCCTGGTTGGAGTACAGGCTCCTCCCCCTAGACAGAAAGCGCATGTTACTTTGACAGAAGAAAAGCTAAGTCGGGTTGGGGGTTCTTTTGTTTTAAGGAATCTATACGAGTACATACCTGTCAACCTCCTGAGACAAAAATCTGTACGCCGGACCAAGAAAATCCTTACAAACACCCAAAAATCCTTACGCAAAAAATATATTAATAAATTATACGCAATACAGTGTTAAAATGAGAAATGACATATACAAATCTATTAGCATTTGAATTGTTGTGATATAAAACATGCTAATAGTCTCATGCTGTTCTTTACATATAAAAAACTTAGTGATCATGATGTACACTATTCTTTCAATGTACAGTGTTTTGTATTATAATCAACACATGCACTTTTAGCTCTTTGCAGAATCGCATTTGTGGGCTTAAAGTCTGCACAGCATGTATCAATGTTAATCTTACACTGTAAAATAGAAGTGAGTGTGTCCACATTCATGGACCTCCTGCAAATAAAACTTCAGCCCTTATAATGCCACCCTCTTCCTCCTTTGGCTGAGCAAAAAAAGGTCTTAATAGATGCTCCCTTCTGCATTGCAAACATTTGTTCATGCAATTTCGATTTAAAATGTACTTTCAGATCATATAATCCTGAAGCTACTACTTTAATATCTTTGCTGCATAATCTACAAAAAGCATGGGTTGATCCTAACTTGGATGCATCTACAATGCCAGGGAAGACCCATTCGATCTGAAACTTACCATGACCTGCAAGCTTTTGTTTCTTTGAATTAGGCTCAGCCATCATTCAGTGGATGAAATATTTCAACTAATAATATTTGTAGACAAAGAGAATGAATAAAAAATACAACGAACAAAGCAAACGGCTAACAGCAACAACAACAAAAATAAATAAATAAATAAACAAAATTATGAACAGAATATCAAATCTAGGAAGAAAAAACGTACCACCAAAAATTTACAAAATTATTATTTACGAGTTGGTAGCCTAGACCTGTGATAACACATTGCCACTTTATTAAAAAATAAAGCAGCGAATCTCGAGAGCTGGCATAAAGTAGGCCTACTCAACGCAAACAAACTTTTTTTTTCTAGTTATTCTACACAGAATATTATGACAATTTATCGGAAATACATTGAGGGGCAAGATGTAGGCCTAACTGGAAAGATTAAGGCAGCGATTAAATTGCGACAAAGCAAAACAACAGCAATATTTAACAAGTTATAAGTACTTAGCTTTTTTAAACAAAATGGCGTCGAAGTGTGGTAGAAAGCAAGCGTTGTCGTTGATAACAGGTAACTTTAAAAATACATCATGTCACGCTGAAAACCGAAAGCACTTGAGGCCGAATTCAAGGTGTTTGCCGAATTCTTGGGTATAATAGGATTTGATTGGTTGCTGGGAGAGACCCCAGTTTAAAAACGAACGCCGAGATTTCCGGAATAAAAAAAAAAATTGGTTTAAAAACAACCTGGGCTAGAAAATATTTTCTGATTTAAAATTTAAAAAAACTTGGGTTGGAAAATATTTTTAGAATTTTAAAAAAAAAAAAAAAAAAAAAAAATTTAAAAAAAAAAAAAAAAAAAAAATTTTTTTTTTTTGGCGGGGAGAAAAATCCGTACAACGAGTCTGTACGGCCATACACTGCTAAAAGTATCAAAAATCCGTACATTGTACGAAAAATTCGTACAAGTTGACAGGTATGCGAGTATGTACTGTTGTACATTGGTGTGCAGTTTAATCACCCAACCGGCAAGGCTGCACATTTAAAAGCATTTGATATATTAGCGTTGGAGAGAGATACACCGGCTGAGAACACTGGCCGAGCAATATGAGACAAAAATAAGTGGATAGTGATTTGGTACAAAATGAACAACTCGTTATGTACCGCACCTCAACGGTTGGCAACACAGTAGCTGTAGGGATCTACTTTTGAAACACTAAGTTCTCTTAAGATGTACTTTGATAAAATCATGTCTGTTTTCATTTAGCTCGTGGGTTTTCACCATGAGCACGGAAAAATACATTTGACCTTGAGAATATCGCACTTTTAAGTGCCGGTGGAAGAGGGCTAGACCAAAATTTCCCTAGCCGTAACAGTTCTACCTCGATTTGAGTTTGGCGTCTGCTATTTGAAATTACTATGGATCCAAGGGAGTTAAACTGTCTCACTTGCTGCAGTGCGTTACCTTCTACAAATATTTTTAAATCTGGGATTATTTACATCTTCTTGAATGTATGTAATATTGCTTTTTACCCCATATGCATAGCACAAACTACTTCCTAAATTATATATCCAGTTTTACCAGTTACTTTGCCTTTGGCCTAAGAATTAGTAAGATCAACATTTACCTCATCTATTGGTTTTCCTCCTCAGATTCCATCATTATCTGGATAACATTGGCTTGAGTCTGAAGGAGTCTACTATTGCAAGTCTTACGTCAACATACGCCGTTGATAGTGGCAGCCGGGAGACATGAACGAGTTTTTGCAGTGGCAGCGTGCCCGTGTAGTCGAAGTGGGAGACTGCCTGCTTAAAAGGGCACTATCGTATAAAGAAATACAGAACAGCCTCAACGCTGGCGTATTCTGAAATTTTTGTCTTTTTCCCCCTGTCCTTGCTGCTGGTTCCCCTCCCCCCATAAAAACACTCCTTGCATGGTTCGTCTGGAGCACCAGCTGCGGATAGCTGGTCTAAGGATAACACTGGTATTATTACAAGCCTACCGTTTTGCACATTTCATATTTTTAAGTGATACAAGCATATTTATCATTGGTATTTCTCAGTGGTCTAGCTTATGAAGTCCTGCCAGTTTTTTTTTCTCTTTCAGCTACAGATTATATTCAAGTATTTACAAGCCCAACATGCACTGTACAAAATGACAGTAATCACATTTTATGGTGTTAAATTACCAGGCTGCTGTGTTTGTACAGCTGTGTATGCTCAGAAATTGCATCCAACTAAAATTGGACATTACATTTGAAGGTCCTTTATAATCAACAATGTAATATGAATATACAGGGTGGGTCAAAAGTCAAGCCCCACTGGTAATTTACCGTCTGTTACTCAGTGTCACAAGAAACAAATGTTTCAGTGAGCTCCATTGGCGATGACCGAGACCGTCCTGTGGAGTACTGGGAGTGGTTCGTGCAGTACAGGGGCTTTAAAAACATATCATGTTCAGCAGTGTTTCACTTTTGGAAACCCACACTGGGTAATGGAAGGTAAATTGCCGATGGGGCCTGACTTTTTACCCTCCCTGTATATTTCAAGTTGGGCATGAAAACTTGGAAGTGACACAATTGGACATGATGAAATCTCAGACTGTCACGCATGAAATTACTGTACTGTAATTCATTCATTTCATCTGCCTTCTAACTCACTCCTTATGAAGCATGGAACAACTATTTCAGCTGGCCCCCCCCTTCCAGGAAGCCCCGTATCAAAGTATTCATATTATTTTGCAGAGGTTGTTTGTGTAGCAATTTACTCAATTTGTTTCACATGATGAGGTTGCCAAACTCATGCACAACTTATATTAGTTTCCTTTGACAACATGCCTGTATGAAGGGTAAAATACTGCATAACATGACCTAAAGTCAAGAACCTACAGACACATAAATTTGATGGAAAATTAATTACAGGCTGCATGAGAATCATATACCAATGTTATTGATCATTTTGCTGAAGCATAAGGGCAAGTGGAACCAGAGACTGTATGCAGATCCAGTGTGTTTAGGTAATTAGTGTTTTATGTAAATATCACATTGAATAATGTTTGGTTTATGTAATGTTTGTTTACTAAGATGATTAATTAAATGAATAAATGTGCATATACAGTTTCATGTAATATGGTTTTACACTTAGCTCTTACAAGCACCAGTATGAATCTTTGCATTATCTCAGTAACGTTTACTCTACATGTTCATATTTTCTTGGTGCCATTTCATTTGCTTCTTATTTTAATATAAATTGTGTGTGTGCATGCGCAAACACACATATATATCCTGACTTTGGTCTAGAAAGAAGTGGTATTCTTGGTATAAAATAATCATAAAATATGACAGGAAGATGGAAACTTGGCTGCCAACCTACCTAACAAATGAGGTTATAGGAAAAATGAACTCCATCCATTGCAGAAAGTGTGATAAATATGGTATTGGCAGATGTGCTCAAAGAAGCCTTGGATATTGGTTGATGAATATAATTGTCTTCATCTTCAAGTACCATGCCAACTGGCATAGGTGATCACATCTCCCCACTTTCTGACCCCAGAGCACTTTATCAGTTTTGTTGTTTGACTCTTCATGCCACAATATCTTCACTTTCTGTTACCTCAGTTTTTCTTCTTGTACGCGGAATCAATACAAATTGAACATGTAACAGAACACAAAGTTCTAGGGATCACGATTGACCAGCACTTAACGTGGAACTCCCATGTACGGAATTTAACCAAACACTTAGCTCAAAATAAAACACTTCTTAGACGCAGAAACTAGACTATTATTCTACACCTCACATAGACAGACACATCTAGATTACTGCTCTACACTATGGGATTGTTGCCCTGCTTCCACCTCGAAGAGACTGCACTCCCTGCAAAAGAGAGCAGTACGTCTGATCACCGATAATCGTACGACACCACACAAGGACAGGAACAGAACCCAAAATACTGTCACTAAAAAAACGTCTTCTCTACAACAAACCCAAGCTGACTCACACAATTCTATCTAACAATGCCCCGTCGTACCTACGATCATTGTTTCAAACCAGCAGAAGAGAGGGACAACAATTACATCAGTTACGTCTGCCCAAACCTAGGATCGACCTGTTCAAAAAGAGTCTAGCCTACTCTGGTGCCTACTTATGGAACAGCCTTCCACACCACCTAAAAAGCCTACCTACACAATATTCTTTTAACAAAGCACTTCCTCAACACTGATTATCTACCCCCATAGAAACAGCATTTGCCTGTCAACATCTCATCCATAGGTCAACATTTCTTTTCCTCTTCCGCTCGTTTTTTGTGAATAATTTGTTTTATATCCATGTAATATTCTTATTATATTCACTTTAAAATATTATTGTATAATGTAATGTATGTGAGAATGTACCCACATAATACTGTACTTTAGAAATGTGAGTCGTGAGAATGTACTCGCATACCACTGTACTTTAGAAATGTGAATTTTTTTTTTTACTGCTCAAAGACTTTTCCTGCCACAGAAGTGCGTAAGAAAGTGTTATTATTATTATTTCATTTTCCACTAAGAATGTATGGACATAAGCGAGAATGTGTTTATGTAAATTTTGTATTGATGATTGATGACACATTCAAAAATACAGATTAATTGTAGACGGATTGACTAAATGAGTGAGTGTCGGTATACAGAATTTATTTATTTTTATTTATGGTTTTATTTATTTTATTATTACTTTTCCCCCCCCAATTGCTAGCTTGTTTGTTTAAAAAAAAAAAAAAACCTACTCATTTTTTTATTATGATTGCATACTGTAAATGAATGCTGTTATGGTAACTTTATAATGTTGCATGCCTTTAAATTAATGCTTAAAGCATCATGTGGGAATGAAAGGATATAGTATGCAAGATTAATGAGAGTGGAAGGGCAGAATGTTAGAAGGGCCTGCGCGCCCAATTCTTTACCCTTTGAAAATAAAGTTCGTTCGTTCTTGTTACAAGATATTTCAGCATTTTTCTTACTTATAACATGCCCCAAGAAAATTGATTATTTCCTCCTTATATGAGTAATATGCTGTCTCTGTGCTTTGACTTCTTTCAGGACATCCTCATTACACCTTTTAGTTGTCCATGGTATTCTATAACTGTTACCTCCAAGGATTTTCTTCTTTGTTTACTAACTGTCCATGACTAACTTCCATATATCAGGACTGGCCTTATTTAAAGCTAAATTACTCTCTTTCATACACCCACTGACAGAGTTTCACTGCATAAAATATTGTACATTTTGTAGGATGCTGCTTTTCCTTATTCTACTCTTTACCTCTGAGATGCATCTTCCATCTGATACTATTGTGCCTTGGTATTTGAATCTATGGACATGTTTCAGAATTTTCCCATTTACTTTATGATGCATTCTTGAGATGTCATTTTCTTTAAGAAGGCCATTACAGTCTTTCTGCTCTTAAGGCCAAGGCCTTTATTGTTACTTTTTCATTATTTTATTGATCATTTCCTGTAACGTTTTCCCTAATGTTGTTAGTTACATTGCTCTTAGGGCTTAGTCTTATTATTTCAAATAAATTACTGCAAAAACCACCTGCCAAGAGGCACAAATTAATGCCTGTATAAATCATGGGCTACGTATTGTCATTAATTTTATTTTCAAAATGTAAGGGCATTATGGGTTACTGGTTCACTTCATAAGCACATACATTTATTTTTTGTACATATATATATATATTTTTAAATCATTCATTAATCCTTTAACTTTAGTGATGTAATTTCTCTCTTCTCGTTACTTTTCTCCAGGCTTGTTAGGATTAAAGTAAACAGATCCTGGCTTAATAACAAATATAGAATCTGCTTGACTTAGATGGTAAGGTGGAAGAAATGCAAAATAAATTTTACATATATATGCACACACACACACGCATATATATTAAGTTAATGTTGAGTTGGTATACAAAAGATATTAAGATACTGTATCGGTATCTGAAAGAAAGGTACTGCAAAATTTTTTTTTAAAGGACATTACATCTTAGTACACATTTAATCAATTGTAAAGAAAGAATCATCACTTTCATGTACATTATAAAACAAGTAGCATCATTTTTGACATCTGTACTTTTACCATTAATTAGTAGAAGTAATTTTGAAGTAACAAATCTTGAAATAAACATTTTCAACCCAGCCATTTTTGTACATTTTGTCTAGTTATTTTTCTCAAAAGTGCACATTGAAATAGATGTGCTATGTCCTATCCAACACCAGTGTATTTTTCTCAAAAGTTCACTGATTGAAATAGATGTGCTATGTCCTATCCAACACCAGTGTATTTTTCTCAAAAGTTCACTGATTGAAATAGATGTGTTATGTCCTATCCAACACCAGTGTATTTTTCTCACTGATTGAAATAGATGTGCTATGTCCTATCCAACACCAGTGTATTTTTCTCACTGATTGAAATAGATGTGCTATGTCCTATCCAACACCAGTATTTGTATTTTTCTCACATCTTGTTCCTCTGGTACTTTCCACAAATTTGATATTGATGATCTTAATCCTTATATTTAGTCTTATCACCCATTTATGAAAGTCTTACATTATGATTGTGAAATTGTTAAAATCTTGTTCTCCATTTTTAAGTGTCATACAATAGTACTGCCTTGAAATGTGAGTTGAAGAGTCTTTTTAAGTCTGTGTTGAGGCTTTTCTATTAATTTCCATGTATTTCCCTGTACAGTGCCTTTCGTATTCTCATTTTGATATCAATGTTCGTTCCTCCAACTTTTTCTATGTTACTGCCATGATATGATTCCACATCTTGTAAGAATGTATCTTCAAATAAAATATGGGTACCATATGCCGTATTTATTCTCATATTAAGTTTTTTTTTTTCACTGTGTATTTTCAGACACACTTACTTTTTATATCTTATTAAGTACTATCATTTTGTCTTACATCTGGTTACAGTTATGGGCTAGAAGGCCAGATCTTCTGCAGAATCTAAATATTGAGCTATGTTGTCAGAAACTAAATTCCATTTATGTTGTTCGATATGATTTTCATTATTCAATCTATATAGCAAATAAGAAGAAGAAAAATTGTGACAGGAGGCATTCCTGTTGCACTCCAGTTCCTATCTCAAGGGTTCTGTAAGCTGTCCCTCATATATTTCCCCCATTAGATTAATAACCTTACTGGCGACTGCAATGCCTCATTTTGTCAAAGGTCTCCTTATAGTTCACAAATTCAATTTGATTTCCTTCTTTGGCAACTTGACAGTATATCATTTCTTTCAGTCTATATTATTTTTGCTCTCTTCCAGTCTGTGTTACCTCTTCTGAAGTGTGTTTGCTTTGATGGCTTCAACAGGAATACCATCTGGGCCCACAGCTTTTCCTTAACTTAGAAACTTTCATCAAAATTAAACTAAATATTGCATTTTGGAAATATACGGGGGCCTCAAATCTTGATTATAACCATAATTGAAGAAAACACCAAGGGCAAAGACAATGTCATATGTGGAAGGGAACATCAAGAGATGGACAGGAATGAGCCTGTGCCATCAAGGTATGAGACAATATGACAGAGATCCATTGCAGCTGACCGTTGTGGAGATGGTATCTGACCTGATCAGAATAAATTATCTACCACAAGTATTAATATAATGTCTGGTGAGGTACAGGCTGGCAATTAATCAAGCAACATCTTTAAGCTCCCCAAGGTGCACATGCCAAGTTCTTTCATGTGCCATCAGCTTAAGGTCTGTCTCTAGTTCTCTTCATGTGTTCTTTGGTCTTTCACACTTCAACTCCCAAAGGGGAGTTGGAGTGGCTAAGAGGTATGGCGTCCACCTCAAATTCTAGAGGTACTGGGTTCAATTTCCAGTTGAGGGAATATAATTTATGGACATTTTTCTTCAGAACCAGTGGCCCTAATGATGTCATACTCCTCCCTGGTCTCCTGAGTAGTGAGATCGGATGCCTAGCCTTCTCAAATAAGGGCGAAATACCAGGAGGTCCTGGCAGTTGGAAATTGTAAAGAGTAGGCCTATCAGGCCGCTGCCCTCGCAAAATTTAACAATTAGAAACCTACCCACCACAAAAATATTTATTGAATGTGTGATTCCTATATACACACATTGGGATTCTCACCGGTGTATGGAGTTGTGCACTGTGCTGAGATCCTCTTTGTGTGATCTAAGGGAGGAGATTGAAGCACTGATGGAGTTGTCCGTGTGCAATGAAGATAGTCCTTAAAACCAAACCAAACTCCCAAAGAAGCTTAGGCCTACAACAAACTTATGCCAAGTCCTCCTGTCCTGTGCCACCAGCTCAAGGTCTTTCCATATCTTCACCCCCTTCATATCTGTAACCAGTTCTCTTTTCCATGTGTTCTTGGGTTTACTTCTACTTTTGCTCAAGGATTCCAGAACAAGGACTGCCTGCTAATGCTATCATCAGGTTTCCTCAATATGTGTCATATCCATCACCTTCATACAGGATTTGCTACATTTGTCAATAATTATGGTTTCAAAAACATACTAAGAAATTATAAAAATGTACACAGAACTAGCACAAGAACTGTCATAACACAAAATTATCTTCATATTTATTTACATCAGAATGGTGTAGTTCTTAGCACTCAGTAGTAACAGACATGACAGTTTGTATTTTACAGAATAATATTGTAACCAGGTACCAACACACACTGTAAGAAGTACTTATGAAATAATTAATTTTCTTTCATCAAGATTCACAGAAATATGAGGAAAAGAAACCAGTTGTATCTCAGCTGTGTATATGCTGAAAAAAACATGTAATAATTAGAAACATTATCCTCTTCACCATAAATGTGTTTGTAAATGCTGAAAACTAATAACCTAACTTGGATTTTATACACAAGCCTAACTGGCATGATGATGCATATATATATCTCTGTGCGCTCACGTGTCTGCATCTGTGTATATACATATATATACATACATGTGTGTGTGTGCACCCATGCATGATACTCATAAGATGTCAACTGACTAGGTCATCTGAGGTTATACAATTCAGCACCTTAAGATATTGAAGAAAATGTAAAAAATATACACACAAAATGAAACAATATATTAATTATAGTCAAAGCTGTACATAAACAAAATGTGCCTCTCTTCCTGGATGTATTGCCTGAACAAAGATATTACTTCTAATGCAATAAAATTCACCGTCAGACTTGAATACAGCTAAGGCATTGGTTTTTCATGCAAAACACAGCAACTAATGGGGTTCTACTTAATAATAAAATTATACAGGATTATATTTAAAAAATACAGAAAAATCCAAAAAGCAATATTTGGGGGTCTAAAAACCTGACTGCGATAAATGCAGGTTTGTATTGTTGCAGGGTAACGAGCAATTCTCTCTGAAGCTTTATTTACCAAAAAGGACAGTCAACTGATGACCGTCTTACATCTTAATTCACATTATAAGGGGCACATCATAGCTGGGTTTTAGGGGGGAGAGATAAAGGAGCAAATAATTGCTGACTAGTCAGAATGTGTACTGTTTCCACATTCGTTTGTAGCTGATATTCATCATCAGAGCATGTTGAACCTTCCATACATCTGGGAAAGGGGGGGGGGGGGGGGGGGGGGTTGGGGCGGGGGGGGGGGGGGGGGGGGGGGGGTTGTTGGCAAGATGACATTTTTTAATAATAGGAAAAAAAATACAAATAAAGCCATATCCACCATAAATGGAAAAGTATTTAAAAGAGAGAAAAAAAAGCTTCACTGACCTCATGATTGTCAACAACAAATTGCGATAACATAATCTGTTATACATTATAAGCCCAAGAAGACACGTGTTCCAGAGCTGAGGTGCCTGTCTCTCAATGGTTCTAGAAATATATATACTTTATTTTAACGTCCTGCCATGAAAAATGCTGTCTTTCGGTGTGCACACTGCAATACTATAACCAGTGAGAATATAGGCTCTAATTAATTTTTAATGAATGTGGCATAATGTTTGAACAGGAGTTCTTTAAATTATTGACCCCTGTTTACTCAACTCATAAGACACTACACGCTAGATGTTCGCACTAGCAAAGGAGAAAAATGAAACCCTAAAATAAATTAAAACGCCGTTATTCACTCTTAGAATTCCTTTTCAGTACTGACGAATATTTGTTTCAGCTGTACACGTACGCCAAGCAACTCTATTTCTGTGCTCCTCTGCAAGCAGAATAACTTCTTGTTTCAATGTTGCATCATTATGAAATATGATTGACAATATTTTTAAATGACAATTAAGGGTTCATAAATTCATTAAAAGATCTGCTTACTCGGAGCAAGCAAGAGGACATGCACACCATCATAGCTGGCAGACGCTGGAGCTGGGTTGGCCATGTCCTCAGAAGAGACCCCGATGCCATCACAAGAACAGCTATGCTATGGACCCCTGAAGGAAAATTAAAGAAAGGTCGACCAAAAACAACTTGGCGGAGGACTGTGATGCAAAGAATGAACCAGAGTTGGGGCACTGTACGAAGGATGGCCACCGACCGAGCAAAGTGGAATCAATTTGTTGTTGCCCTACAAGACGCCACTAGGCGTGATGGCCACTGACTGCTTTGACGGTCGGCGGCTAAGGATCAAAGAAGAAGCAGTAAAGAACACACCGCCACAAAAGCCGATTCCATACCATTTTATTTTTTAATTAATATATTACTTTCACTTTTACAGTGGCCCCCTTATTTATTTACTTACAATATACTACATTTATTGCTGCTACCCTGTTTTCATTTTGTGACAACTGTATTTTGTGCACTTCATTTTCCTACTTTAGTGTTTATTCATTATGCCTTTACAGACATTTTTTTCATCCCTCTGTATCACACACCATATTGTATTTTTAATTCACTTTTTCCACATATTTGCAGTGTCCATTGCCTTTGTCTGTTGACCTGTCTACATTTTTCTTTGTCACCTGTTTGTGACTGGCTGACGAAGGGCGAATCCCGAAACGTTCAGTGCTTCCCATACACGTTCATTTGTAAAACTGATCCCATACCATTTTGTTTTTTAATTTATATTTACATCTCTCCTGAACTGGCCCACTAAATCCTGAGTGACTACAGTGGTCTATGTAGTTCACTTACTGTACAGCAGGAGTGAGCAACCGGTCAGTCATGATCTACCGTCGATCAGAGGGTAGGATTAGATTTATCTCCAGGTGACGATGGGGTAAAAAGAAAGAATAATTAAGCTATGAAAATTTAGAACTAGTCCTCTCCCATCTGTATTTAAATGTGCTGTATCCCCAATAGCAAAGGTAAAGGTCTTCCACGTCCCGAGTGAAAATCCACGAGCTAGCTGACTAAAATTTACTGCATGACGTAGAAATATGATCTTGTCTTTACAATGACTTTAATTTTTCTACCCTTCTGTGAATGGAATCGCATAAAGTCTGGCAGAGATAGAAGTTACACATAGGCTGTACTGATTCCAAATATTCTGAAAACAGACATGATTTAATCACGATAGATCTTTAGAGAGCTCTGTGGTTCTAAAGTAGATTACCACAGCTCCTGGGTTGCCTACAGCTGCTGTACAGGAATATAGGATTAAAAAACAAAATCTACATAACACAACTGTGCATCTGTCAATGTTTGGATAGCAAATATTTTCAATTTACATGTGGATGACTTTCAATGTTCGTAGGGTATTTATGATGGACTTTCTTATATGCTAAAGACAACGTTGAAGCACATTTAGTCCATGCAGTCTATGACTTTTGCCATCTAACAGAACACCACTGTAATTTGAAAGCTGTGAAGGCACTCTATGTATTGCATTGATCTCAAAATAAAAAGTCAATACAATTCATAAAAGCATCACGCCATTCCATGAACATATCTGGAGATGCAGCTGGCCACGTCACAAGTTTCACTAACTTGAGCATTTCAAATGAATATCATCATCCCCCTTCTGTTCCCAAAGGAGCATAAGCCAACAGAAAACATCTCCAAGTTTTCCTGTTCCGTGCCATCTCCTCAAGATCTTTCCATGTTTTCCCTCATCACTGTCATTTGTCTTCAGTTTTTTGGCCTACTTCTATATTTTTTTACCCTGGGGCAGATGGACTGCCTTGTAATGCTATCCACAGGTCTCAACAATGTATTCCGATCCCACGTCGGCGTCTTCTTTTTACCTCTTGTCATCAGTTCCACATTAGTGATCTTGTCATACCACTTCAATGTTTGACCTGTCCATATTGTTTTGTTGAAGTTTGTTGCGGCTTGAATTTTCTACAGGACCAGTTAGCCGTGAACCACGCCCAATCCTCCTTGGTTACCTCTTAAGACATACATGGTGAATGAATATGCTTTGTAAAAAATGCTATCATTCATTACTGAACTTCAGAGTATTTATTACATGAAAAATATGAAAAGTTGAATGTCATATTCATTTTAATGATACAGAACCTAAACATTCCCAGATGCACAAAATTATCTAGCCACCATTGTCAGAAGTAAGGATGATCTGTTCATGTGGATACCAGTGACCAATGATGCAGTCCACAAGAAATGTTCCGTTAATGTACTGGCCATGCATTCAAGATATCTCTCAACTATCACATTCTACAACCTCACTTGCGAGGCCATGTTATGGGCAGCCACCTATATAACATAAACACAAATTGTTCAACAAACCAGCACTACAAAGTATATGTCCTTTCTACTGAAACAAATTATAACCAACAAAATGAAACAAATCCTTTCAATGACAGAGGCAACAATGGAAGAATCAAACAGCATAATAGCAGCTTCTAGCTTTAAATTAAAACTGACACTGTGTAAAAATGTCATTACTAAATTCTTATATTAGAAAATAGAACAGAAAAAAAAAAACATTTCTCAAAGTGTGATCACAGGGAACAACAGTTTCCCACTGTATATAATCACAAGACATCAACAAATATAACATATTAAAAAATGTGTTAATGACTGAACCTTGAAGGTTCAAACACAGAGGACAGTTTAATCTCAGATTTAAATATAACTGACAACTTGAATTTTTACTCCTGGTCACCCAGGTTCAAAACACAGAAGACAGTTTAAACTCAGATTTAAGTATAAGTGACAGCTTGAATGTTTTCGCCCGGATCAACAGGCTGATTAGAAAGTCACTTCCAATTTCTAAATTTGTATATATTTACTCCTCTATGCAATTAATTTCTATGAAACAAGCATCAAAATAAAGAGAATAACTGCTATTTAATGCTACATAAAATGCTATGACATATTAAAATTACTGCTCAGAATGAGATCCAATCTGTTGAATGGATGATCTCATAGCAACCAGCAATTTTTGTGGTCTCTTGTAACGTCAGTTTATTGGCTGCTTTAGATTTTATTCTATTTTATTTCTGGACATTAAAAAAACAAAACTGATTGCTCAAAAGACAGTCCTTGGTTTGACTTTTTTTTTTTCATGCATATCCAATATATACAACTGAAGATATCAACATTTTAAAACAGGAAGTGACAATCACCCTGTATGAGTGATTTGTTCTAGTGAACAATCAATTTTTAAACCAGTTGAGAAATTCCAACATTTCAATGCCCAGATTGAACTTACTCAAAGAGAGCTGACAGATTAATGTAACGTCCATGAAAGAAGTACTGCATTTTATGTGTAAAAAGTGAATGTCTTCATTTTCCTTTACGTTCCTTATGGAGCATGGAGTCACCACTATTGCAGCTGATCCCTTTGCAGAAAGCCTGCACCAATCATTTATTTGCTCATGCAGTGATGGTTTTTGTTGCAATTTGTTTATATGATCAGGTTGCCAGCCTTATGGACAATCTCTTGTCTAAGTCGTCTGGTACCACACATGCCTGAGGGAGCATTAGTCATATTTATTCTGTGTCTCATCAAAGACTCCCTGTAACCAAACAGGGCAACAAATGAATGTAATATCCATTAAAGTACTGATTTTATGCAAATTTATGGCAACTTAACAGTTCTGTACAGTCATTCTATGCTGTGTACTGCCAAACCAACCATTGCTGGTTATGAAATGAGTCTCTGACCCACAAAGCAGCACCTGCAGACTTCCCAGATAGTGCATAAAAAGAATGCCCCCCCACCTCCTCCCCCAGTGCAAATAGTCATCACTAGGTACATTCTTTGTACAGATCTAACTTCCATCAGTCAGTACATTCTCATCATGTTTATGCTCAGTAAAGATGTTGAAGAGCCACCTCCGCTTTCACTAGTCTTGTCACTCACTCACTGTAAGGCCACTTTAAAACTTGCTGAAACACTCATCATAACATCAATCAAGAGACTTCATTTTCCAGAATTTTATATCTACAAGTTTTTCTCTGAACTATTCATGTTCATAACCATCATTTACATGATGAGGGTAGAAATATGGACCACAACATTTTTAAATTTTTTTTTTTTTTAAACAAAAATCTGCTTCTGTACATGGGAGAATCCATGCAGTGGAGAACAGAATGACCTCTCATGTGTGTACATCTTAGAGACAACATTTCTTTAAATCTAGTTTTTTTTTCCAATATTTAACTCAAACCAAAAAATAAAAAAGAAAGGTCTGACTGTATCTTAAATTACCCAAACTAACGTTTTTCAAGCCATCCACATCATAAATCAAAGGTCAGTCGTAAATTTAACGTGTAGAAAATACATGCTCCAGTTTGTTCTGTTAGCATGTAACACCATTTCAGACAAAATGCCATCACTTGTCATGTGTCACAGTCAGTAATAATAATAATTTGTACAAGGAGTCCATAGTAATGTCGATGTCTCCGACAGCAAATTCTGAAAACCACTGGGTTTTTTTTTTTCAACAGAGCTGACTTGCAAGTCTGCATATTTAGCTGAGAATACTTCTGATTTCCTTGTGTATATGACAAAGGAAGTCAACATAAGAACTGCTGCCATTCTGGCCCTTGTCTTCCACCAAGAAATGATCAAACCAAGGCTGTAGCTTGTCTCTCTGTCTCACAATGGTCAGCTGTGGAAATAATATTTAGTATTATCTCTCTCTCTTCCAGTTCAATGACATGAACATACTGAAAATATTCTAACAGAAAAGCATATTTGTAAAAGGTCATTTAGCACAATGAAAAGGCAACAAAATTCCCTGTGAATCATTTACAAACAAAAACTCCTGGTGTATCTGCAAGCTTAAAAGAAAACAATTTACAGACTACATAACATTGACTGCTACAAACTCAGCAGCCCTAGTTAATCAACAGACTACATAACTGTATGGATTCAGTTTCTTTTGTCTCCTTGTGCCTTAGAATACATTCTTAACAACTTTACTACCGCATGCAGGTCCTTTTGAATCTCACCACTGTGGCCAAGAGCCGCTCTAACCGGCGATCTATGTTTAGCAATAATACAAATGAAAAATGTACTGAAACACTTTCCGATCTAGTTCAAGATTTTAAGTTACCACTGGAAAACATTTTTCCAAAGCATGGTTTGTTGTCGTACACTGGAAAATTGTATTATATTCATATTTTCAACATTTCAGGTTAGTTTCCAAATCATGTAAAATTTTACCATGACAACTAGTGACAGGGCCACAAAGAACACTCGTAAACCTCGTCTCTGCTGAACAGGCTAAAAACTTGTTTCTACAATAGATTTAGCGATGAGGATGAACAGTGAAAACAATGTGGACAGTGATTCAAATAGTGATTTTGATAGTAGTGACAATATTGCAAGTCCTGGGCCATCAGTGGGCTGTTAAGGAGCAATGAGCTCGGCTAGAGTTACAAATGGTACAGGAAATAATGTAACTAAAGAAAGAGAACAATGGCAGCAAGTTAGTGAGGGTAAAACAACAAATAGTTTTCATTTCATCCCAACTCGTGAACCAGGTCTGCATGCAAATCTTGAGATTTTTTGGAAGTGGAGTAGGTGTGATTATACGAGGTAGCTTCGAAAAGTTCCCGGAATAGTCGACTCATGTTTGAATGAGTGATTATGTCATGGAGATTATAAAGCAAATATCGCAATAAAGCGGGTCATACCCATTTTTATTTGCTTCCCAGTGCAAAATCATGTTTACACTTACTCTATTAAATGCGCAATAGCGCTAGGTCTTAAAAACAACAGTGTATTGTAAAATTAAAAATATTTTATTGCTAAAAAAATGCTAATCTTCATCATCTGAGCCTTCAGCGAATCGTAATTTTTTTGCTGGTGGAGAGCCAAAATCTATCGGAGGAAGGCACGTTCTAATAAATAAACATGAATAATTTGAAAAAAGCTCAATATCTGTGAAGCGCAATAAAGCGAGGTATACCTGTAGTGTACATATTAGTTAGTGTGTCTGTTCTTGGGCTCGTTTTTCTTGTCACCGGATATACTACATGATAATCACCAAGAGAAAGGCATTAACTGCCTTAGGAACAAGCAATATGTTGGGAAGTTGATAACTAAAAAATCTTGAAATGTTTTTTTGTCCGTCAATCCTATTCATCTCATCTCAGCCCGTAACCCGTCATGGGTCGTAGGGGTGCCATGGTGGAAGCATCAGCAGACAGGGTCCTCCACTGCTCTCTATCCTCAGCAATGCGTACAAGTGTGGAAAAACCGTGTCCTGCCCATTCTTTGATGTTATCAGCCCAGGATTTTCTCTGCCTTCCTCTTCTCCGTTTACCTTCGACTGTTCCCTGAAGGATCGTTTTCGAAAGGGAGTCATGACGAGTTACATGCCCAAACCAGGCAAGCTTTCGACGTTTCACTATTGACAAAAGTGGTTCTTGGTGGCCTGCATAGGTGTTTATCTTCTCTCTAACATAGACATTTGTTTTGTGCTCTTTATAGCAAATGCGCAAAATTCTTCTATAACATTTATGCTCGAAAGCCTGAATCCTTCGCTCCGTATCTGCCGTGAGTGTCCAGCCCTCACACCCATACAAGAGAATAGATAATACAAGTGATTTGTATAATTTGATCTTCACAGGAAAACTGATGTTACTTTTCCAGATCACATTCAACCTTGTCATGGCAGCTGAGGCCATCTCAAGTCTTGTCTTTTGATTTCTTTAATTGATCTTCCATCACTACATATAGTGGACCCGAGATATTTAAAGGTGTTAACTTCTTCTAACGTTTGCCCATTTAACGTAATGTTGGTCGGAACATGTTTCTTATGGCTATTCACCAATATCTTGCTTTTTTCTATATTAATTTCCATCCCATACGTTCTTGTTACTTTCTCCAGTCTAGAGGTAAGGTCTTGAAGTTCTGATTCTGATCCAGCTATCAGATCAATATCATCAGCAAAACGTAGGTTACACAGAGGTCGGCCTCCAATCGATATGGTTGATTTATAATCGTAGAGAGCCTCCTGCATAATATATATTAATAATAATATCTACTTTACCATGTAAACATACCCTTTTTCAGCTCGTCATAATAGTGCATTAATTTATCTTTAAAATGACGTACAATTCATAAAATTCTGTACTAAATTCAGAAAACCACAGCTCAATTTCTGCATACATACAGGGTGAAAATGGGAACAAAATTTAATTACGCCACAGTGCATTTTTCAATTTGGTAGTTAGTGTATTAATTTCAGATGACTATATTCAAATGAGAGCTGCAGACAAACAACTAATTCAAGAACAGCCAATGCAAAATTGATCAGTTCCATATTGTTAGGGAGAACCATGAATACAACCAGACAGGGCTTTTGCTGGAACCTGCAAGGAAACAGCAGGCAGGGGTGCCCAAGGAATACATAGGGAACAAATGAAGATAGTAAAGACATAAGAACAAATCAAATACTCCACCAGAAACTGAAAGAAAAAAGTAAAGTTCTGCATGTGATACTTCACGATGGAGACTTGTATCAAACACATATGTACCTTGAGATGTCTTGATCTTTGTTCTCGAATCTTTGCTATGAGTTCACACAGTCTGCGAGACACGGGATTGTCCAGTTGAAGGAGCTGTACCTATTGCATGTTATAAATAGAAAAACAAAGTTATTAAATGACAGAGATATAATATTTTTTCTCAAACATCTAATTATACTACAACAGTCAATCAGTTATGTATGATACTGGAATGGTCTAGACCAGGAGCCGGCAAAGGGTCGATCTCATCTAATGCTAGATCACATGGGATGATTTGGTAGATCTTAAGGCAAAGAATGGGGGAAAAAAAAATAATTCTCAAGCTAAGGAGATTTCTGACTAGCCCTTCTTTCTCACTTGCATTTTTTTTTTTTTTTTTCGTACGCCCGCTAATACTCGAGGCGAAATCTCAGGTTATTATTTATGTCTAACCTGACATTGATTTTACGTGAGTATCCCTTTATGTCTTGTACAGAGACAGGTGTCCCTCGCCATTCAGGCAAATACTCGCCGATTTCGGAGGTACCCATTGCAGCTGGGTCGGCTCAGGAGCCGCCAATCCCTGGTCGACGACACTCCTTCAAATGTCCTCGCCAGGTCTTGCATTTAAAAGTGGTACGTAACAACCATCACTTTTATCAAGAAATTAATGTAGATAGACATTTTACGACTGTTCATTCTAAAATTAAAACTGATTTTCCACATAACTCTGCAAACATGATTCTATCAAAGTAGAGCTCAGTGTTTCTAAAGTAGAACCTCATGGCTCCTGGGATGCCTACCGCTGGTCACTCCCAAAGTTACTTCTTATGTGTTAGTTACTGATGTTGTTCCTAGCAGACATTTACCATGGATAGATTCAATAAGATTCATTACGTCATAAATACCTCGTAGAATCACTTGTTTGTAACGTATACTAGCAAATCATATATTATCTTAAGAACACAATGTTATGAACAGTAACTATGAAACCAGTGTACCGCAGTTTTGAAATGGCTTCAGACCATTTTTAAAATCACTAAATAGTCCAAGATCATTCATTAACACTCTTTAAACCGTAAATATAAAAATGTCGTACCATTCAGTATGATGACATTTTAAGCACACACACAAAAAAAAAACACATTTATTTTTAAATTTTGACTTCAAAATCATGTCTTATATTGAGAACATGTTAACAATTATTTCTGATCTACAAAATATCAAGCTTTCAATTATTTTGACTTTGAAATAACTTGAAGAATAATGTAAACACTGCATGAGTTCAACACATCCAGCGATGTAGATTCCAGTTATGATGATTATTCAGAGGACTGGGAAACGGGTGGTGAAAATACAGCTCAAAACAATTCAAATAAGCAGCAAATCATACAAAAGTAATCTAAAGCAATTGTAATCAGTGTAGCTGCATTCTGTTTGTTTTTAAAAAAAAAGACATATAACTCATGGCACCAGGAAATAAATAAAAAGGGGGCTGGACATAACCTGTGAATCAGTTGATTTTTATGACCTCATTTGCCCTTAATCTCTGCTCTTCAAAATGTTTATTGACATCGTCATATGATTTTATAATTGACAATATTCCTTTGTACAGTAAAATGTAATGTGTGCCAATTTTCCTTTGTACAATAAACTGCAACTTTCAATCTGATTGGCTGATCTGTCAAAATTAATTTGAAATTGGGGCTCTTCTTGCAGATGTTTTGGCTACGAAGCACTTGATGAAGGCCCACCTTCCAAGCCTCCACTCTTTTTGCCTGACATGTCTGCAACTGTCAGATGTGAGGACTAGAGAAATTATCAAGCAGTTTTTGAGGCCCACTGACTTCTTCAAACAGTATTTCACTGCTGACATTGTTGGCTACCTGTGTCAGTTTACAAATGAATATGCACAGCAGCATGGACCTAACAAGCCTACTGTCTTTACCAGATGGTATGTGGTTTTGGCACTTTTGTGTTTTACTGATGTTTGCTGGTCTTGTACCAGCCCTAAGTATTGATCACGTCTGGTCAAGAAATAATCTTTACAATGGACCGAGGGCCAGGGCATTTACGTTCAGAAATAGATTCAAAACGATAATGAGTTTTAAAAAAATTTCAGACCCAAAGACATAAGCCCCTCAAGATAAGTTATGAATGAAGTGCAAAACGTTATACCAACCTGATCAGAATGTTTCTGTTGATGAAAGAATGGTTAGAAATAAGGGACCTTATTCTTTTTGACAATATATTAGAGACAAACCAACAAAATGGGGGATGAAGTTATGGGTTCTTGCTGATGCTGTTAGTGGACAAACCTATGACTTTGAAGTTTATTTAGGGAGGAACACTGCAACTGACCTATTTTGGTTTCGCTTATACTGTAGTTATGAATCTTATGAAATCTTTGGTAATTTGTATTTGGTTATTGAAGGATTTGTCGAAGTTGAGGATTCAAGCTTGTGGCACAATTCTTAGCAGCAAAAGAGGGTTTCCAGCTGCACTTTCAAATGTAAAGGAATTTGAAGAAAAAAAATAATAATAATATCAGGGGTGCAATGAGAAGGGTTAGAAATGAATTACTAGCACTGCAGTGGAGAGACAACAGAACTATAACACTGGTTTTGAGCATTCAAAATGCAAATGGGCATAGGTTTGCTAAGTATAGAACTAAGGTCAATCGAGATTTTCAGGGGACGGAGTGGCTAAGAGGTATGGCATCACCCTCTAATTCTAAAGATAACGGGTTCGCTCCCAGTATAAAGAATATAATTAATGGACATTTTTTTTTTCAGAACCAGTGGTTCCTGATGATGTCATACTCCACCATGATCTAAGGGCCAAAAAATAGGAGGTCCTGTGTGCAAGCACATTAAAAATCCCTTGGCAGTTGCAAATCGTTAAGAGTAGGCCATACGCCCGCTGCCCTGGCAAAATTTTAAAATAATGAAACCCACCCACCACAGAAATATTTACAGAATATGTGATTCCTGTATACACACATTGGGATCCTCGCCAATGCTACGGAGTTCATGCACTGTGCTGAGATCCTCCTTGTGTGATCTAAGGGAGGAAATCGGAGCAATAAAGGAGTTGTCCATTGCAATGAAGATGGTCATGAAAACCAAATCTATGGAAACTTTCAAGAAGTTGTTAATGTCTGACAGCCAAACATGGCACGGGATTATAATATATACATAAAAGGGGTGGATAAGAGTGACCAGCTTATTAACAAGTACAATGTCTTGAGAAAGACCAATAAACAATGGGTAATTCTTTTTTTCCCACTTTTTGGATATTGCTAGGGTAAATGCTATTTTATTTCCAAACTGGCAGAAAAAACACCTACATGTAGAAGACCTGAAAATACCAGCTTGATATGGCCAGCTAGATTTTACAGAACTAATCAGGGAATTGGGGAACATAGGTGTGCATGATGATGTACCACTTGCTTCAAAGCCACCAGTTTTTTCACGCCACGCCATGAACCATGAGTTTACAAAGACAAAAAGAATCTGTAAGCTGTGCTATCAGAATTTAAAGATTGAAAGAAGAAAAAAAGAGTTAAATGTAAAGTTTGTGATATTTTTTTAATGTTTTCATGCTGGTAGGAAATGTCTGTCAGAATACCACAAGCCTGAGTAGGAAGTATATAAAGATGTGTTGAGTGTTTATTATGTCACCATTACAACTGACTTTGCTCATGTGTTACAGTCCATACAATACCATCAGAAAGGTGTCTGCTGAAGTCATAGGTCATAAATATAGCTAAGATAATGTCGCTGCTCTATACTAATTGTGGTAATCTCCTAAAGAATGTTGCAATTCATTCTGCACAGAATATGAGTCTCTTAGAAATAACTCTAAGAGACTTATATTCTGTGCAGAACAAATTGCAACGTTCTTTTGGAAATTACCCTAATTGTCATGTATTTAGTGGAAGATATTTTGGAATATTTTTGAAAAAAGTCTAGCTATGTAACATTTTAAAAATAATCATAAATGTATTATTTACAGTTGAACTGTTTAAAAAATGTAATATATGTTGCAGAAATGGTCAACCTGTAACAAAAATGTAACTGCTGTTTATTATTCTGATAATACTTTGTTTCCCACTGCTTTGGGCAATATGTTCATAATTTTTGTTTACTTCTTCTGTTGACTATCCTTAAATGTTTTAAAACACACATCAACATAAATTAAAACAATATTTTCTTTTTTTTTTTTTGCACCTAAATATGGTAGCCTTGTTCAATAGCAAACAATTTTATGTATAACTCACTTGGGTAGAATTAAAATTAAAATGTATCAATGAACATTAAAAGTAAGATATGCCAGAGCATGAGAAAATGAAACAAAATATCAGGTCTGAAAAGAGTGAACACATTTTTTCCTGTCACATTTCTTCAGGTTCCATCAATTATTCTTGAGTAATTTTATCTGCCATTAGTTTACGAGAATCTCATGGCGGCTATACACAAAACACAACCTGTGCATGCTGATCAGGCTAGATCAAAACATCAGCACATATTTTTCTATGTACCAAAAACACAGAAACAAATTTTTTAATTGTTTGAGTTGTTATCTGGATACTACAACTCAGAACCATTACTTTCATATTTATCAAAATTTTATGTCTTTTTTACACTTTTTATGCACAATGGCTGAGGATGCCATTAAAATCATTATTCTTAGAACTGTAATCTGTATTGAAATGGACCATTGAAAATGTTCCTAAATAGCAGATATTTCCAACTCTTATGCCGTTCAATAAAGGTAAAAAAGGTAAAGGATCCCGTTACACGCCCTATTGAGGCATATTGGGAATATGGTGTTAGGCCCATATTTTCTCGACCGTCGGCACACTAGGGGTGATGTGGTCAGCATCACGCCGGCCGCCTTAACCTTCCCAGAGTTGCTCTGGTACCCATGCCGTTCATTGAGTATGGTTAATTGCAAGCTGCATGCTCTGTTGTAATGGGTTCTGTGCAGATAGATTGAACACATTGATGTGATAGAGATCCCTCAATAAATGTTATCATTATAAGAAGGCGTAAAGGCGTAGCCAGAATAGCACCTCAACAAATTGTGTTAAAAAAATTGTGTCACTGTGAGCTTTAGTAAAGAAATAATAAAAGAAGTACTTGTCAACCTACTTTTAATCATTAATTTATCATAAGCACAATTATTTGATGATTACTATTTCTCCATTTATAATGCTTTCTTCCTTCTTTCTATGGAACTATCACTGCCTGTGACCCTCTTGCAAGAAGACTATTGCTGAGGCACTTCACTGGACTCACAGTGATAGTTTCTGTAGCACTTTATTTGACATGATGAGGTTGCAACCCCATGTAAAAGATCAAATTAGTCACCTTTTAATCAAGAAGAAATGGACTTAATCTTTCTCTGACTTTGAAACTTCCCATCCTAAAAGAAAAAAGGGTCTTCCAAGAAACTGTTCATGATTCACTCTTGTCCTTCTTCTTCTTCTTGCGATCGCATCTTTGATGTTTACACCGTCAGACAAGTTCTCATGATGAATTCGACTGTTGTTTGAAGTTTCTCTTTAGCTCCATATAGCTTTGAGTTTAGTGTTGAGTCATTGGGCCAGTATATCTTTCTTAACTGGTCATACAAGGACAATCCTGTAGAACATGCTCAGCAGTTTGTTCGTTTAATCCACATGTGCACAGTGGTGAAGCAGATAATCGTAGCTTGTGCATATGTTTATTCAGTTTGTTATGCCCTGTCCTGAGGCAAAAAATGGTTATCTGTCCCTGCCGGTCAAGAATGTGGTAGTCGTCGTTGGGTTGATTCTGTTCTCTTCTGATAGTCTGGATAGCTCTCTTTTTCTCAGTGTATGTGATTTCATTATCTTCTTGTTCGCATTCTCCTCCCTTTTTTGCAAGTTTATCTGCCTTTTCATTTCTGGGTACACCACAATGAGATGGTACCCACTGAAGTATGGTTCTATTTTTGGCAGCTACCTTGTTTAGTTCATTTCTCAGATGCGGGAGTTTACCTCCCTTGAGAGCTTGCAGGACAGACAGCATCTGTGAGGATGACTACCTGGTGGCAGTAGAGTTGGTGTTATAAATCATATTTGCAGCTTGCTCTAGAGCTTGAACCTCAGCTGTATAGTTGGAACAGGATTTACCAGTGGGAATGTGCCTAGTCTCATAGTGGTTGTCAGGATATGAGATAAAGATACCGGCACCTCCATTCCTAACAGCATTTGTTGCTGATCCATCTGTATAGACTCTTGTCCATTCTCTTGGTAAGATAAGAAAATCATCTGTGACTACATATAACAGAAAAATAAATGTAATTAACAGGAATTTGTGATAAACTAAACCATGGCTTAAACATACCTTATCAATATCTATCTGAGCTGCACTTGGAACACCAAATATCTTCTGGACCAAGTCAGGGTTGACATTGTAGCCAATCCATAAAAACATTGACAAACCATTCTCTGGAAGTACAAACAAAAATAAACAGGACAACATCAGCTAACAGCAAGAGAGAAGAATGCCTAAATTAAACCAGATATTCAAGCAATGAGCAATATACGTCAACCATATGACATCAAGTATGGGTGCTTGCAGGAAGGTATACGTTAACAAATAACAAGCATCAAGATGCCATCAAAAGGTGGGATACCTAAATTGAACAATAAACAATTGTTTCAAAGACCTGCCAGAAAGTACTGATCTAAGTTTTCAGATGCTCACTTTCTCTTCATTAAAATGTTTTCTTCTAAATCTTCACGGATGCTCTGAAATACATTTTAACTCTGACTACATTATGACAGTGTCATCATGGTTATAGTGTTTCCAAATGCACTCTACCAGACATGTTGTAGAAGGTGATTAATGAGGATTGGGAATGGGACCAGCTTCCTATGCTATATATGTGGGATATATCAGACTAGACTGGATGAACAGTTTGTTCTCCAGAGGTTTTGAAGCAAAGTATTTCATGGCTAGTAAAAATAAAAATTGATTCGATCAGATTCAAGCCTGGCCGTACTTACCGTCTTTTCCTCCTACGTGTTTGTTCCCTTTATACTTCTATTCCACATTCTGATGGGCTCAAGGCACTCCAATTTTTTCTTGACCACGTACTGATCTTACTATCAGTACAGGTCTGCTTCTTTGCCTTGCTGAGTTAGTTCTTAATCTGAACTCTTTTGAGTTTAATGGCCGATTCTTCAACCAAATCAGTGGCGTTGCTATGGGTACTAAAATGGGCCTAGTTACGCTTGCCTGTTTATAGGCCACTTTGAGTATTTGGTCTTTCAAAGTTATGATGGACCGATACCTGAGTTTTACCTCTGCTATATTGATGATGGGATTGGGATTACAGACATGTCTGAGGTAGACCTCCATCGATTTATTGACTATGTTGATAATTTCAATCCTGCCATCAAATCCACTTCTCAAATTTCTACGACTTCAGTGAACTTTCTTGACATCACTGTGACAATAATCCCTACTGGTCTTACAATGTCTGTCTATTATAAAGCTACTGACGCTCATGGTTTCCTTCTTTATACTTCATCTCACCCTCTTAGTTGTAAAAATTCCATTCCTATTTCTCCACTTCTTCGTTTGCGTCGGGTAAGTCATGATGACGATGATTTCCATGAGCGAGCTCAAGAGATGCTCGAGTTTTTTCGCCGACATCTTTATCCAGAACGTGTTTTATCTTATGTTCTTAATCACATCACACACATCACTCATCAGATGGCACACACTACTAAACCTTCAGCCAAACTCAAACTGGTTCTAACTTTCTATCCTCACTGTCTGGTGGTGAAGAGAATTCTATTCCGTCATCTGCCTACTCTCAACTCTGATCCTGTTACCCGTGAATTGTTCCAGGATCCCCCTCTGGTGGCATATCGCAGGGATAAGAAATTCAAGGACATTCTCGTACACAGCCTTTGATGAATACTAGCCCTCCATATTTTGGTACACAGTCTTGCCACCGCCCAAGATGCCGTATGTGTGTGCATGTGCTCCAGACTCCGACTGTTTCATTTCCGAAGGTAATTTTATTATTAGTCATTTATATGTGAATCTAGGAATCTTATTTATGCCATTATCTGTAAAGATGCAACATTACCTATATTGGTGAAACTGGCAGACGTTTGGCAGATAGATTCCGCGAGCACTTAAATGACATTTATCACAGAGAACCAAAACCTGTGGCCCTTCATTTCAATAGCCCAGACCATTCCGGTCCCTGTGACATCCAGGTAACCGGTTTACGCTCCTGCTTTTACAGTGACCGTAGTCGATGAGAATGTCTCATTTTCGAAATGGGTTGCCCTTCTCCTAATGGTATTAATGTCCAACACCATTTTGCTTGACTCTGTTATTCATTGGCTTTCCTCTATTTCAGACTTCTTTACTTCATCTGTCGCTTTTTTCACGATCTTTCTTTTACGAAGTTTTGTTTTTCTTTTTGTGCATTTTTATGATGTCACTTTTATTCATCGCTGTTGGACGCCATTGGGACCAGTGTTCATTACTTGCCCGATTCCGGAGAGTTTTATTGCAGGACTTCTTGTTTTTTAATTCCATTTTCTGCTTTTGATTTTCGTTGAGTGTTGAATTTCTTGTACTGATTCATTCTTTTCAGTTGTGTAGTTTCCTTGCTTTATTATTGCTCTTCATTTGTGTTAATATATATTACGTGACTGCAGTGTCCTTGTTGCCTGTTTGTAACTGTGGCTGACAAAGAGTGAAACCCGAAACGTCCCTTGTTTCCTGTGTACCATTAATTTGTGAAACTGATTCAATACCGTTTTATTTGTTTATATGTATAGCTAGTAAAAATGAATAAAGACATCTTTAAGGAAGATCACTAAACATTATCAACCCCAAATTCATCAGCTGTTTATGTAGTTTTCTTGTGATCTACCAGACTAACATCCTACTAACCTAAAATATAAATGCCAGAATCCTCTAATCTCTCCACGGAGCAACGGATGGCCACAGGAAATTCTGAAGATTCCAGGTCAAGGTTGTGCTGAAATGGTGAATAAATACAAATGGTCATGATGATTTTCCTGTGATTAACTGGCAAATACCCACTGAATCCACTGCATTCATTTTTTTAATTTATTTTAACAGGCAGAAGAGAAATGCATGCACATAAAATCTTCATGTTGTAATATTCACACTCAAACATTGTTCTCAAAAAAGTAAACTACTTAACCTAAGTTTTATCATCCTTATAAATAGAAAATTATAAATATCTAAGTTCTAAAACAAAGAAAACTACACGTGAGTGTTAAGTCTTCCTAAGCACTTATAAACTTCAAAAGAAAAAAAAACTGATCTGAAGAACTTCTGTACCATGCAACAGTCAATGATCAAGTGCTGATCTTGAAATAAACGGTGATAAGTGGTCATTTTTGTAAAAAAGTACTTTTTCACATTTTAAAATTATAAAATTCTGTCACGTCATTGCATAAAATCACTAACTGAAAACAGTTTATATCAAATACTAGATTTTTAGATAAAGCATTAAAAATTACATAAATTATACACAATACATTTTTACAATCTATACTGACTCTGCTGATGAGTTAAGGAAGGTTGCGAGGAAAGAAACTGGCCACCCCACGTCATAAAGCCGGATCTAGTAT